>OU426981.1:95168811-95718811 GCA_911387785.2 Aelia acuminata | reverse complement strand
TATATTTGTCTTCATTTTAGCTCTGATGAAGATCCACATGTTTGGATGGAAACGTAGGCCCTCCAAATAAAAAACTCTTGACTGAAAATCCTGATAATTTATCATCCTATATTTTTTTATGAGTATGCTGTGAATTAGCAACCCAATATAATTGGGCAGCACCACTATTTTCAATAAAGTTTTTCTCTCTATGTTATTCTAGCATAGAGTGGCTAAAGGTGTGCTAAATCGCTCTTTGAAGAAACAATGGGTTAAAAGATAGAAAAGTTGACTAATAATAGGTACGTTTATAAAATCGTTTATGAGCTAGATCTCAAAAACTATTTAGGCAAGAAAATTAGAACGAATGTCATATTTTTTAGATGTTCCCTCCGTTTGAAATTATTCAACTCTTTAGCCACAATATGCTAGAATAACCTTTTTTTCAATCAATAAGAGCATTTTTTTCTTAATTCAAAAAATAAGATTTTTTGTTTTAGTTTTTCTAGGTGATATATTATATCATTAGAATATGGCCATGAAGCATATCAAAAGAAGGCATATGAAAAAAGAAGTTTTTGAGTTTTAGTCCAAAAACAGTTTCAAGAACGCATTTATTATATGTCAAAAATTTTTTATCTTGTAAATCCATTATTATCCCCTTTGAAATTCAAAACATCTTTAGCCATGATAAAAAAGGTTACGTCTCCAATTTCAAAAAAGAAGGCTTTATTATATATTTTTTTTTCATAAATATCATATTTTTCCATACCGTGAGGTGAGTAATTTGGCAAAATGGAGAGTGCAAAGAAAAATTCCATTAGGTTAGGTCCATAACATACTACAACTTGCTACCTGTGGAAGACAATTAAATGTGATATTTAGAGTTTTTAGAACTAGATAAGTTGTTAATCAGACACAAAATCCGTTCTACAACTAGGCAAGTCCACTTATCTAATTGTTTTTAACATTTCAGGATTGCAAGATTGAAGCAACATTAGGCAACTCAACATGTCTAGTTTTAGTACTGCAAATCTGGGACTTGATTAGTTGAACTACCAAAAATCTTGGAAAAACTTTAATTTTAGTTTTACTCGAAACGACTGAATTAAAGTAACCTAATTGAATTATGGACCCCACAATATGATAATAAGGTTTATCGAATGAAAAAGAACATTTGACAACTGTTCCAGCATTCTAGCTATGGACAAAAAACTATTTTAAAAACGCATCGTTTTTCTTTTCTTTATTTTTACTTTGTAAATTTATATGTCAAAAACCTTAATTTCAAAAAATCTAAAAATTTTCAATTTTTCATTACATTGATGCATGCAACAAACAACCCAAAAATCAAAGACCTATTGGTTCAATATTCTTTTATAACCTGTTGATTTGATCTGTAATAATCCACAAGTATAAGGAATATAAGGACATCGTGAAGAAATGTTCCTTATAGTTTAGTAGTTAAGAAAGCAGATAGGCATTGATTGCTACAAAATGTTTAATAGTTTTAAATGCTTCATTTGTACCCCGATATAAATATCCTTGGTTTTTTCTTCCGCGCTAAAGTGATAAGGGGGAAGCTTAAATGCACCCCCCTCGTAAAGGCATGTTTTTGCGATTGGAAGATTATATCTCGTAAAGTTCTTACAATATCGAACTTGTGAATTGTAGGGCATTAAATTCTGCATTGAATGAGACTAGACGCATATTTTTGGAACGTGGTTCCGATATTGACAGTACTATAAGAGTTGCAACCGTCCAACACAAAAACAAGCTTGGGGGGGGGGGAGACATATCTAACCTCACCCCCCGCCTTAGCAAACTTCGGCGAAGAATCGATGGCCACAGCTGGGTTGTGTAAGTGGGTTGTATTCGTCGAAGATATATCACATTGAAAAATTATAATGTATTCCCTACATATGTATGAGAAATACAGTCTGCGTTTATCGGAAAACGGCAGGAATGTCTAGAAAGGACACGAGAGATAATAATATGAAGGACATATGTTAGAGACGTAATCTTCATGTCTAGTTTTTCTTCAAGCTGTAAGCAGGCATTAATTAAATTAGGCTTAGAAATCAGAAAAATAATTATAAAAACTAGGTACTTAAAGTTTCTAAAATTTAAATAAATGATTACCTTCAATTTATGTTGATTAAGATAAAAAAAGGTCATACCTAGAAAAAAAGAAAGAAAAATTAAAAAAAGATAATTAAACTGCTAAAAGTACAAGTATTAAACAATATTTTAAAAGAAAGCTTTTAGTCATTAAAAGGATACAGATCATTCATTATTTTGTTGTCTATTATTTACAATTATAGACACGCTACTAATTTAAGTTACTATACATCAATAATATCTTTTTTTAATTAAGCCTTCCAAGAAAAGCTTGATTTCAAATACACACACTCATTAAATATCTCTTGTTTGCTCATTTAATATCTCAATTAAAACGTCACAATAAATGACTTCTTTGGTGTGAATACTACCACATTTTTGGCTTAACACAGTAATTTTAGGAAGAAAGACTTCCTTCCAAAGCGACACTTGAGTGGAAGCTAAGACAGTCAGGAACTGCATTATACCATATGGGGTGTATGGAAGATTCATTAGTAAAGGGCTGCTATACTAAATAGCAACTAAGTAAACGCGATTTGGAGCAAACATCACTTGAAATTCATGTGCAGCGGGCTTAGTGCTCCTTAACAGCCTCGTGTTTTCAAAGGGACAAAACTTTTTTAAGAGTTCTTTTCAAGCCCAGTGGAACTTATCTCCCAGTCATTTACATCGTACAACCCCTCCCTTAAAACTCTCGACCAACCTTATGTTTCTCATTCTTTTCACGAAAAATACAAAATAAAAATGTGGAAGAGTAAAGCTCCTAGACTCTCTAAAAGATACATGCTCATTTATTTATGATTTAATGCATGAGAAGTAATTTAACGATTTTTTACAATAACGAACAATATTTGTATTCTAAAGCCAAATCTAACCTAAAGTATATTAAGGGTTTTAAATGGATTTAATTATATATTTATGCTAATTAGATTTAACAGTTTCTTGCCTGATTTGCCGGCCAATGAGAACCTGGATACACCCAAACATAAAGGCCTGACGGTAAACGAAATGAATGTAAATTGAAATCACTGCCAGAGTTAGAGAGTTTTCTGTTGTGCCGATTCAACAGAAAGGGAATGTATTAATCCAAATCTAAAAGAAAAATAATTTCTTAAAGTTTCATTAAGGTTCTAAACCTAGAATAATAAAGAGAAAAAAAAAGATGAACTACTATGTGCTGCCTAAAAGATTAACTAATTAAATTATTTACAACTTCATAATTATATATCATTTTTTTGAATTGATTTAATATTACAAATTACTATTATACTTATAGTACGTGGGCCAGACCCCCTTACCGTGCACCCCCCCCACATCCCTATAAATTGCATATCGTTGTGTTCCTTGTGATAAAAGATTAAGAAAAAGCCAATGTTCCCAGAAAAAAAAGTGGCCGCACTAACCGAAAATGGCGTTCAAACATGGCGGAATGACGACTTTGATTTTAGTTAGTTTTTTTATTACTGACATTCACCATTATGCTTAATTTCGCCATAACTGGTATTGTATTAAAGCTAGATAGTTCTAGATTCAGAATAAATAAACAAACGTTCTAAAATAATTAGTCTTGACAACATAAAATACATTTAAAGTCAATTTTTTCAAGTCTCTCGCGTAAAAGTTAAAATTCCAAGTTAATTTGTGATTAAACGGCCATCGTTAACGAAAAACACCCTGAAATAAAACATCTGGAGCAATTATTCTTCTTTATAAATCAGTGGTCAAATTTCAAAAAATATCAACTAGTTTCATAGAAAACGGACCTACAAGGCGAAAAGGCACCGGTGACTCGGGCGCATCCTGTCCTCTGCCACATCGTTCAGTTCTTATACATCATATAATTACAGCGGATTTAGAATATTATTTTGAATGTATAATCAAGCCTATGTAACTGCAAGTTTTTAATTTACAGAAATAATTAATATAACCTTTATTTTTTTTATTATTTTTTTTTATTTTATTTTATTTTTTTAAATCTGATAAATAAAGGATATATATCTGATCAATAATAATGAATTAGTCGCAGATTGCACATTATCTAAACCTCACTTATATTGACATAAACTGGTTATCTTGAAATTAAATAATAATGTTCTCATGGTAGTAGTTGGGTTACTGACACTGGCTTCTGATCATTCGTGAAATTTGAAATAAATGCATTTTTGCAAAGTATTGATTATTTACAGATTTAAAAACAACCCAAATAAAAAAGATAAATAAAAAGTTCTGTTTGTTCGTTGATATGTAGAAATTATTCGTAATACAATTTAGGAAGTATATAGTAACACAATTTAATAGCTCACAACAATTAATGAATTAATAGTTACACGATGTGTGTTTGTGTGTGTATATATATATATATATATATATATATATATAAATATATATATATATATATATATATATATATATATACATACATACATACATACATATTATGATTAATTTAAAATTAAACCACTACTGGAGAGGAAAACCAATTAAAACATGTAAGTATTCATGCATCTAATGATCTATAATCCACGAAGTTGTAGCCTTTTTCGGTTTCTGGCATATAACTACAGATCAAAAAGTTTACTTTCTCTTTTTTTCTAAAAAAGGGTATACTAATACAAATAAAATGAAATATTTGGAGTGGAAATCGGATTAGTTATTTAACCAAATTCGAACATGAAAGATCGGTAATTTTTATCATTTTGATGAAAACTCATGTTCCAACGCCTATAACTCGACAATATGTACTCTAAATGAAAAATGTCACAGATAAAAGTTTTAGGACATTAAATTTTGCATAAAATAAGCCCATCTATTTTAAAATTAATTTATTTCTGCGTAGAGATACAAATGAAAAATTGAAAGTATTTGTAGCGCTTTCTTCATTCTTTTAACTACATCTTCATTCCTTCATACATCTACATGTCAAAAAGTGTACTTTCTCCTTTTTTCGAAAAAAGGGTATACTAATACAAATAAAATGAAATATTTGGAGTGGAAATCGGATTAGTTATTTAGCCAAATTTGAACTTGAAAGATCGGTAATTTTTACCATTTTGGTAGAAACTCATGTTCCAACGCCTATAACTTGACAATATGTACTCTAAATGAAAAATGTTACAGATAATAGTTTTAGAACATTAAATTTAGCATAAAATAAGCCCACCTAAATAGTTAGTTCTGTCAATATTATATCATATCCCCTTAGTTTTCACAAAAAGAAGGAATCAAGCGCTACGAATACTTTCACGTTTTCATTTGTGTCTCTACTTAGTAATAAGTTAATTTAAAAATAAATGGGCATGTTTTATACCAAATTTAATGTTCTAAAACTTTTATCTGTAACATTTTTCATTTAGAGTTCATATTATCGAGTTATAGGCGTTGGAACATGAGTTTTTACCAAAATGGTAAAAATTACCGATCTTTGATGTCCGGATTCGGCTAAATAACTAATCCGATTTCCACTCCAAATATTTCATTTTATTTGTATTAGTATACCCTTTTTTCGAAAAAAGGAGAAAGTAAACTTTTTGACATGTAGATATAGGAAGGAATGAAGATGTAGTTAAAAGTATGAAGTAAGCGCTACAAATACTTTCACTTTTTCATTTGTATCTCTACGCAGGAATAAATTAATTTTAAAATAAATGGGCTTATTTTATGCTATATTTAATGTCCTAAAACTTTTATCTGGGACATTTTTCATTTAGAGTACATATTGTCGAGTTATAGGCGTTGGAACATGAGTTTTCATCAAAATGATAAAAATTACCGATCTTTCATGTTCTATTTTGGTTAAATAACTAATCCGATTTCCACTCCAAATATTTCATTTTATTTGTATTAGTATACCCTTTTTTAGAAAAAAAGAGAAAGTAAACTTTTTGATCTGTAGTTATATGCCAGAAACCGAAAAAGGCTACAACTTCGTGGATTATAGATCATTAGATGCATGAATACTTACATGTTTTAATTGGTTTTCCTCTCCAGTAGTGGTTTAATTTTAAATTAATCATAATATGTATGTATGTATGTATATATATATATATATATATATATATATATATATATACACACAAACACACATCGTGTAACTATTAATTCATTAATTGTTGTGAGCTATTAAATTGTGTTACTATATACTTCCTAAATTGTATTACGAATAATTTCTACATATCAACGAACAAACAGAACTTTTTATTTATCTTTTTTATTTGGGTTGTTTTTAAATCTGTAAATAATCAATACTTTGCAAAAATGCATTTATTTCAAATTTCACGAATGATCAGAAGCCAGTGTCAGTAACCCAACTACTACCATGAGAACATTATTATTTAATTTCAAGATAACCAGTTTATGTCAATATAAGTGAGGTTTAGATAATGTGCAATCTGCGACTAATTCATTATTATTGATCAGATATATATCCTTTATTTATCAGATTTAAAAAAAAAAAATAAAATAAAAAAAAATAATAAAAAAAATAAAGGTTATATTAATTATTTCTGTAAATTAAAAACTTGCAGTTACATAGGCTTGATTATACATTCAAAATAATATTCTAAATCCGCTGTAATTATATGATGTATAAGAACTGAACGATGTGGCAGAGGACAGGATGCGCCCGAGTCACCGGTGCCTTTTCGCCTTGTAGGTCCGTTTTCTATGAAACTAGTTGATATTTTTTGAAATTTGACCACTGATTTATAAAGAAGAATAATTGCTCCAGATGTTTTATTTCAGGGTGTTTTTCGTTAACGATGGCCGTTTAATCACAAATTAACTTGGAATTTTAACTTTTACGCGAGAGACTTGAAAAAATTGACTTTAAATGTATTTTATGTTGTCAAGACTAATTATTTTAGAACGTTTGTTTATTTATTCTGAATCTAGAACTATCTAGCTTTAATACAATACCAGTTATGGCGAAATTAAGCATAATGGTGAATGTCAGTAATAAAAAAACTAACTAAAATCAAAGTCGTCATTCCGCCATGTTTGAACGCCATTTTCGGTTAGTGCGGCCACTTTTTTTTCTGGGAACATTGGCTTTTTCTTAATCTTTTATCACAAGGAACACAACGATATGCAATTTATAGGGATGTGGGGGGGGGGGTGCACGGTAGGGGGGTCTGGCCCACCGTGTATTATAGCAATAATTGCATTTTGTCACATCAATTCATCAAATAATTCATAGTAAGGCCAGGCGGCGCTCTAGAACTACCATACCGCATAACTTTCATGGCTAACGAGAGTGTATTGAAAATACGCCGTTTTTAAATAATGATAAAACATGTTTTTACTTTTCCTTACTTATATATTAAAAATGGTAAGGGAAAGTATTGCGATCGTGAAAAGTTTCGAATTCCGGTTTTCAACGGAAATACACGTTTTGGTGTCCCCTGAGTCCAAATAACGAAGTCCCGCGAAATGGTGTGTGTTTGTGTTTTTACGTTTTCTTTTCCATTTTCAAAAAAACGGCTCTAAAGATTTGATAAAACTGGGTATCTATATGACAGCGAAAATTTCATCAAAATTGATCGAACGTAGGAAGCACTTTTTCGATATTCTCAAAAATAGCTTTAACGATTTTAATTAAACTCGTCATTTTTAATGAGAATCAAGTATTCTTTAATATCAGGTAAGCATTATTAAAATGTTCCTAGGGAGCTTAAATGATGAAGGGGCCTTTTTTGTTTTCTTAAAAAGTACCTTTGTTTCTTTTATTTTATATGGAGAAATTATCGGTCTCTCGTTTCGCCATTTAATGGAAATTACCTGTTTCATGGTAACTATATGAAGTTTTCAACAACTACATAGAGAATTATAAAATCAGCCGACTTAGAGTATTATGGTTGCACTGCCAAATTTTCACAAGTCAATTCATCATAATATTTTATTTAATAATAAAAAAAAAAAGTGCACTTAAAGAGCGAATACAAACAAAAATAAGTAAGATAATGTGGAAAAATGTGTGACTTTGAGAAACAGCATTTAACAGAACAAGTCAATTTCTAATCAAAGTAAGTTGGTAAGCGAAAGTTATGTTGCGCGCATCGAACCAGATTTTTTAAGTTATTTTGTTGGTTACATATCCATAAAAATAAATTTTTAAAGATATTTCTAAATATGAATTGATATTTTTTAAAATAGAACATTAGCATGCCAATGTCTGGAAGAGGCAAATTAAAAATTCTCTATGTTTATAATTAACTTACATCATAATACCAAGAGTGAACCTTCTCGTTTTGTTTTTTAAATACAATTTTTTTCTTCACATTTCTCAGAGCCATTTATCGACAGTGCTTCCTCTCCGGTGTGGGCTGATTTAAGCTGATGGAGCAATAACGAATCAGGTGAGGCATATTGACGGTCAACAGTGACTGCCCAAGAGTAAAGCCAGGAAGGGCTCAGAAATGTTGACATAACCGATCTGATAATCACTGCCACATCTATTTCGGACTTCCAACCGGTCTGGTCGTTCTGTACATTCAGGGGACTTCATTTTTTTTTTTTTTTTCAACGAGAAAATTTTTCATCATACTACCTTATTTTTCATTATACTAACTTATTAACTAATTTATTTAATACCATGAATTTTGAAAATTGCAGCTCTGTGGGCTGTTATATTCATAAATTGTACCTTTTTATAGTTTTAGACAATACAGGCATTCACCGCAATTGATATGAGAACGCCAAAAATAAATGCATACAATAACTAATAAGAATGCACTAAAAAAAAAAAAGTAAAGAAAGGTATAAAGGAGTTAGGGTAGACTCCCACGTATATCCTTACTAATACACACAGGTGCTCAGTTTAAGAGATATTCAGGTTTCCATAATTTTAATAGATATGGCAAGGTTTATAACCAAAAATAAACTTTAAAATCATAAATATATAATTATTTTCTCGTGGAAAACACATTTTATATGTTTTCTATAATACATAATATTTTTTACTTGAATAGATTAAATCAAACAACGAATATAAATCATAACAATATGGGCGCTTGGCGGTGTCCATAAATGAAGTTTGCAATCGCACAGCGAACAATATGAACTGCCTAAACGGAAAGCTCAGAGGATTTGAAACAAACGAGGCAGCGCTAAACCTTATAGCTACTTTTACGAACACGGCAAAATAAGAGTTAAGATAAAGTTGGCATAACACTGTAACACATGTACATGTATGAAGAAAAAAAATCGGAATCAATAAAAAAAATGTGATTATGTAGTTAGTTTTAAGATTCGTTAAGAGCACACAAACCAACTTTCTTGTGATTAGCGGCCAAGCAGGCCCTCTCCCTCCCAGGCCGGTGTTCTCCGATTTTGACGCCACACGATGCCACAACCATTTCCCATAAAAAAACAAATGGCTCTTGGGTGGCAGTCCATGTGGAACGAGAGCCCTCCTAGTAAGTTGAAAGAAATTTAAAAAACAGTTAAGTCATGGCCCACTTCAAACCGTCATACTCGTAGAGAGGAAGTTGTTATTGAGGATAGGCCACACACACCTAATCCATTCCCATCTTATCAGCAAAGATCCACCACCTTTATGTGATCACTGTAGCACGATCACAGTCAAGCACATTTTTGAACAGTGCCCTCTTTATGTTTCAAGCCTGTTCAGTCAGGAATCACATCAAAGTTATCAGATATTTTGGGTAATCATTTAAATAAACAAGAACCTGCATTAAGGTTTCTGAAAGAAAATGATTTTGTTTCACAAAATCTATTTTTATGCTATGTGAATGCAGTGAATGCAGGCCTTGATGATCTCAAGGGTTTTAAGACTTAAAGCCTAAGCAAACGAAAACTTTTCTCGTGATAAAATTTATAATTTAAATTTTGTCGTATTTATAATTACGAATTTGTTCAATACCATATTCTGTTACAAATAATTTAATTATTATTATTAGAAAAGTAAAGCATAAACAAATGAAGCAAAGTAAACAGGGCGTGTAACAAGAACCTAAGTAATGATGCGAATATCCAACTGTTAACAAGTACCGATGACGTCAGCGGAGCCCTACCTCATTAACCTAAAGGTCCCCCCTCGTCTTCATCCCGACTTATTATATCCAGGAAAATTTAAACCTCCTAGAATTGTTAAGAGTTACGTAAGATAAAATATAACAAAACAAGTTTCTACGAATTCGGTAAACTTATAATTCATTAATGAAATTCGTATCTAAGAGTATTCATGACTAAGAATACCTGAGAGAGAATAATTATAAGCCTTCCCTGGATAGGGAGGGAGGGAATAATTCAAGAAATTAAATGAGTATAGGAATAAGATAAATTTCTCATTAGAGTTAAGTAGTTGCTTGGTTTAATTATTCATAGTTAGTAGATATTTTATGATTGTAAAGCTGAATGAGGTAATTGTAAGACAGATAAAGATGATCTTCTATTAACAATGTATACGGTACATAGATGAAAGCATTCATTATTTTAAGAATTTGTAACAATGTTGGGTAACATATCAAGCCCAATGATCAAATTGTACATAATTGATTCCAGTGAAACATACTGAAGATTTTGTCACATCGTCCAATTTTTAAATGTACGCTGCGTACTTTTATTTGCAGGTTGTTTGGTTTATAATAATTATTTTCTTGTTACTTTTATTTGGGATAAGGTACCACCTATAATAATTTCCAATTCATTTTTCTAAGAAAAGATTTTGGAATAAAAGTTAAAAAAAAATTTTGTGAATGAGTAAGTAAGTTTTTTGGTTTTATGGGTTTTTATATTTAATGACTCATAGGAATGTGCAGAGATGAGGAATTAAAATCTCACTCAAACAGCTAAATCTTCTGTATGTTATTATATTATTTATATACCATTGAGCGGGTTGTAGGCTATGGAAAAAAAAATTTCCAACAACTTGCTCCCCCCACCACACTACCACTATAGTATAGAGATGCCCTTTACCACATCACAATTGAAGACAGGACCCTGACAGCCCAATAAGCCTAACCCGGGGGCGGCCTTCCAGACAGTATCTGCAGGCGGGCAAGGCCTCTCATTTCCAGTTCAATATCCCTAATTGGAATACCCTGTCTTGTTAGCTCCTGCTCTGGTCCGACTACCAATACACCGCAGGTTAATACCTGGCCCCTGAAATATCTTATAATACCCCTGGATATATATGGTCTATAAATAGGTAAATCAAGTATTGTAGTTTAAAAGGATCTTCCGAAAATAGAAAATGTTTTATAAAAATATTAATAAATCTAATGTTCATTTTTTAATTAAACCCGTAATAACTTAATTAAAACGTGTTTTTTTTACCTGTGCGGGTGATGATTTTGTTGTTTAAAGGGCGTCTAGCAGTACTGGCTTCTATGGTTCCCATTTAATTTCCATACCCCCCCCACTTAAAGAGAAAAAAAAAGATTTCCTTAAAAATTAAAATAATGAAAAGTAGCACAAATTTATGATTAAAAGAAAATAAAAAGGAAGAAATAAAATGTGGTGAGATTTAATTTCTTCCTTTTTATTTTTCATTACTGTATGATAAAGGAATTCAGGCATCTGAAGGCTACTTTTTAAATGATTCGGAAATCTTAATATGGATATCAATATTGATGGATAAATCATAAAGACAGTTCTATTTACTTATTTATAATATTTACCTCGTTGAATATTTTTTTTTACTACCAATGTTTAATTTCTTTACCATAAAGCAGCAAAAGCTGTAATTTTTTATTTTTCGGTCACATTTTATGGATTAAATACAATCTTTTTTTAATACAGTTGCCAATATAAAAAATGCAATTAAAAAACCTCCTATATATCCTTCCATGCAGATACAGAATAAAACGTTAATGCCGTCTTAGTTCAAAACTAGATCTCCAGGAATATCAATAACGAAACATATAAATGAATACACTTTATAAAACATCAGAATACACCAGAAGAAACTCTAAATCTTGCATGCAAGCTTTAAAAACGTAAAACAGTGATTTTGGGATGAAACAAATTAATTTCATATATATTAAAATTAACGGAAAATAATAAGCAAAACATACAAATATGTAAATTATTTTGTTAGATAAAAACTATAAGTTAAAATTAATAATAAAAATATACGATAAAATCAATCAAAAATATTTTTCAAGTGATTTCTGATAAGGCTGATCAATATGTATTGTTTAATGCAAATCAATAAAAATAAATTCAAGATTCTTATAATTGTAAAGTAAAGATTTAAGAGAGAAATGTGAAGATAAATTTATAAATAAGCCTTCTAAAAGTATCTAATCAAATCGCTTCCCGGATTCACAACAGATGAAAGAGTACGGAGATGAAAAATAGAACAAAAAAATAAAATAAAACAAACAGTAATTATAAGAGAAATGAGGGAGTGGCTTGAGAGAATACGAGAGCTTTTCCAGGAGCTGCCTTTATTGTTCGTTCTGACGTTCTTTGTTAGCTCCTAAATTTAGAAGCAATGCAGCTCAGTGGTTTTTTAATAGCAATTGGCTAAACCATTCAACCAGCTTTAATAATGACATTCCATGGATAATGTGAGTAGTCCCAAGTTTGCTATTACTGGATTTTAGTTATAATTAAAAATTTAAGTAATTTTTTATAAACGGGAAACTTATAACAGAAAAAAAAATTATACTATGAAACTGTTTGGGTTCATACATCACGTCTTAAACCTACCTTACACGGTAAATACTATTGAAGCAATATTGATATTGACACAATAATATTGACCGCGTAAAACCTACCTTACGGTTAATATTACTAAGGCAACATCGATATTGACCATGTAGGAGGGATTTGGGGGGGGGGAAGGGGGGTAGATATTAACACAATATTATTTACAATATTGTATACTATTTTCCATATTTTTATGTTGTATACCTTTTTCTTTTTTTTTTTTTTTGTTAACATATGTTGAATTAATTATATTGACTGTGTAAGGTATGGGCAGTATTGAAGCAATAGATAGAGAGATAGAAAACAGAACTTTATTCTGAGACTAAGTTCCTCAATAATAACAAATCATCATATATATAAAAATTTATATAAAAGAATAAATACTTGTAATCGTACTATGCCAGTGAAAATAAAACTTATTTACATATTATATCTACTAAAAAAAAAGAAGGTATTTAGCATTTTATCTTCTAAAAAAATAAAAACAGTATTATATCTACTACATCTAAACAAAAAAAAAACGAGGGAGGAAAAGGGAGAAAGTGAAAGAGAAAAATTTGGAAATTTTAGGAACTTGACTATTACTGAGACAACAACGCACTTATATACTTCTAAATAGAAATTAAAGCTTGAGTAAAACATTTTAAACTTAAGAGCGCTGTTTATGAAGTAAGGAGAATTTGAAAAAGGTGATATTTGAATGAGGACTTAAAAGGAGCATGAAGGATAGAACATGGAAGGGAATTCCAGAGGGTTGTGGAACGGGGGAGAAAGCATCGTTCGATTAGATTCTATGAGAAGGGGTATAAAGGTCGGAAGGGCGTGATCTTGTTTCCTGAAAGTGACCTGAGGACATAAATCTTAGGAGGCTAAAGGCATAGGAAGTGAGCTGGGAGTGAACAAGTTTTTTCTTGGAAGCGGCTAAAGAAATATAGCTAACTAGTGCAGAAGGGAACAGCCATTAAAATTCACCATAAATGTAGGGCTCGTGAGACCGTCTCGAGGTACCGAAGACAAACCTAAGACAGTAGTTCATTCTGGAATCATGGAAGATTCGATTTAATCAGTATATAAGTGCCGAGAGGCTAAAATATTCCAAGTTTTTAACGGATTATCGTTAAGAGGAGGAAAGATGGGGTTGGCTCTGCGAACGGGAATTAGAAACTATAACAATGGCGTTTAGCCTTGTTGTATTCCCATTTGACCAGGAATAAAAGTTAAAAAAAAATTGTAAATAAGTAAGTAAGTTGTTTGGTTTTATGCGTTTTTATATTTAATGACTCATAGGATTATGATGACTGAATGGAATGACTCTGATTCTAATATGACTTAAAGAATTATCTACAACAGTTGTATTATTACAAACGTTGATACCACTTATTGTGTCAATAATAATGACCATGTTAGGTTGGCTTTAACCAGACTATCTTAGCTGATTTCCTTCTGATGACAGATTACTTTACTTCGCGAATCTGATATCGATAAATTTGTAGATTTAGCATTTAAAACTTGGTATATCCGGTAATAAGAGAATAAACTGTCGCCATTATTTTATAAATCTCACTTATTTAATTTGTCAGCTTTAGACTCACCAGGAAGGGAGAATCGAAGAACTTAGCTCTCATTACTAGGAACAGAACACAAATGCCTGAGGTAGACTCTCCCGGAGAATAAAAGACGCGATCGTTAAGTACTACCGCTAGGAGGAAAGACCGACAAAGTAATTGAACAACTTACATTATATTCAGGCAAGGACATTGAATGTTAGGGCCATCGTTGATCAAAATCCCACCCAATCAGTACGAGAGATTTCTATGGCCCTCAATGTGTCGCACACGAGCATAGAAAAGCATTTATACAAGCTCGGCTATGTTTCAAGGCTTAATGTTTCGGTCCCTTACTTTCTAACTGAAGTCAACTTGGCATCACGCATTTCTGTTTATGATTCACTGATAAAACGGCAACAAAACTACCCCTTTTTGAAAAGGTTTGTAACGGGAGATGAAAAATGTTTCTTTTACAATAATGTAGTCCGTAGAAAATTTTGGGGAGCAAGTAGTGAGGCCCCAAGAAGAATGCCTAATCCTAATGCTTTCTATACGGTGGCAATTTAAATTATACGATTTCAACAATTTTCTATAACTTTTTACCAACAGGACAAATAATTTATTCAACTCTATACTACTCACTATTAATAAAATTGGACCAATCGATTAAAAATAAACGCACAGAACTGGCAAATCAGAAGGGTGTGTTCCACCAAGAACCCATGGGCTCCACACCTCATTGATCACTCGCAATAAATTAATATGGGATGGGACCTTTTGGCACGTCCTCCCTGTTCACCAGACCCTAGCTCCAAGCGACTCTCTGCTGAACTTCATAAGAGGAAAGAAATTCCTAAAGGAAGAGGACATCAAAAACCATTTAGATCAGTTTTTTTAACAATAATACTTAGACATTCTATGAACATGCTATTATGCAGTTAGTGGAAAGATGGGAGAAAGTCATACTAAATAATGGTCAATATATTGTAGATTGAAATAAATTTTATGTCAATAATATACTGAGGTTTGTTTCATCCTGGAAAACCGGAAGGTCTTATTTGCCAACTTCATAAAAAGAGAGAAAAAGCATTGCTTCTCCTTAATTTTAATGGTTTATGGATACATATGAATGAAAGTAGATTACCGATAATTAATTATAAAACTTATTGAAAAAACATATAAAATTAAAAGTGACATAACATTAAGAAATTATTCCAAAAATTAATTTAAAAAAATAACTAAAGTAATAAATAAAACCAATAGATCGTCAGGGGCGAAGACAGAAAAAAGCAAAAAAGCAAAAAGAAGAATAAAAAAAGAAAACAAAAAAAGACTGTAGGAAAAGAAGAGACTAAAGGGGCAACGTGGTGATTATTAAAGTGAAGGAGGCACTCTAGGCTAAAGAAGAAAACTAACTAGTTTGAACAAAAATTAAAGACAGCCGGGCGGACTCGAACCCACTGCCCTTTGTAAGGAGCGAGGAGGCCTAGCTGAAGGCGACAATTAGTCTCGTAGAGCACTTTGTCAGGTCCGGCTGTTAGCCATTGTCTACGCCCGGCCCAGAGCCATAAACAAATTAGATTAATGAATGATAACATATTCCCCATCAAACAATCCCTGCCTCCTTAATTAATATTAGTAAACAACATACAGTGAAGAAAGTAAGTAAGTAAGTTAATAAAAGTAAGTAAGTAAATTAAGTAGGGCGGCATATAGGAATGAGATGGAAAAACCGTGAAATCAAAAGAAAAGAAGTTTAGCCAATGAGAAGTAACAAACTTCAAATTTCGATGCTTGAAATCGTCGTAAAGCTTAATAAAAGTTATTTAAAATGAAAGGAATATTTATGAGGATGAGGGAACAAGATACATTGTACATCAAAACTCCGTCGCACATTTGCAAAAAAAGTATTTTTTTTTTTATTTTTTTTGATAAACGACTACATGTAGAAATTCAGCAGAATGGAACATAAGAAACGCATGGAAAAAAACGTGAAATAAAAAAAAAAGTGGGATTCCATTGAACAGTAACAAACTTCGATGCTTGAAACGGTATTAAAACTCAATAAAAGTTATTTAAGAATGTTCATTCTTAGATGCTCATACATAACTTTCAGAAACTAATATATATGAAGTTAGTGGATCAAGATACAGTATACATTAAGACCCTGTCGCACATTTGCGCGTATAATATACTGGTAGAATCAAGGAAGAATAAAAAAAAAGAAAAGCATCAATAGGTTTTGTAATATAAGATAATAAATACTAAAAAAATCGATAACGCTCTGATTTTGAAACATAGTCTTTATATTACTTTACAGAGCCATGACTCAGCATAAATTATAGACCAAATTACAAAGGGGAAGCCAATAGCTTTTAACCATAATACAACCCCTGCCTGCTTTAAATTACACAGGTGCGAGGGGGTAAATATTGTGGAAGCCGAGGGTGTTTGTTTGCCCAGAGATATCATCAGTCGGAATCCCCGGCCCGCTTTAACGAGCGAAGGCGGGGAGACGCCGAGAAAAGATGACAGCCCAGTAAGACGGTAAAGTTGTAATAGGCCACAGAGGAGCGAGATAAAATGGATCCTTGCGCAAAGCCTTTATCTACATCGTGATGAACGGCACGGTGAATGGGTAAATTAAGATTAACGGCTTCCAATAGGGCTACTTTATCAACCCACCGTCCGCCTTCTACTCTTCTTATTCTATTATTCAATCGCATCGTTTTATTATATATATTCAATCAGCTTTGAATACTCGTTCCTTCCATTATTTCTGTCCCTTTGGTTTATACCAAATTTAATTATGATTTTTAACTACTATTTCATTGCTTTATTTCTACAATGAGAAATCATGAAAAATAAACAATATATCAAAAACAAGAACCAATTAGACGGACTTTGTTCGTTTTACCGTTCTCTACTTATCTTAAAAACTGTAATGAAATCCCGGGATCAATTCTGACTCTTCATTCAAGAAACATATTACTAATGGGATTCGAAGACGATTTTCTATATTTTAATGAAACAAAAGAGTTTGAATTATATTCGCACGGTAATTATTGTTAATACTATAAATAAAAAAATTTAAAAAAACTGTACGATTATATTTCGTATATGATTTTGTAAAAACGGAATGGTAGGAAGCGAAGAAGACCACGCAGCGATATATTTTCGAATTGGAAGGGTAAAGCAAGCTATCAATCTTGAAAGCTTTAACAGAAGTTGTGATCCCCAAGCAGTTACGGACCTATATTAGTACCTCGGACAAGTTACACGGCTAGCATCTATCCATCACAGAAACTAACTTCTGTTGAAAAAAAAAAAAAAAAAAAACATATATAAGGATAACGACAGTAGAGATATTGATAAATACAGCAGCTTAGTTATCTTTGAAAAATGTGAAATCAATGGCAACAGGATTCGAGATCGTCACGCGAAACAAAGATTACTAAGAGGTCAATTTGTAAAGCACAGGAGAGAAAAGGATAAGTGCGAAAATAACTGAGCCAATGATAGGTCGAAAAAGATACTTTAATCGGCAAAACAGGAAAAAGAGGGGATGAATTAGAACGGACTCGATTACTTGGAAATAAGGAAGAAAACTTGGGACCATCGAAGAGCCACTGAATAATAAATAACTTTCAAGAAAGAGGAATGGTGAGAGGGAAAAGTCTTATAAAGTTTGTTTCTCACAATATTCGAAGAAATAACTTTAACAATACACGCACAATAAAAAAAAAAATGGTTAAAATCATGATCATAGATTATCAACTCTTCGAAGCAGTAGGAAAACATTTCATACATTAAAAATAAATAATAATAAAAAGAATAACTTTTTTCAATCACAATGTTTAAATAAATTTATTTATTTACTAAGGAATATGATATTTAGTAATTATTTTTATAAAAATTGATAGAAAAAAGATAAGTGTTTCCGAAAAATTGGTTTCAACTATTAAGTATTGACATATGATACTATATAGGGTAACTGTACCAATAGTTGACAGGTTAAGAAAAAAATATTAGATTTTTGACACTGTTTACTAAAATATTGATGTTAGGTTAATCTTTGTTATGAAATTAGTTAGGCCAATCCCTCTAGAGAACTGGGAATACAATATCCTATGGTCTACATTAACGGTTTTTATAAAAAATGATTTCTTTCAACCTTCTAAAATGTGCCAATAGTTGACACATCAAAATGGAAAGGTTTGGAATGTTGACATTTATTGTGTCAACAGTTGACACTTTTTTTTTCATTTCCCAAGGAGAATAATAGGTAATAAGGACTGCAATAAATGTTAATCATTTTTTATTTATAAACTATTCAAAATTGAAACGAAACATATAAAATTTCCACAATTTAATTACTTTATACACAAAAACTTAATAGCAAAAGAAAAAATATTAAACTAAAAAATGAGATCACCCAATTAAGAATAATACAGATACCAAATAACAACAATCATTTTAAGTTAATCTACCTCAAGTGGGAAACTAAAATGGTACCTTTGCTGTCCATTAAAGGTAAAAACTTTGGGCATATGTATCACGGATATAATATCACATGATGGGACTGTGCAACATGTATCGGTGTTAATAAAACTTGGTATCATCACCAGGATTGCATGGTTGTAAAAGTAAAACCAGAATCTCTAATTTACTGGCAACTTTAGTAACTTGAGCCAGACATGTTTTACGCTTAAATCTCTTATTTGAGAACCCAACTATTATAAATTTTCCTTCATCAACACTTAAACTACCTTGCTCCTCCTCTTGAAGAAATATTCCTTGATCAACATTAATTCTCTGCTCCTGCTCTTGGGAATCTAAGGTTTTCTTTCTCGTCCCAAATTTCTGGTTGGGATAGTATGGTTTTGTCTACTTCCAGTGCTGCAGCATTTTCAGGTATCTCCTGATTAACTGAATTTTTCTTAGGTTTCTTTTTGAATTCTATTTACAACAACTATTTACAAAATCTATAATTATTATAAGTTTATAATAAGTTGTATTATTCAATCCATTCAACTATTTAACCTTACGATATATTTTATTCCCTAATAAAATAAAATAGTTATAATTTCCGACTGTTACAATTGTTACTTAATTTAAAAAATAAACAAAACAAGATTATGTCAAATAAAGCTGAGGCTATGCATGGATGTAAACTATAAACACACACGATGTCAACTTTACCAACAGAATATTCCACTACTTGACACGTTTGAACGCATAGTTGACACCCCTGTCGAACATTGGTTAGGATGGAGCTAGATCAGTGATTCCACCACCGATATTAAACCCAGATATTTTTCAAATCAAGCAAATTATTTTAATCAGTTTCATCAGAGTAAAAAACACCAATAGTTGACATCGACGTCAACTATTAAAATTAAGGATTAATTTTTGATCTAATAGTTGACACCCACATTTAAGCCCTAATACATTGTATAAATAAATCGAAAAGGATATCAAATGATTCCCATGAACTTAATGGATATCATGAAAGTAGTTAAAAAATAATTGAACACAAATAAACCAACCAAAAAGCTTATTTAACTTGGCTTCCACCTTAAAGAAACAGGGTAGCAGAAACCAAGTTTTCAGGCCACTAGAAAATTCGTCATTACAACCTATCACAAATAAGCTTGAGTTTTCATCACACTAATGTCGATGGCAGCACATCTAACTAGTATAACTTGGCAAATCACCGCCAAATTTAGAACCAAAATAATCAACCCAGAATCTTATTATTCACACTTTTTGTGCAAAATGTCAACTATTGGAGCACTGACAACTATTGGTACAGTTACCCTAATACTTTATTAGATTAAGAAGTTATCAAAATAGCTCCATAATTAGCAGAAGCCAATGCTCATATTATAAATTTTAGAGATGAAATTACAAACCAAAACGATACTAATGATTTTGAAAAATACTCCAACTCATTTAAACTTATGAGAAAATACTTTTTTGATTTTTTTTTTTAAATTAAAAAATTAATTCAATGAAAAAACTTGGACGGATACAGACGCTCTTAGCCTGAAGCCAGTGGTAACACACTTCACTCATCTGATGTGATTCCACATGATCTAAGGTTTTCCTCATCTTCAATGATCACCGGTACCATTGGATTTGATGAATAGTCGTTGGTTCAAGGAACTCTTCAGCCACGAAACTATGGCTAATTAACTAACCAAACTTCTCTCTTAATATTATTTTTTTCTAAAAAAACATATTTTAAACGCCATAAAGTGGAAATAAAGTTGTATAACATCATTAAGGAGCAGCCTTTATTTTATTTTCCAAAGGAGTTATCAACCAAATCAGACATCTTTTTCAAGATGATTCAAAGAATTTATTCATAAAAGGAAGCCGCTGCCAAGGACGCGGGGGTAACCCGGGTGGTCTTTGATCTTTGTTCGGACCTGTTTGATATTACCATTGTAAACCCCCCAGTCGCCTCAATATTCAAAGCAAAAGAGGGAATGAATGTTCCTTCTTGATGAAGCCTTTAGAAACGAAACAATACAAGGACTGTTACATTATTCTCTATTTCTAGCCACTTCCAAATTGTGGTTCTTCATGAAAAATTTATAATCCTTCAATAATTCAACTGTTAATGAGACAGCTTTATTTTTATTTATTTATTTGTCATTCAAAATACTGAATATTCCGTAACAAGTATTGCAACGAGTATAATTAATATTGTAAGGCATGAATTCACTCTATCTCAGATGTGAACTCCTATGTAAAATATATTCTGTTTCTCCTTCTTATCGAGAATATGGTCAATATTGGTGATAAAAACGGTGGAATGGAACTGATCAAGCCTCTTGATCTAAAGGGAGACAATCTCGAATGAAGCCGGGTCACCTGTGGTATAGTGATTAGCATGGGAACCTACAATACTATAGGTCGCAGGTTCGCGTCCCGCGGTAGCCCTAGGATTTTTTAAAGGGAGTAAAAACTTCTTGGCTATGCCGTCCCTCGTATAGAACGTAAAATGGAGGTCCCGAGCCTCTACGATGTCAGGTACTCGTTGAAGATCTCTCTTGTAATTATTCCGGGATAGGCAAAATTTAGGACTCCCGCTGTAGTATCAACCAATTATTCTTATTGGCATAAAGTGACGTTATAACAAACAACAAAATAAATAAGTTTTAGGGGACCATCACCCCAATTTAGAACAAAATCATTCGTACTAGAATAACATTTAATGTAAATAACGGAAAAATGAAATTATTAAATTGCGTTCATTTTGTAATGAATGACAAGGATTGAAGTTACACTGCCAAGACTGGCACATGGAAAAAATATATAAATGACATCACAACACCTACGTAAAACATTTTTTTTGTTTTCAATTAAGATCGATAATCATTGACACAGTATGTTTTCAAATACGTGAAGCAGGTTTAAAATTAATATCGATAGCTGCTATGGTTCAAGATAATCTCTTTACTGTGAGAAAAAAAGAAAAAACTTGCTAATGTAAAAAATTATTCCAGTGTCAGTTTGAAATATGCAACGAGGGATGGGTAATCTTTTTATATATTTAAGATTCTAAGTGAATATTATGTAATGAATAAATCAATTTTAACTGATGTCACCATGGCAACCACGCCTAAAGATATCTTTTAAGTTTAATAACTATGAAATAATTTTTAAATTCACGGATCCCCGAATAATGCTCATGAGTTGAACAGACATAACTATAGAGAGGTATCGGTAAAGGGAACAATCCAACAAGTAGGATCAATAATCAAAGGGTTGGTAAACCACCGACTGGTATTCTGCAGCTAAATGTTAAGTTGAAAATATTAAAAATTAAAAGTTTGATTTTAAAATAAACTTGTAACATTGATAAACTGAATTCTGAAATAAATACAAAATTTATTTCTTAAATTGAATACCCACTGTACATTTTTATTATTCGTGTGAAAATACGTTTCTTGAATTGACCCGAATAAGTAAGCTGAATAAAAAACATTACTTATAAGGGTATCGGTTGAGGGAACAATCCAATGAGGATGGTGAGGACCAACAAAGGGTCGGTAAACCGCCGACAGGTATTCTGCAGTTAAAACATGACCAGGCTCGCTGAAAAATGCCTCTAATTTAACAAACCCTGGGGCATTAGACCTCCGATTGGTGAGGGCCAAGTAATTTAATAGGATTTTTTAGCCTCAAGGAACCCACCCCGACCAATATAACTTTGCATCTCAGGATAATAGTACCTCCTTCTCAACTCTTAAACAAATCCCAGACCCTCATCAAAAACAAGACAGAATTCAAATTAGTCTGTTATCGAAAAACAACACAGCTAATTAATATAATAAAGTCACGGGAAACAGAGCAGTTACTCAAAATATTATCCCGTAAGAGTAATGGAATTAGTTGAATCGGAACACCTTAGTAACTCAGGCCTGGTTAGTGATATACCGGTCTTTAAGAAAATCAATAGTATATTTGAATCGCAAAATATACTGGTACCTACAAACAGTAAAATTGCAAATTTTATGCAAATATTGATTTTTCTCTAGCTAGAAGAGCATTGCAGGAAATGTAGTCTGGTAGCAGCCGTTTAGAGAACCTCTATGTCAAAAAATAATAACGCTGTAACCAGAATTTTCTTCTCTGGGTATATTTTTTTATTTTTCCCAACTTTGTCCAGCTTTGTATAATGAAACAGATCGATTTATATGTCCTTTTTATTATTGAGAAAGTTCTATAATGATAAAAAAAAAAATAGAGCATATATATATATATATATATATATATATATATATATATATAAATTTATTTAGTAATTTGTCAGTAATAAAAAAAAATATAATAATTAAATATTTCAAATTATATTCTAAACAATTAGAAAATTAAAATATTAAAATACTATTAGTGTAGTTGTGTATACATGTTTATGCTTGTTACTGAATGACACCGATGGGAAGCTAGATCCCGTTAAGGTATATCCGAAACCCAGAAAAAAATTATTGCAATTCAACCTTCTATCTAGTAAACATACTATTATTGATCTAATTAATAATAATAATAAGAGCCATCTAAATTTCTTTTTTTAAGGCCCATCTACCTTAAAATTTGTAAATCCGGTAGCACAAAAGTAAAATAAAATCCTTCTTCTGTTTTTTGCAATGTATAGATACAAAAACGTTCCCACAATTACCGAATGAATGCATTGCTAAAAAAAATTGTTGATCCTTCTCGATAATATAGGAGACAAAACCTCCCTAAGCGGCTAGCTCAGGCTGTGACAAAGAGTTATGTCTTGGTCAGCCATACATTATTCCTAGCATTACCGGCTGCTTATTTAGAACAGACCATTCTTCACTCCAATGGCCCAACGGTTATCCTCTTGAAGGGATTTACACTGAACAGATGGCTTAGCCCTTATGGGCGCAATTCTTGTAGAAGGATTATTGCTTTCGTAAGCTGAAATAAATAAATCTATAATCACAACCGCCAAGTGTACTTTGAGAAAGTGTTTGAACATTATCACTCTTAACTGCCAGGATTTTCCTATTAATTAATTATTCAATGAAGTAATCACAAATCTTTGTTTAATATATTCCATTGGAATGCCATCAGTAAAATGAACAATCAGCTAACAGATAATGAACCAACAAAGATATTGTACCTCAGACGTAGGATTACATCACAGCATTATCATCAACGGCGGATGAATAATGGAATGACGTTGTTGGGAATGACAAGGGATCCGATGTAAGAGAGGAGCACAGAGGAAGGAAACGAGGTTAGTCGCGACTGTCACTAGTCGCTAGTGTCCCCGTCAATTTGATACGTGAGGTCTCTAATTGACGGGGTCTATCATCTCACCCGCCGGATATCCTACGGTAAAATGTAAAACAATGTTAGGTGTTCCACCAACCATTTTCTAAACTTGGTGGGCTGATGTAGGGCTAATATAGGAATGAAGATATTCCTGAAAGCAATAAATCCAAATATCATAATAATCAAAATTATACAACAAAAGATTTATATGCCTAAAGTATAATAATTTATGGGTATATATGAGGTTTTTATACTAACTGCTCAACAATATTGAGGAATACAAGCACACAGCTGATGGGTCACCGATTCAGACTAAACTGTTTTTAGTTTTTCTAGGTCAATAAATATTTTACCCCCGTCCGAGGATCCCCTGGAATGCGCAAATCATTCCTAGGAGCCAAAAATCTTCATGATTTTTTTTTTCAGTCTTTTGTTCGGAATGAATGCCTGGGTTTGTTATTTTTAAAATTAGCAAAAACGAAGACAATACAAAAAATTTATATATCCGAACGTCTATACAAATGATAAAAAGAATTTTTTATTTCCATTAAAACTTTTAACGTTCTAAATTGGGGTGATGGTCCCCTAAAACTTATTTATTTTGTTGTTTGTTATAACGTCACTTTATGCCAATAAGAATAATTGGTTGATACTACAGCGGGAGTCCTAAATTTTCCTAATCCAGGTATAATTAGGATAGGGATCTTTAACGAGAACCTAACATAGCACAGGCTCGGAACCTCCATTTTACGTCCTATCCGAGGGACGGCATAGCCAAGGATTTTTTACTACCTTTAACAAATCCTAGGGCAAACGTGGGTCGCCAACCTGCATAATGGAAATCATTTGTTTCCATGATAACTAAATGAAGTTTTCAACAACTAAATTGAGAATTACCATATAAAACCAGACGCGATGGAGTATTATGATTAGGTTCCCGTATTAGCACAAATATCTTTTTTTATTTAACAATAAAAAGACTTGGTGTATTTTAGACAGTAAATATGTAATGCTCAAATTATTTAAAGCAGTTTACGGTGTATAAAATAGGGTAAAATATAATCTTAAATTAATATTCTTTTAGTTTACAAAATTTAGTTCCATATTAGATTATTGAATGCAATGTAAATTGGTTTTAGAGAAACAGTAATCGTTACCGGTTTCCGAAAGGCATAAGATAAAAACATTTTAAAATTAGGCTTTAATTTACTATAAGCCGTATATTAACTTCTATCGTTTCACCTCCACAATATATTTACAAAAAGCATCTCGCAGTAGAAAAAATAGAAGTGTAAAGAAACTCGACTGTTGATGAAATTAGGATTTTTTAGCCTCCTTAAGAAATAATAAATAACGAGCAGACCCTGCCACGCGTTGCTGTGTCTCAACAGCTATATGCATTGAATTAGTTATATCCTATTCCATTGTATAGTCAAATAAAAATTCACTGAAAAAAATTAAAAACGTCCAGCTAATCTAAAAACTGACGGGATTTAAAAAAGAAGTTTACGCAAAATTTTAAATTGTTTGGTAGGAATTTGGAAGGTTTAGTTTTTATTTTTACATCTTATGACTATAGTGTGTTAATGAAGGACACAAGTAAAAGAAACTAATAAAGAATATAACTGGAACAGGGTTTAGTACAATCACAATAGACAGCAAAAATGTACCAAATTAATCTTTTGCCACAATACTGCAACACTTCTGTGGGCTAACACTATTTATTCCACGAAAATATAACAATAGGCAATGCCACACGAATTATAAAACACAAATATTAAAGCAGGTTACAAAAATTATCACTTTGTAACACAAATCATATGGCTTCAGCTACACAATCAAGACAAAGATGAAGACTAACTGGTTCAGTCGCTCGTTCCTTATATATAGTCGTAAACGGACCGGCGTGGAAGGTTCGAGACCTGCGTGGAAGGTTCGAGACCTGCGTGGAAGGTTCCACGCCTGCGTGGATTGGGCTAGAAAATTCTAGTCCCAAACACGTGCTCTGACGGTTTGTTCCGACCAATGGTCGTTCCAACAGAAGGTCTGGCAGTTTAAACCATATGTTTTTATTTAACGATTTAACGTTACAGTAAATATTAATTAAATTCAGAATAAAACACATGATGATATGAGATATCGTTTTGTTTAACCTATCTTTTGCTAAAACAAATACATTCGATGTTTTACCCACCCTTGAAAAGGTGACACACGATTTGCCATGGGAAAAAGGCGGATTTTCTCAGTCCAAGCCCCAAAAAATAGATGTAGGCTTAGCCTCCCTAAATATCGAAATAAAAAGAAGTGTTGTGTCAATAAATCAACTTACACCGCCATTTATTGGAAAATTATAGAACTTACAAATAATAACACTCAATTGTAGTATAATAAGCATTTAATTTGCAAAAATAAAAAGAAATATTGAGGCCAATAATCGAGATAAAAGTCTTTATCTTTTAAGTTGGACAAAAATACACTCAATGAACCAAATTTCATCAAAATCGGTTAAGTAGTTTCTGATTTTACCTCCGACAAACTTCGGGGCACGAAATTTTTATAATTATAAAGATAAAAGAAAAAAACGAATCGAAAAGTGCTATGAAGCATCTAGTTTTGCATTACAAATTATAATACTCTATAACTTATGGAGAGAAAAGAAAATAAGTAAGTGTGGAAAAATATGCGAATTGAAAAAAGAAAATGTGAAGTTGAAACATTATATATTTATATATATTTATCACCATCATCAGCGTTATATATTTATCAAAACTCTTCGATTTCTAATCTATGTAAATTGGTAGGTAAAAGCTGTGTGTTGCGCGTATGGCACCAGATTTTTTTACAATAAACGTTCAAGAAATGGTTTCAACGGTTTTCATAGAAATAAATAAATTTGGAGTTAAAGGTAGGGAAGTAAAGGTGGAGGACCTTTTCTAGGGCAGACTTGGAGCTGACCCTTTTTCAATCACCTGGGGGCACTTCTAAAGATACTGCTCCCTAAGGACACTCCATGGCTTTGCAGCTAAAAAAACTCTAGGTAAATCTTTTGTTATTAAATGAATTTCTTTTGGGAAAATAAATCCCAGTATTGTATTAAATTATCGGAGCTAAAGTCGAGCACTTCAGCAGAGAGTACTGTTATGTCTAACCTAAAGTTATTGCAGGGAGTTGATTCGGCCCACATAAATTCGACCCGGAATTTAACTAAGGACTGAACCTGATTCACTTTAGAGTGGCAGAGAGCGATTTATTGAATTTATTATTCATGCCGTAAAATATTAGAAAAAAAAAAAGTAAGACAAAATCTAGGTTTTTCTCCCTACTTATTGGATTACTCACTATAGTTATATTTTTTTATGCGCAGATAGCAGGATAATTCAAAAGGAAATAAAATAAAAAATCAAAATTTAAAAAAAACGACGACTATCGATTTAATCCAGTTGACCAGTGGCATGCACCAAAGGAGCTCCAATGCACAAAACTATCTTGCATGTTTTATGGTGGTTCCACCGTGGCCCATTCAGCCTGTTCCGCTACCAATACAACCGCATCAATATTTCCCCACTCTGAACCACAGCCCTTTACTCTTTTAGACATATATAAAAACGTGTCTTCATAAAATGTTTGTATGATAAGAAGTGAATAAAATTGACTGAATCTGCAAGTAAAATTATCACAGACAATATAAATGTGTTAATTCAGATCTCAATTGTTTCCAGATAAGAAAGAACGAATACCTTCTCAGATTATTAAAGCTTTAATTGTTAAAAAATATTTAGAATGAGTTTATAAATTAAACGGTGGGGCTGCATATAGTGATCTATCATTTTTAAATATTTTCCTTAAATGTAAATATTTTTTTAAGAAAATTCGTATCTCTTTTGAAATTACTGCATAATTCACTTAATAGATGGGATTAGATTATTACCGAAATAGCTTTAAAATTTATTTTTTAAAAAGAAAAATATATGTCACTATTTAAAGGTTGTGTAATTATGTATAAAGTTTACCGGATGCACCAGGGTCAATCTATACCATGAGGTCCAGAGGTGGTTGCTTCAACATTTTTAATTTCTTAAACATGTTTACCATAGGAATTACAAAGCATTAGAAGTAAAAAACTGCAAATAGCTTATTTTTACATTTTTTATTTAGCCAATGGCGACCATTTTATTGTCGACCGAACCCGTATTTTCTGCCTTTTTTGTGTTCTAAATCAAATCAAATATCTCCTCTTATACTCAACCTAGAACATTTCAATAAAGACCAAACTCTTAAGAAAGTTCTGAACTTCAATAGAGGTTAATACAACTATGAACTTAAGTCTAAGAATAATGATCCATGTACACCTTCAAAGCTCTAAGCGGCTATTTTAAAAATGAGTTTTCAAAAAATAATTTAATGGAAGGAAAATAGCTTAGTGTTTTTTTTTTTTTTAATTTTATTTGATAGATGTAGTTGGGTGATCCAAATTTAAAAAGTTTCAAGTGGACTTTTAAAGTCTCGAAATTTCCAAAATTGAACAAGTTTAAAGCCTAATATTTCTTTTGGGCATGAAAACAAAAAATTGAAATTTGGCTGAGATTGAGTACGTGGTTAGAAGCTGGAACTGTCAACATTTTATTTTAGAGCTTTGAAGGTGTACATGGATCGCTATACTTAGGCTTAAGTTCATACTTGTATTAACCTCTATAGAAGTTCAGATCTTTCTAAAAGGAATGGTTTTTATTTAAATGTTCTAGAATGAGTAAAAAGAAGTAGAAAGAGGAAATATTTGATTTGATGCAGAACACTAAAAGGCAGAAAATGTATTGTAATTTCTATGGTAAAAAAATTAAAGATGTTGAAGCAACCTATTAATTCGTTTTTGGACCACTTGATGTGGATTGACCCACCAGTAAGATACAGACCTGTCTACATATAAAAACTGAATTCCAAGACCCATAGTAATTTTTTATAAGACAAACTAGCTAGGGTGCCCGGCTTCGCTCCGGTAGTTGTGTGGTAGCTATAATACCAGAAAAACTTTAAAATTAAAGGAAACAATATTGGTATCAATATTCTGCACACTTGAAATCTGCTGAGTCCACCCAAATAAGGAACCCTGTATACGTAATTTACAGGGGGTTGAAAATGGTAAATGAACAATTAATTTTGCTGCAACTTTGTCGAGTTATGCATCGTTTTTAATGGTTTCTGTGATTCTGAATCCTATAAGCCCATTCCAAGTAGTCAGCAGATAATAAGTTATTAGATAATAGTTGAAAAATCTCAGTTAAAAAAATTATATTTCGAGTAAAACTTAAGCGCCGACTACTATGATGGTCCTATTTGATCCAGAAATATAGAAACAACTGAAGATTCATAGAAACTTTTTTTTTAAGACCTTTCTTCCATTTCAACCTCCCCTAAGATATCCCCCCGTAATTTGAACGGTTTCTGTATATCTCGAATCTTACTACTATTACAACGTGAACACCAAAATTTCTTGAAGGCACAATTTTTCTATCATATTTCTTTTTATCTTGAACTAAGAGAGATGATAAAATCTTGAATGCTGTTATTGGAGTTGGTCGTTTAGTCAACAGAAATGCTCATCACACGTAGCAACCAAACCAACTTCTTTTTCATAAATACAATAAGAACACTTCAAAATTTTTATATTCAGTCAATTCATCTCTTTTTTTATGTCTGATTTTATTCTCTCACTGTACTACTAAGAAATGTTCACTCATATTGCATTAAATTTACTTAAGTATATATTATATATAGATTAAATGTAATGTGCTGATCATATATTAGCCTTATTAAGAGAAAACTAATTTTTTAAGGAATCCAGTTGGTTTTTTAATTGTTTGCAGAGATGTAAAATCATTATTTTATTAAGAAAGCAAAGGAGATACTTATTATTTTCGCTTAAGATTTTAGTAATTTAAAAAGAACAGCTGAACAAATATATAACCTTTACAAACTGAAGTGGATGAATTGTTCATTCATTGTGTATTGTTCATACACATTGAGTGAAATGCACCCTAGCTTGTTTGTTTGTTTGTTTAACGTCCATTTTTATGCTACTAAGGCCTATCGGACACGCACCCTAGCGCTTCCTGGTAGTCTGGAGCTCGAACTAAATTTTTCATTCATAAACTCTTATCTCAATCTCAGAGAGGCTAATTAAATGGTGCGAGAGGCTTAAAATTCCAGTCCTTTTCTCTTCAATTTTACACTCTTAAGAGAAAAACGGAAAGCTTCTTCTCCGTTAGGGGTTATATAGCTAAACGACGACATAACTCCATAATCCTACGTGGAGTCGTTTTTGAGCCTTTTCGGCACGCACATTGTACACTTTGCTTTATAATATATATTGATATTGATTAATCTCAGTGAACTTAATATAAAAGAAAATTTCAGCAGTAAGAATAAATAAAAAAGGATGGATTTAACATAGAAAACTACGATTGGCTAGAAATCTTACTGAATTAATCTACTCATTATGAATTAGAATATTTTTATAAATGAATAATCTAACAATATTTATCACAAAAGCTTATTTTAATCATCCATGGATTAATCAATTATTAAAAAGACCAAAATAATTTTCTCAAAGGAAATGAACAGCTTCGATGGTGATTGGTTTACAGGTCCCGAAACTGATAGGGTGCAAATCAAGTTTCATTATTGCACAGGTTGGACGTGTAATGAAATTCGAACATGGCTTTGAATATAGGCTTGCTTACCTCATGAAACTCGAATAATGATATTCAATGCTATTAAACCTATTTTGACAATAGAGTTAAATCCACTGCATTGAGTCTTAATTAGTGACACGGACGATAAGGTTATGCAAAGAAAAAAAGAAAGGTAAAAGGAAAAGAAACAATAAAACTTACAACAGAGTTATTTTTATGTTACAGCATAAAATTTATGCTAGGTAACAACATATAAATTTCAAAATTTAATTGATTACATTATTAAAACATGTATATTCGCAAAGCATGGGTGTTAAATCCACAACAACAAAGTTAGCTATAAGTGAAAAATACAGGGAATAGGGGGAAAGGAAAAATATAGATGGTGTACAAAAATTTATTTATTTAATTAATTTATTTGTTAAGAATACGTAGATCACTTAGAATAAATCATTGGCACGTGAGAATGTAAGTAAATATGAATATATAAATGTTTGTTGACGTTTAATTCATCCAGAAAAATAGAGAAATTCTTATCAAGGAGAGGTCACGCACAGTTTAACTGGTTGAAATAAATCCCCGTGGTCTTATCACATGTTTCATCGCTGGAACGGAAGCACTCAATCAGGTAAGAGGATTATATATTTTTGTCCATACCCCATTCATAACCACACCCAGCCCGACAAATAACTAGTAATAAACATGGGAGTAAAAGATCACTGCCTATTCCGTGGCTGGGCCAGACATAAAGTGACGTTACATAAACAACCAAACAAACCAGTAATAAATATCAAAAAGGAAAAATATTGCTTCCGGTAAATGATAAACTCTTCACGTAGACATTGGTTAAAGTGGTGGTCCAGTCAAAAAGTTCGGAATGAATGCTTTAAAAGCAAACAAGCTCCTTATACAGCATTTGGGAGATTGACCCTTTGGAAATACTAATGGAACATCAGTAACTGTTTTGTAAAGGCAACGTTACAGGTGAAACGTTTAAAAAGTACATAGCAGACATGAATACGAAGTGATATTTTTCTGGACAGTGTTTTCACTCAATCGAATTAAAATTAAAGAATATATTCAGAAAAGTTTTAACAGTCACCTTTAGCTCTTTCATACTGTCCACAAACTGAAATCATTTGTAGGTAATAAATTTTGATATATACCAACATCTAGAAAAACTTAATAAAACATCATAGTTAGTTACTGTTCGCTGCAGCTCAATTAACTTTAGATGCACCATTCCTAAGTGCTGCCAACTCTAGAGGACCATGATATGCTGAGAACCCTGGACCCTACAGGAAAATTTCATGTTCATTCCCTGCTATTCAGAATTGTGAAGGATTCCTCTCTTTTAAGTATAAGCTGATTTTTACATAATTATGGAGGAATAGAGAAGCCTAACAGAGAAGAGGAGAACAGGGAGATGAAATGGCTAACAGCAGCACCTGCACCAGCAATAGACCAAGGAAATTTTCTTCATTAAGCTGTAAGACAACTTATTTTCATTTGACTATAACACTCACCATAGCTTCATCACATAAAAATCAAGCCTCCGATGATTTACAAAATTTAACTAGCAAAAACTAAAAGAGAATGTTTAGATACCAATTTAGATTAATTCATACAGTTCACAATTACCTTTATTGAACAAGCTTTAAGGTAAAAGTACTTTGGGCTGTGACAGTCTGCTGGAAGCCCATGATAATAATAATAATAATAATAATAAACTCTTTATTGATTGTCCCGGGAACTAGTCCCTCAGGAACAAATTATACAAATACATATAATAGGCTTCAGTGCCTTAGAGTACTAATAATAAACAAAACAAATAGAGCAAATTAAAATGAAAAAAAAAATAAAATAAAATAAAAATAAAAAAAGCTGAGAAAAAATTATAAACATTGGGGAAATCTTCTTGTGATAAAAAAAAAATTAAAACTAAGTAAATCCTTATTGACTCGAAATGAAAAATAACTTATTTACACATACACTAAATGGATCATATATTTTAAAGATAAATAAATAATAAAGGCCTATACCAATTTACAGTTAAACTGTTTACAATTGTTCGGGAAACTGGGTGGAGAGGAGTGATTGAACAGGCGGGATTTAAAGGTAGGGGGAGTGTTGGAATGACGAATAAAAGGTATAAAATATGATACGACGAATCATAAACAAAATCCAGCAGAGGCTCAAACAGAACGTCGAAAAACATCGAAGGAACCTTGTGCCAAAACTCACTTAGGTAGGAAGAGGATGTAAGGGCATTAGGGAGTAGACAGGCCACAGTTACCATTAGACGTGACGAGAGCCTCACTATCATATCCACAGAAGGGGCCAACTTTCAAAAAACTTTGTCCAACTTTGGCTTTCAGCAGCGTCTCCCTCGCCCGAGAAAATTAAACACAACTCGAGAATCTTCTCTCCAAAAATATACTCAGTCCTACCTTATTAAAAGAGCCACTGTTAATAACTTTAAAAGTTAACTGTATAGCAAAATCGGAAAGAAAATCTAGAAAGATCCTAATTTGAAATAAATCAACGTTTTTATGATTACAGTCAGAACTACTACGAAATAAAAATCTGTTATATACAGATAAATGTGATTAGACGTCCTAAAAAACTATTCATTTATTTTTTAATCTAAAGTTTAATATTTAATTATTTTCTATATTATGTTTAATCTACTTTTTTAAAGGTTTTCTTTATCTTAAATACATTTGTTTTTACAGAGTGAACAATAAGAAACATACAAATATAATAAACAACTGGCAAACAAGTTGTTATACTCCCTTGAACCCCTTAAACAAAACTGCAAACAAATTCCATATAAACAATAAAATTAATACAAACCAACAATTAATAAAAACACAGAGACTGTGAAATGTGTAATTCATTGAACATCTATGGTCGCTGTAACGCCAGAAAGAACTGATCGCCGAAATCAATATTTTCATAAAACTGAAGTTAAAGTTGAATATTGACGAATAGGGCAGTGTGAACTTTTGTAGCTTTTGAAGTAAAACATATTTCACATTGCCTTTTATATGATTAAAACAAAGAATTACTATAGGTAATTTGAAAAGTATATATACTAAAAAATTAATTAATTGGTTTGGCACTTAGTTCACTATGGACCATAGTGATTAAATTTCCATTCATGCATAGGAAAAGTAGTCTCCAGTGGTTAGTGGCTAGCATAGCAGCCTACAACAATAAAGGAGGCAGGTTTGCATCCCATGGCGACCCTAGGATTTTTTAAAAGTAGTAAAAAAATCCTTTCCTATGACGTCCCTCGGATAGAACGTGAAATGGAGGCCCCGATCCTGTGCGATGTCAGGTACTCGTTAAAGATCCCTATACTAGTTTACTTGGAAAGGCAAAATTTTGCTCTCACTGTAGCATCGTCTGATTAGCCTTAGTGACTTAGGTATGAAGTGACTTAAAACAAACATAACATAGGAAAAGGTCGGTTAGGTTACGCTATTTTACATACTTCAATGGCCTACTACCAACACAATACAAAGGAACTCCCGACTAGCAATAACTTTTTTTTTTTTTAACGTCCGCTTTAAGCCACGAGGGCTAATCGGGATTAACTCTTCTAATCCATGGCAAGCCGCTGAGTCTGTTCAGTGAGACCGTCACCGAACAGAATCGAGCGGGATTCGAACCCGCACCGCCAGCGTGGGAGTCGGAGGCGCTATCCCCTCGGCCATGCCGCGGCCTGACTTCTAACTCTTATCCTTGCAGAATATATTGCATATCTATATTATAACAAAAAACTGCGTCTGTAGGCTACTAATGCAGCTACTTAATATTTAATAAGGTTAAACCAGACAGAAATTAAAGCTGGAAGTACTGTTGGAAAATGCAGCATATTTGGGAAATGAATTCGGAAACGGGAGAGCTCAAGAAGTTGATTGAGGCGCTGATCACATGAAGTTCTAAGCTGATAAGGTCTAAATAATACCACTAAATACTTGTTCGACAATAATAAACTCCAGATGCACTAAAAGTACTGAGAACATTTGTGAGCTCATAAGCCTGCCGCTAATGGTGAAAATGATCCCGAAGAATCGGAAATGGGGAAGACGGGAGTGACTTTAGTATATAGTTGAGGGGAGGCGTTCAATTATGAGGCAGGACTGAGGACAGGCCAAGATCCAATCCGGAGGAAGCAGTATTTTACCTGACAGTGCTTATCTCCCACCGGCTCCCTATCATTTATCTATCTGCGTGGCTGTTTATTTCAATCGGCGTCCTCGTCGATTGCCCACAATATATTAGCCCTTTTAGCACTCTCTACCCAATTCAGGAAAAGATATTTTTGTTTTTTTATAAAATATTACTTAATGTATTAAGGAAATCAACTTCAATCTTTTAATATCGCTTACATTTTGCCTAACAGGCAATCAGCAGATAAATATTTCTTAATAATTTGCTTTTCATTAGTATAAGGATATTCTATAACACTAATGAATATTCCTAGGTTATTAACAACAAATGATTTCTTTATAACACGATGTAGGTTAAGAAGTATAGCTATCAGTCAACTACAGTAAAATTTTTAAATGTTTCTTAGCTTTTAAGTCCACAAAATATATTTCATATATTGATATGGGTGCCGACACATATTTTAGATCCTTAAAAGCTTAAAATTCTAAAAGTATGATTTCCCACTGTTCTTATAGGTTCAAAAAGAATTATTTATATATATTCCTATAACATCTTTCGCTTTATAATCATGATCTTTTTCCTGCTTTTTGGGTGATATTCACAATATTACTTGATCAAACTAATTACACACAATTTCAACACAAGTTTTTTTTTTTTCAACATGAAACAATTTCTATATTAATGTTTTGAAATATAAATAAATTTGAATCATTAGAATCTAATGATGAATATTTGAAGTTAATTTTTAACAGAAGTGGTTTTTATTTTATTAATAGGGTATATAAAAAAAAAATGACCGTTTTAGACAAAAAATTAATATATATTTTTTTTATACTTTACAATAAAATTAGTATTCAAAATATAACCCATTGTTATCTAATGTTGCTTGCCATCTTTCCGCCAGTTGCATGATCCCCTGCTGGTACCACTCTTTAGGATGGCTATCGAAGAATTCCTGCACCGCTGTTTCGACTTCTTCAAAGGTATCAAATTTTTTCCCTTTCAAGAAGTGGGCCATTAACCGAAACAAATAAAAATCTGATGGAGCAAGGTCTGGGCTATATGGTGGGTGAGGAAGAAGTTCAATCCCCCCAAGATTTTTTAATTTTTCCTTGGTCTGACGGGAAGTATGCGGCCGGGCGTTATCTTGCGTTAACTCCTTTTGGATTGACCAAAGCTGGATAAAGTTGCGACAGTTTTGCATATACTCTATCTAACTGTATGCAATAGAGGTCAGAGTTAATTGTGGTTCCTTGAAGTACGAATTCATGATGGATTACAACATAGTTCCAAAATACGCAAAGCATTGATTTTTTTTCGAATTGTCCTCTTCCAGCAACCGGAAAGGCCGTTTGACCTTGACTTAACCACTGCCCACTAGTATCAGGATTTCGCCAGTAAAGCCACTTTTCATCACAAGTAACAATTTTTTTGTAAAATCGCAAATCGTTAGGGTGATTCAAAAGATTTTTGCAAATCTCTACCCTTTTGGCAGATTGCTGGGGCGTCAGCTCGTGCGGGACCAGTCTGCTGCTCCTTTTCACCTTCCCCATGCTGTGCAGATGGCGACACACAGTATCTTCCGACGCTCCGCACTCCCTGGCAAGGTCTCGAGTACTTGTGGCTGGATTTGAGTCTATAGCTTCCTGAAGAGCATCATCTATATCCAACGATGGTCGCCCTGACCCCTTCTTCCGTTCTAAGGTCGTATCTCCACTGTGAAATTTTTGGAACCAACGCCGCGTGGTACGCTCGTCAAGGAGACCTTCTCCTTCAATTCTGTTGATTTCACGAGCCGCTTCAGCGGCAGAACACGATTTTTTCCAATAATGTCTCAAAATAACAAGAATTTCGTAAGACACCGTCATGTTGCTTCTCCAGCAAAAACTTGTGAACTGAGGTATTATTGAGTAAGTCCAGTGTTGATAAATAAAGTTGGATTAACATTCTAAAGAGTACAGGACTTGTTGGTAAACAATAAATAGGATTAACGTCTTTACTTGGAATTCATGCATTTGACGAAACGGTCATTTTTTTTTATACACCCGTCATTTTCTCTGCCGACCGACCTTGCGAGACTTTTTGCAACACTTATCTTTTAATTATACTCGCTGTTTTCCTCTTTCATTCCATTTTCTGTACTGTAATTACCTTAAGTAGTATAGATTGGTAGTATAATAACATTTATTAAAAAGTAGTATAGGATGGTGGTATTCTTATAATATAATAACATTTATTAAACATCCTTTACATTATTATATGTAGTTCCAAAAATTTATTAATTTACCACCAATTGATTACAAATCTTTTCATTTTTTTTTTTTAATTTCCTATCGAAGTTCTGGGAACAGTGTGGAATTATGACACATATATTTTAGTCAAGATTTATTTTAAAAATTTTAAAGTCTTTTTAGCAGCCGACGTTTAATAATATCATTTTAAATTACAAATGACTGGTCACCAAAGGCCGAATAAACTATTAAGGTAAAAAAGCAATGTAATTTAGATGAAAACATAATACTTACTTACTTAAAATATACTTTAGATACTTAAAATTGTTTTTAAAAATAAAACTCAAGAATATTCAATTACATTCCTAATGAGCACCAACTCCAAATATAATTTTAGTTTTCTATTCGATAATTTAATAGGGTCCTAAAGCTTTCAAAATCATAAATATATGGATGGGCAATTTTTACCGACTTTAAAGTTAATTTCGAATAATTAAGTAGCTATCATCATTACATATTTTGGCAGATCAATTATTATTTTACTCATTTTTATAATTTTGAAGGTGCCCCTTAATTCCTCTGGAATATTATGTATACATAACTGTACTCCGGAGGTGAACAACACCATGTCCATTTTTGTATACACTATGACAAGAAGTTACTTTCAGTACTTCAACGTCAATGAGATAAGTACGAAATTTAACAATGATAAAAACGTTCATTAATAATTAATAATCAATAATTATTAATAATTAAATGTAAAAGGGTATAAGTGCCTTAGAGAAAATTTTCCAGAAATCATATAACGTATACCCACTAAGGTGAACTCCGTTCTGCGCTTACACCCAAGCCATCTTTCAAACGTTCAATGAACTATTTTCTAGCAACTAAAAATTATTAAACCCACTTCAGAAGAATGGCTTTCGGTGCATATTTAACAATTTGGCAAAAAAACAAATATTTTTTTATTTTTCTTGGCACTTATACCCTTTTGCATTTCCACGCATCTACTGTTTGAATTTGACAATCTTTATATATTAGCAAAAAGATATAATTGAATTATCTATATTAAAAAACTACTTCGTCAGCAAAACGCCATAATAACATAAACAAACCATACAATAAATTCAAAAAATAATTACTTATTTTTATTTACTTTAATTGTATTTGAATAACATATGAGTCAACGTAAAATATGTTGTGGTTCCGAAGCGGTGTAAGTCAACATATCTTAACCAAACCTATTTCACAACACTCAAAGTTTAACTTTATTTTTTAAAAATATAGAGTTTGGTACTTAGCTCACTTTGGCGTTATACTGACATTTGTGTTATTAGAAATGCACAACGTTACCTAAATAGGTAATCCAACTCGTCAGTAACAGTAAATGATGCATTTCAAAAGTTATCTTACCTGCGAAAAACAAATGATTATTAATTACATCGGAATAATAAATTATTGTATAAGATACTTGATTATATGAAAATAATATTTAAGAAGAGAAAATCAGCAATGTAGGTGGGATTCGGTACAGTAATAGACAAAACAGTTAATAATAACAGTAATAATTAATTGACATATCTTAAGCAAAAAAAATGGACGTTTAGTAAAATTAGTAATTACACCAACATCATGTAAACAGCAGAAAATGTATTCATTGCGGTCAATAATAATTTATTTTAAAAAAAAACATAACGTAAAAATGGGTATAACAATGAAAAAGTAAAAAAATTATTTCTAATGTAGATAAATTATTTGTTTGTGATCAGTGTCATGATAATCATTAACGCCATCCGCGAAAAGCTAGATAACTAGTATCTAATTACACCAATCCAACCTGCATCTATATTCAAATATTGCGAATTATATTTAAGAGATAACTTGAAAAATAGATTTCATCAATATGTTGGCAACTAAATTAAAAAGTTTACAAGTAAACAAAGCGTATAGCATTATTTTCATAACAGTATACAACCAGGAATAGAAGAGCTCTTTCTTTAATAGCTAAACCTTAGACCCTTCCTAACACTATTGAAGGAATAGGCAGCACAAAAAGAAATATTTTCGAGAGGAATATGTGAACCTCCAAGAGACCGTAAATCAGATAACGGCCCTTCATGGCGGCCTTCAAGAAAGGCTCGCTCGCCCTTCTATCAATGATGGAGGCCAAGATTTATATCATCTCATACCATATTACCCTTCTATCCTCAACTTTCCGAGATAAAAATGAATTTGAAAGTAGAGTATATATCGGAAAGTAAAAGCTTTAATGCGCTCATCTCATGATAGTAAACAATATAGCGACATTGCAGGAGAAAAAACATCATATGTGACAGAAATAACATGAAGTACATGCACTGAAAAGTATGAAATAATTACCTTCTGATTTTTATGAATACGCAGCAAAATTGAAAATCGTATGAAAAGCGGAAAAATGCATTAAAATGGATAATTTTATTTTGATTAGTACGAATATATACTAACTGTTAATAAAAATTATTAAATTAAAATATTAAATACCATGTTCTATACTTAACCATCTTTTCGGAGACGGCGCAAAATAGGAAATCTATCGAGAATTTTAAGATTTTCCTAATTTTTAGTGTTAACAATTTTAAATTTTGCGCCGCCTCCGAAAAGATTGTTAAGTATTGAACTAGAAGTAAAAGACTAAAAAGGCGCTGGATGAGGGATCTGGTCTCTTAGACAGCCAAGGTAATTGACTCTAGCCAAGAAGGGGGTGCTGTTGGGTGCTTTCCTCCCTCACATGTCATTATTTCATCTTACCGCCATCTCATTCGCTGATTGTCCGCACTTTGCAGACAGGGGCGAATTAATAATTAAAGTAAAAAAAAAAAAAAAAAAAAAGTATTGAACATGGTACTTTATACTTTAATTTAATATTTTTTATTAACAGTTATTATGTATTCACTTATGTATTCGTACTAATCAAAATAAAATTATCCGCTTTAATGCATTTTCCGCTTTTCATACCATTTTCAATTTTGGTGCGTGCTCATAAAAATCAGAAGGTAACTATTTCATACTTTTCAGTGCATGTACTTCTACTGGTTCCTAGTTTTCAAAGTCGGTTTAATTTTTTTTTTATAAAATGTTTTTTATTTCATACTTTTTAGTGGCGGAAGATAATTTCTAATATAAGGCGGAAGGAAGCAATGCGTTGATTTCTAAAACAAATTCTGTATGCTTTTTTTTATACAGATTTTAAGTGCATTTTGAACTGATTTCGGGTTTTCGAAGTCGTTTTTTTTTTTTATTTAATTATTTTTTTTTATTCGGTACCCCTCTTTAGATACTACAAGTGAGTTTGGTTCATTAGTTGGTTGTTCTATCCATGGTGGGAAGGACGAGATCTATTCCGTGGGTCCCACGCGAAATAAAAGTCAGCCCGCCCAGGTAGCGCTATACCACGTTCGTCTATCCCGGGTCTTTATATTATAATCATATCAATTTTAATCAACTTCGTATTATAATAGTCACATTATCAATTTTATGAATATGCATTGAAAATTGAAAATAGTTTGCGGTAGGTGCAGTACACACCTTTCAACACCGTATCTACTTTGATTTTTTGTAAAGACCAATGTTCCATCGGGAAGATAACTTTTTTTCCACAATGACAATCTTCTTCCTTTGCGGAATATTGTCTGCAGTACTTGTTTATTAAATACATACATCTGTGTTCCGAGAGGAGGTGTTCAGTTTTGCTCGGGTATAACATGAATCCGACAACTTCAAGATGTCGTAGGTATGCCACTGAACAGTTGGGATTTTGGCCGTTTTTCGACCAGTTTTATTGTTAATATAATACACAACATATAAGTTTGTTATTTCGGAATCTGAGAATATGACTGCCTCGAAATGGAAACAATTCTTGACAAATGACTATCTTTAAGATTTTCGTCTCTAGACTCTCTTATCGAGTGCCACCCAAGGAACGTTATCGTGACTTAAAGAAAAAAAATTAGACAATTCACCATCATAGATGGAATTTTTTAGCGGGACGTATTTATTTCATGACTGGAATAATAATAAGTCCATATTATGGTCATATCCATAATATTTTTCTTGATTTTCAAACCAAATTTAAGCTTAGTTAATAGTTATTTGTTATCTCAAAATCAATAATTTGGCACTTACACAAATTTTCATCTAAACACCTCAATAGTTGCAGAAACATAATTAAAAACCGATAATAATCTGGATAACAAAAGTGTCACTCTAGAGTGAAGAATCCGCACAAGATTTTATGATTACATTGTATATTAATATCCGACAGAGATCGAGTGTGTCCGGAAGCTGACAGAGGCGCCTGAATCTTTTGTTAAGGCCTCTAAATCAAATGAAGAAGAGCTTTTCCAGGAAGCATTGAATTCTTTTTTAATGTGCATAGCGAGTGGAAGTCGGAAATCAAAATCCAATTTAAAACAATAATGGCTACGATTTTACGAATCTCTTTTCGTAATAATGTTAAACTCTTAATGTTCGGCCTTTCTTTAAATTCTATGAACTTTGTGGTTTTATGATTATGCTGTCCATCCGTCGTTTAGACATTCATTAAGGATTTTTACTGTTGTCGGTGTTTAATGTGCTTTAATCTTCTTAAATCTATAAAAAAAAATCTTTTAAGCAACCCAAAAAAATGTTCTTGAGTTTTATTTCTTGGCAAAATTTTCCAGGAACAGGGTCGAAACAACAATAACTTTGCCGGAACCATAAAGAAATGTTTCATTTTTCAGAAAACGACAGCGATATTCCACTGATATTATATATCTTTATTAAAATCTATTGTTAAAAATTTATTTAAGGTTATGTATAAGGTTTGTTCCAACAAGCACTTGCAACAAGCACGTCAATAACTAACACACTTCACATGTTCTCCCCCACTCATTTAATTCTGAATTTGATTGGTTTGTTTTCCCAACCGATTCATCGACAATTAAAACATTATTCAGCTTTGCTTGAAATCAACCAATCAAATTTAGAATAAAAAAAACGAGGATAGTACATGATCAGTTGGTTATCTATCAACGTGTTTTAATAGTTTGTAGGAGCATACCTTATGATATATATTTACCATATGTTTTTCAAATAAGTAAATATTTTGAGCGATAATTAAATAATTATTTTCATGTTTTTTCCCAATAACTTCTTTAATAAATTAAGAACCCAAAAAAGTTCGTTATCGTTATCGTTAATGGGACCACATTGGGAAAATACTCTACAAGTTGCAAAAGGTTTCGTTCCAATTGGTCCACCCATCTCGGAGTAATCGGTGGACATACATAGAAACAAAAAAAGGCACATACGCATTGAATTGAGCAACCTCCTCTTTCGAAGTCGGTTAAAAATAATGGGCCAATTATGGGTTGCAAAACATTTTAATATTATAAATAAATTCGGTTTAAATACAGGAACTAAATTTTATATACACGTAGGTATATATATAAATTTCCTTCTGATTTTTTTCTTTCGAAATACGAGCCCTTTAATAAAATCAATTACCATCAATTTTTTATCTAGATGATAAGGGGCTAAATATAGAGCCGCAAGACATCGGACAGTCGAACCAGTCAGTAGTGACCTGTCAAAAGCCAGAGCACCCGCCTGACAGAGCCAGTCCCACACTCCAACGCCTCATTCCCTTACAATTTAACTCACCGCCATGCATCATCAACAGAATATTTCAAAATAGCTTTGACTTTTTTTCTAAACATTGTTTGTTAAGCGTTTAGTAACAAAATTATTCAACGGTCCATAATCTAATATTACATAATATTATTTTCACACCAAAAATAGCATCTAATGTAATGTAAGCAGTAAAACTGTCTAGTTTCTTAAAAGTCGCTGTACGTAGAATATAAATATATATATAAGTAGGAGAAATTTCATTGAATCTTTCCAAAACTGACATAAATCAAAGAACCTTGAAAAAAATTCCTTAAACTCGATTGATCGATAATTGAAACATAAATATATCAATTAATTATTACTTAGGAAAATATTTCATGTAGCTAGTTCCCATATGTTACTTCTGGGCGTGGTAAATAAGGTGCAGTTTATCGAACGGGAGTTGAAAGCTGGAATCTTACCCCTTTGTAAATGAAGAGGACAGGATAGGAGTTCACTTATGTTACGGTTATACAACCTTTTGAAATAGCCCATTCTCAGATGTACTAATGGGGAAGCTTTACCAGGAAAAGTAGAAAGTTCTTCCGGACTAGCGAAACTAAACCACTAATAATCGAAGTATAACCTAATATTTTACTATAAAAAAAAATTGAAGTAAACACAAATCGAAATTTTTATACCTATTCGAAAAATAATGACCATTTATAACTTAAGGATAATGAATAAACTAGATACAATAAAGACGGGAAGACAAGCCCGAAAGCCGCTATCGCAGCTATACCATGTTTGACAATGGAGGGGGTAATGGGCCGGACATGGAATCCCTTGTCTGACAAGATGTATCGCGGTTACTGACACAAAACAGGGCGCGATACCGACAACAGTTAACGCTATCCTCTAATGAAACAATATAAGGCACTGCAGTTGTATATTGACTTGCTCAATTAACAACAATTTATACACTTCAAAGATCCTGAAAAACAAAATCATATACAAGACAATCTTTAATCCATCAAGAATTCGTGGACTTAAATTTGAACAGGCCTACTCAGTTCGTCTGCGGTTTGAATGGCCTTCGCTAGGGTTGTGGAGGTCACATATACAGTATTATTTAATGTTTTATATTTTAAAATAAATAAAAACTTTCTATCTCAAAATTTGCTTTAACAGGTATATGGGTAATATCATTATTATTAAAATTTATTTAATATATAATAAAAATAATTTATTTAATTCAGGATTATAAAATCGAAGTAATAATACTTATTGAAATAAATAAATCAGGCCGGTATTTCCTGAGATTTGTCGCTAATAGATAAGCAAAACAGATTCTTGACTCAACAACGCTCTAATAATAGGTACTATGGACTCAACAAGCCCTCACAAAGATCTACAAGCTTGAATAGAAACGTATGCTCTCCAAATAGAGAAAACAGTTGGCCATTAAAAACATCTTAATAAAATAATACCTTAATTTGTTTAATTAGAACTTTACATGGTTAGCAACATTCTGTATGTTTAAATTTAAATACACCATTTAAAAGTATTTTGTAAGGAATATAGGAAAGTTAAAGTTTTTATTTTTTTCATCTCATATTTCAATTTAGTTTGATTAAAGAAGAGCTGATTGTGTTTACGACTTACAGCACTGCCTACACTATCGCCCTTTTTTGATGCATCAGTATAAACTAACTCGAAATTGCTATATTTTTCCACTAATTTTAAAAAGGATGACTGAACTTCTACCGGGTAAATTTTGGTAACTTTAACCATTGATCTATTGATTATTGGCCTAACACTACCTCAACTTGGTATTGTTAGTTTAGCGACGGGTATAATATTTCTCAGGGTCATACCAATCTTGGTTAAGGCGTCATATATGTCCTTTTGATTGGCGTTTTTCTCAATTTCTTTGAGACCTCGATTTACCGACCCTTCGGCAAATAAGTGTTCGATAGGAAGGTGGTGTGTTGAAGCTTTTAATTTAGCAATATATTTGAGCGATAAGAAATCTCTTCTTAAAGAGGTTTTTACATAATACAATTAAGAATTTTTATTTATTCAAGTACTAATTTGTTCAAAATGTTTTGGGATAACTTGTTTTGTTTTTTATAACACAAACCAAAGATTTGATGGTTTCCATACACGCAATCAGGCGATGCCCACGTGAGGTATGCCATTTCCCATGGGAACATTGTCAATTGATTTTAGAAGTTTATTTGATCGAAATAAACATTTTTTGCTGCCAAAATAGCACGACTACCCTTCTAATTATAGTCCAAATATTTGTCAAAATACCAGGAAAGACACTTTATATTAGTTCATTTTTCGTCTCTACAACAGTGGAGAAATTTTCTGGTAATTTGATAAATTTTGAATTTCGATGCAGCTCTATTTCACAGTTTCCAATATAAAGCAATAGTTAAGGAAATATATCTGCCGATGGATCATTTTGCAGTAGTACTCTCATATTTATGGTGGATTAATCTGAAACTTGCGGTTTATCCAAATAACAGTTATTCCTGTTTAGTAGAGGTGTAATAATCATTATATGTAAAATTTAAAAAATGCCGCGGAGATTTGTAATCCTTTCTTAATCAACAATAATGCAAAGATAAATAAAAAAATGTATTCTGGTGAAAATAACACCGAAATATCATTCCCAATAATAGCCTACATTAAATTAAAGAAAGGATTAAAATCTTCGCTGACTTTTCTTAAATTTTACATATAGGGTCATTCCATATCAACTGGTCCAAAGTGGTTGCTCGATCATTTTAGAAAAAAATTATAATTTTACCACCAATTACGTATGGAATCAGTAGTTCAAATCAATTTTTTTTTAAATTTTAGGATCAACTGTTTCAAAATGGCAACCATTTTTGTTTCACTTTTCAGGCCGATTTTTGAGTTTTTAAGCTTTCACAGAAAACTCATTTTCTCAAGACTGGTAAGTCATAGACTAATAATTCAAACACCATTGTTTTCCTTAAAGTCTGTTCTATATTTCGTGTTCTCTTTATTATTTGAATATATTGCAGTCCAATACTTGAAATGTGCTATTGAAAACAACTGCTTTAAATTCTCAAAACACCGTTTTTGAGGGTAAGTTTTGGGTATAAGGGCATGTACAAGGCCAAATCTGATTTTTGGCATGATAATAAACCTAACTAAGTAGCTTTCATTAAAAGTACTATTAACCCGTATATTCTTCACCTAATTTTTTTATAAATTTTTAAAGTTCAGATTTTTTCATTTTATGTTAACTTTCGGCTCTAATATCTCTGGTGGGCCAGTTAATAAAAATCTATTTTTTTTACATGTTATGCTTACATGCTACATAAACCTACTGCAAGAAATTTCAACCTGTATAGTTGAGTACATTGGTAGCTACGAATTTTTGAAAATGGTAATTTTCGTGCTTATTTAACAATGAAGAAAAACTCATTTCCTCAAGAATGGTAAGTCATAGATTAATAATTCAAACACAACAGTTTTCCTTAAAGTCTGTTCTATATTTCCTGTTCTCTTTATCATTTGAATATTTTAAAGTCCAATACTTGAAAAGTGTTATTAAAAAAACTGCTTTAAATTCTCAAAACACCTTTTTTGAGGGTAACTTTTGGGTATAAGGGCATGTACGCCAAAGCTGATTTCTGGCATGATAATAAACCTAACTAAGTAGCTTTCATTAAAAGTACTCTTAACCCGTATATTCTTTACCATATTTTTTTATGAATTATTAAACTTCACCTTTTTTGATTATTTGTTAACTTTAGGCTCCAATATCTCTGGCGGGCTAGTTGATAAAAATCTCATTCTTTTACATTTTATGCTTACATGCAACATAAATCAACTGAAAGAACATGAAACGCATTGATATCACCAAAATCTCTTAGTTCATCCTTCAGATACTTCAGTTATAGTTATCCTTCAGAACATGGAACGCATTGATACCACCAAAATCTCTTAGTTTTATATAAGTGGCGTACGTCAGCATATCAGTGCTAGTTGATGATCTGAGTTTTTCTGTTTTACGCCTCTTGCTTCTTTCACTTAAACCATCAAATGATTTTTCAGGGCGTCCACCAGATCTTGAGCTTTTAATTGATATCGTCCCACTTAGCCATTCCTTGATGCTACTTTAAAAACTTTTCTTTTCCTTGAAGAAGCATTCCATCTTACTTAGAAATCATGCCTCAAAATTGATAATTTATGTTTTAGCTCTTCCACCTGCTTTAGGCTATTAGCTCGGCAATATTTATATATATATAGAAAAGACTACGAAAATTCCTTATTTTTTTTTTTTAAAGCTAATGCTTTCGACTTTAAAAATATGTCAAATAATTCTCTTCTAGTTATTATTATTATTCCAGAAGATCCTAAAATATAAATAAATGAAAATATAATAACATTTATTTTTTTAATATTATTTGATGAAACTGACATTTTAGAAATAAAAAATTATAAGTTTCCCATTCGCAGCTATTCGCAGAATTTTTTTCATGAAACATTAACTACGATAATTCCAAATTATCATAAAAAATATTTCGTTGCCCAGAAATGACCAGAAGTATAACTTTTTAACCTTCAAATTTTATTTTTAGCTCAAAAATCTACCTACCAAAAAACAAAGAAATATTGATACTAGTATTGAATACAAAAAATTTATAACGGTACAAATAAATTGATAACAAGTACAAACCTGGCCTCGAACTATCCATCCTATGATAATGCCGATAATTCAGTAAAAATAAAGAAAATTAAAATATTTTGTAGAACAATATTTATGAGCAGAGACGAGGTAAAGGCTAAGGTCAGATTGGAATTAGAATATCCGCCGGATTAAGGGCCTGGAGGAGATAAGGATCATCTTGCATGATCCAACAGGTCCTCTACTTAAACTTCGAGTCATTAATTACCAGAAATTCCAAATTTCAAAAAATGGGTTTTGGCCAGCTTTTAGGGCCACATACCCCTGTTTGCGACGTAAGAAACAAGAGAGGGGCAGATGTTGGATCACCGACAGCTTGGGCGTACATGCCCTTATACCCAAAACTTACCCTCAAAAACGGTGTTTTGAGAATTTAAAGCAGTTGTTTTCAATAGCACATTTCAAGTATTGGACTGCAATATATTCAAATAATAAAGAGAACACGAAATATAGAACAGACTTTAAGGAAAACAATTGTGTTTGAATTATTAGTCTATGACTTACCAATCTTGAGAAAATGAGTTATCTGTGAGAGCTTAAAAACTCAAAAATCGGCCTGAAAGGTGAAACAAAAATGGCTGCCATTTTGAAACGGTTGATCCTAAAATTTTTTTAAAAATTGATTTGAACTACGGATTCCATACGTAATTGGTGGTAAAATTATAATTTTTTTCTAAAATGATCTAGCAACCACTTTGGACCACTTGATATGGAATGGCCCTAAAGATAATTACAACTCTTCTGAACAGGAAGGAACAGCCCTATTCGATTGGGATTAAATTTTCTCAACTTTAAATTATTGTTGATCAATGAAGGAATTACAAATCTCCACTGACATTTTTTAAATTTTAGATTTTAGAGCACGGGATAAAAATATTAAAAAGGTTTGGTAAAATAAAAAAACACTGTATTCAAATAATAATAACAAAACGAATAATGAAAATAAAGAAACTTCTCTTAAATAAATCAACTGAAAATATAATATTAAAGTCTTAATTATGCAGTTCTTTAGCAAATCACAAAGTATCCCAAAACACCTAATCAAAACACTCAGGGAGGTTGCATGTCTGGTTACCGGCAGTGTAGCCACTAATTTTCACAACTTTTTGGCAACACTGACTCTCCAAGTCAGGTTTCTATTAGGTTACACCTGTGACAGTAGGTGCTGTTACAACATGTATAGAATATTATTTCAAATAATAGCCTAATTTAAATTATTAAAATGTATTTACTTTACTAAAAGTTGATATCAGGGTGGGCCACAGCAAAGCGTTTCAGCGCTTAGCTACTAGTAATTTAATTGAAACACAAATAAAAAAGGAAAAGGAAGAAAAATTATCTACACTTTTGACAATTTATTGTAACCTTATTATAAGACCTTTTCTTGATTTATTTATTCTTTAATGAAAATTAACAATAAATACAAAGATTTGTATTACTATTTGTCTGTGGAAAATAATAATATAGGAACCAATAACTTCACTCACATAACACAATAAAAAACTTTAATAATGATAACCTGTATTACAATAGCATGCTTATAAACAAAAATGTTATGAAATCGACATATGACGCCATGTTAATAAATCGAAACACGACCTACTGCATTTGCAATAATTCGCTATATAAGAATTATTTTGGTAACTAATCAAGTTAAAAACTATCATATCTCTTAAGTTGGCCAAAACTATAAACATTGAGCCAAATTTCATTAAAATTGGTTGAGTAGTTTCTGAGTAATAGAAAGACAAACATCGGGACACGAGATTTTTATATATATAAGGATTTGAGTACTTCGATGGCACAGCCCAAGAAAATCCTACCACTACGTTGGCAGTCAACAATGGTCTTTTAATTATTTTTTTTTATAACTTACCCTATGCCGTGAATCATTCTACAGCATAAACAATTTATCATAATTAATCATTTAATAGTTATTTCATTAATCATTCAACAGTTATTTCAAGCTTTGTAAGGAAGCAAATTGAGGTGTATTAAAAAAAAAATTGCACCCTTCCAAGAAAATTTTCTGTCGCTGCTGAGGTACAGGGTTGATAAAATTTAGACTAAATGTCTTCAACTGATAACAATATCATCGTCAGGTCAAGAGAAGATTAATGAGAACTGGAACAGTTCTACCTGGAGGATGTACAAGCTACAGTTGCTTCGAAATAGACCCTCAAGGAGCGGACAATGATAAGACAAGCCTTTATACAGACGCCGAAGCTCCCAGGCTATTATTAGAAGTGCGAGGCCGAAATGGCTTCCTCCACCCCTCACCGCCCCCCTCCCCCACAAACCCGAGGGGCAGATTAAATCATTGCCCACCAGCTCTCCTTCCTCTCTTCCTCTTTTCTACCTCATTTCTCTCCCCCAGGCTAATGCTCTAACACCACTTCAGTAAACCAGTGATTCGGTTAATAGATATATAATGAAATAAATACTCATTCATAACTTCAACGATTAGAACTGATAGAATTGAAAGACTATAACCGTAATTTTTAAATTAAGACTACTATGAAATTTTATATTCATTACATACCAGTGCTTTACATTGATTATAGATAGTAATTTATCAACTAAATCGATATCTTTCTTTGAATTATATAAAAAAGTTTATAGTGTATTTTTTTAGTCTAAATTTGAATTTAGGAAAAAAGTACAAATAAACAAATTTTCTAATATTTATTTCTCCAAAGTATAAAAAACATTCAGTGAAACTTTAGATAATCTTGCATTCTACAACTGATGGACAATCATAGTACTTATTTCTGAGCGGTTCACAGTTTCAATTCTAGCTCCCACTTAGCCATTGTTGCTTAACACATTCGGTGCGGACCCAGTAGATCTACTGGGTGCCCGTACGGGCCCATTGGATCTACGTGCCATGATGCGTAGTTTAGGACTTCATTAGAAACGCTCGTGAAGGGGCATTTTTGACAATTCTTTGGCAAATCCGGTATATTTCGCTTCAGTTACGTAACTTACGCGAAATATACGGATTTGCAGAAGACTTGTCAAAAGTCCCTCTTCACGAGCGTTTCTAGTGAAGTCATAAACTACACAGCCTGGCCCGTACATCTACTGGGGCCGTACTGTGAGTAGAGACAGGCACCAAGTAGATGTACTGGGTCCGCACCGAATGTGTTAAAACTTTATATTCTGTCGGGAAAGGAATGGTGTGAGAGGGTCGAGTTGAATATTTCGACCTTAAGTGAATAATTTAAGGTTTATATTAAAGCTTTTTTAGTTTTTAGATTATAGTATTTTAGCTTTTAGCTTACAGTATTTTAGCTTTTTGCTCATAGTAGTTTAGCTTACCTTATCGACGGCATTTATACACAAAGAGTGGTTGACATGTTCATTTATTTCCTTTCTTATATTTTAATGCCTTTCTTTGGCGACTGCTCTTTGGTTTTTAAGGTGGTACAGCTATGGGTTGTAAAAAAGGCATGTTGGCCTTTTGATCTTTTCAGCCAACCCCTGGTGGTAAGTTAACCACATTCCTGTTTAAATATGTATTTACGGATTGCCGCTAAACAAATTATAACTCGGCCTGTTGGGAATCGACGAGTGATGATTTACTACAATTATTATATATACCTTAAATTATTATTAAAATATTATTTATTCATCGAAATATTCAACTGACAAAATTCCTGATAGAATATTCTTGGGAGCTAAGCCGTTCTTATCAGCAGACAGCGTCAACAATTATTTTAATATTTTTTTGAAGGGAACTTTCGAAGAAAATTTAATACCCCCTACAACTAAAACATTTTCCTTCTTTAGGTCTCTAAATTATATCGGCACCTAATAAATTAAATGATAAATAATCATTTAAGCTAAATGATAAATAATCACTTAAGCTCGAAATATTCAACTGAAAAAATTCCTGACGGAATATTCTTGGGAGCTAAGCCGTTCTTATCAGCAGACAGCGTCACCCATTATTTTAATACTTTTTTAAAGGGAAGTTTCGAAGAAATTTTAATACCCCCGACAACTAAAACATTTTCCTTCTTTAGGTCTCTAAATTATATCTGCACCTAATAAATTAAATGAATATTCCCCCATTTTTTCTAGCCAATTTCAGTTAATATCTGTAACTCACATTTATTCGAATGGTATATTATGGCTATATCAGTCTTTTCAATCACTTTTTGTATATTGATTTTATTTAAAATTAGAATCATAACACATTCAGATTAGGTCACTACGGACCATCAACCGGTTATGCAGATTTTTAAATATAAAGCGGTTTAATATAAAAATTGGTTTAATAAAAAATGGTATATTTATATTATGGTACTTATTTTATTTTAATATTTTACTGGTAAACAATAAAAATTATTTAAACCAAATTTCAAGTGTACAATAAGTTTATTAAAACTTAAATTCAAAGTTGGGTTGGAATAACCCACAGAATTGAATGAAACACAATTTGGAACGTATATGTTTGTAGCAGGAATATAGAATGCGGTTTACTATTATACATTCCCATCGCGGAGAGAAGAAAAAGAAAAAAAAAAATGTAATCAGTTCTGAGTTGCGTTTATGAAAAACTCACATTCCATTCAAAATATTATTAAGATCCATAAAATTTTGTGTCATGGGGGACACGTGGGTAGTAAAAATGCAATAAAATAAAAAAACTCGTTTCGTCTAGATGCACTTTAGATAAGGAATTCTAGAAACGTCTTATGAAAAATGCATTTAATAACATAAAAGTAAGGAGAGCTCAACACAGAAGTACCAGAAGGAACCACCTACGTACACTCAGAAATAATACAAAAGACAGTCTCATGTAAGATTAGTCAGGAAAATTATATTAATGTTCAAATGTTGTTGGTATGAACATAATTTATATTTAATGACCGATAATGCGTGGTAAAATTAACCACTTGATAGCTATGAGAAGATGAAGTGACCGAGGCTGTTCAATCTTTAGTTACTCCAACGTAGTGCGTCAACGCTGCATGTAGACGAATGCAGGTCAAAACTACATAATTTGTCGTCAAAAGATAATTTGTCTTCATCTATGGGGGGGACATGCTTAAATTCATTTTTTTTTTATAAATAATAAATATTTTATCTATAATAAAACAGTGAAAAATTGAATATTTAAAATATTAAAATGCTTTAATTTTATTAAAAGTTATTCATTGAAAAATGTAACAGTCAACAGGTAATGATGGTGGAAAGGTTCATTAGCCACGACGATATATCATAAAAGAAACTAACAAGAAGAAACATAAGACGCCGTATGGAGTATGAGGAGATAAGGACAACAAATGAGGAGGAAGGCGAAGAGAAAGCGCTACTGACACAAGGCAGATAAATCTGCTGAGGAAGGAATTTCATTAATAGGGAGGCACTCGGCAGAGGAATCCAGTCACCCCGCGGTCTCATCTCATTCCACACATCTCCTCTTATATCCTACCTTCCGACCTCTTCCATAACCGGTATACCGACCTGAACATAGCATATATTTCGTAATGAGCATCCAATCAAAGGGGGATACTGCAAACTAACAGTAAACATATGATTAATCCATTTCATACCTCAGGTTGAAATAGTATGGATTCTAGGCGATACTTTCTATTTTTATGTTAATTAATAGAGTCTCGTCGATACTCCAAAATAACTCGCATAACTCAAAAATTTTCGACTCCGGGATAATATGGGCTTTTTAATCAAAACGAATAGCTATGGGCTCCTTAAGACGACGTATGTGACCAGTCAGCAGAAAAGAAGATTCATGGACACTAAAAAAGATTCCAGGGTCAGGATTGACTGGGTAAATTTTTACTTTCACTTACCTATATATGAAATATATAGTAAGTGGAAGTATTGCGATCGTGAAAAATTTCGACTTCCGGTTTTCAACGGAAATACACGTTTTGGGGTCCCCTGAGTCCAAATGACCAAGTCCCGCGAAATGGTCTGTGTGTGTGTGTGTGTGTGTGTGTGTGTGTGTGTGTGTATGTGTGTGTGTGTGTGTGTGTGTGTGTGTGTGTGTGTGTGTGTGTGTGTGTGAACAGACTAGCTCAAAAACTATTAACCGTGCGAACCTGAAATTGGGTATTTAGTTTATGTATATGCCCGCGATATGACAGCAAAAATTTCATCAAAATTGATCAAAAGGAGGGGGTACTTTATTTAATAACTTTTTAAGTTTTTTTTCGATTTTCTCAAAAACGGCTCTAACGATTTTGATTAAACTTAGTATTTGATCTATTTATATGCCCGACATATGACTGTAAACATTTCATCAAAATTGATTAACCTGAGGGGGGACTTTACTTAATAAATTTTGTATCATTTTCACGTGTTTTTTTTTATTTACTCAAACACTGCTTTAACGATTTTGACCAAACTGGGTATTTGATCTATCTATATGCCCGAGATATGACTGTAAAAATTTCATCAAAATTGATCAACCGGAGGTGGGACTTTACTTAATAAATTTTGTATCATTTTCATGAGTTTTTTTTATTTGCTCAAAAAATTATCTAACGATTTTGATTAAACTAAGTATTTGATCTATTTATATGCCCGAGATACGACTGTAAAAATATCATCAAAATTGATCTACCGGAGGGGGGACTTTACTTAATAAATTTTGTATCATTTTCACGTGTTTTTTTTTATTTACTCAAACACTGCTTTAACGATTTTGACCAAACTGGGTATTTGATCTATCTATATGCCCGAGATATGACTGTAAAAATTTCATCAAAATTGATCAACCGGAGGTGGGACTTTACTTAATAAATTTTGTATCATTTTCATGAGTTTTTTTTATTTGCTCAAAAAATTATCTAACGATTTTGATTAAACTAAGTATTTGATCTATTTATATGCCCGAGATACGACTGTAAAAATATCATCAAAATTGATCTACCGGAGGGGGGACTTTACTTAATAAATTTTGTATCGTTGTCACGTGTTTTTTTATTTAGTCAAAAACGGATTTAACGATTTCGATCAAACTGGGTATTTGATGTATGTATATGCCAAAGATGCGATAGCCAACATTACATCAAAATTGATCAACCGGAGGGGGGACTTTATTTGATAAATTTTGTATCATTTACACGTTTTTTTTTTTTATTTACTCAAAAAAGGCTTTAACGATTTTGATCAAACTGGGTATTTGATGTATGTATATGCCAAAGATGTGATACCCAACATTTCATAAAAATTGGTCAAACGGAGCGGGCACTTTATTTCATAATTTTTTTTCCAATTTTTTCCTTTTTTTCGATGATCTCAAAAACGACTTTAACGATTTTTATCAAATTCGTCATGTTTAATGAAAATGAGGTGTCCTTTAATATCAGGTAATCTTTATCATTATTAAAATGTTCTGAGGGGGCTTTTTTTTTTTGGGGGGGGGGGCCTTTTTTGTTTGTTTGTTTCCTATAAAGTACCTTTGTTTTTGTTTATATGGAGAAATTAACTGTCTCTCGTTACGCCTAAAAATAAGAAATGGCTCAATATGAGATATGATAAAAATAAAGAAAACATAAAGAGGAGAAAAAAAGAAAAATATTCAGTCAACTCATAAAACTCGTTGAGCCCAAGCATGCTGAGTACGCCTTTAAGGACAGACCATTGTTCATAATTAAAGCCGTTCTGTTCATTTGAGAAGAGGCAATTAACAAAACGCATTAATTTCTAATCTAAATAAGTTAGTAAGTGAAAGTTGTGTGTTGCGCGCACGCACCAGATTTTTCCTATTCCCTCTTTGACATAAGCCAATAAATAAAATGTAAACTATAATACGAATGTTTTAGAAAATACAAATAATACTAATTTTAATGTTTCTTACGAAAATCAAACACAAAAAATAAAGCATGAATTATAAATAAAATGATTCTTTTGTCGAAAGAAAGAAATTAATTAATTTTTATTCAGCAACATCTAGTCCCATAAGAATAACAAAACAAATAGAATCAGTGCCATTTGTCAGGCCAGTTGAAAAAATAACAATTGTGTATAACGATTAAAAAATTAAAAGAAAAAAAACGACATTATAAAAGATCATTCGAATATTAATTATAATAAGATGATTAGCGTCAAAACTTTTGAGCTTAAAAAACGATTGAAAAAAAAAAATTAATAAATAGATACCCATTAGCACCTAGTTAATGATGATTTGTTCTCCTGAAAAACAGCTGTTACTCGACATTATACTTCTAGCTAAGAAATGGTCGGTGGAACGCCATCTAAGAGCCGAACATCATAACTTGAGAAAACTGAACTTTTTATGTTAAAATTGTAACATATTGTTACTAATTTCTTAAAACTAAATATTACATTTAGTATGTACTCGCAGAAATTTAAAACAAGGCTAAGTATAAGCCAGGAAAGCACAAATTACGAACTACATATAGTAAAATAGAACGAGCGGAGTCAATTTAAGTGAAACACAAGAAAGATATAAACGAAAGGGGTGAGTTGAGGGGGCCAACAAATAGTATGTAAATAGAGGTGGGGTTCACACGTTGTTATGGAAATTTTCCCGAACTGGAGCCTAAAACAGATAAATCTTAACCTCGTAACGCCAGTCTCTTTTAAATTTTGAAAAGTGATATATAAAATACATACTGGAATTCTGATACGGGTTTAAATAATTTTATATTCATAATATTTATTTATTTATTTAAACAGGGTGAAAAACAGCGAAGGTTATCATCACCCGCAAATTAGAAAGGGCGTAGCTGTTATAAGAGAGGGTAGAGCCCCACTTATAATATCTTGGGAACAGGATTTGCAATCAAAAACTCTCTCCGACACTCTCTTATAGGATTCTCAGCGATTAATGAAAGAATATGTACTATCAGATTGAAAGGGACTTTTTACAACGTATCCATAGTGAGTGTACACGCCCCAACGGAAGAAAAGGATGAAGAAGAAAAAGACCTCTTTTATGGAGAGCTAGAGGGAGTGTATGATAGCCTCCCTAAATATGATGCTAAAATAATCCTTGGTGACTTTAATGCCAAGGTAGGGAAAGAGGAAGCCTATAAACCAACTATTGGAGCGCACAGTAGACACGATGAGTGTAGTGAAAATGGTTTACGAATGGTTGATTTCGCGATATCTAGAAACATGAGAATAAGTTGCACTTACTTTGCACACAAGGAAATACATAAAGAAACATGGGTATCGCCTGATGGACAAACCAGGAATCAAATCGACCATATACTTGTTGACACAAGACATGCCAGTAGTGTTTATGATGTACGCAGCTTCAGAGGGGCGGATTGTGACTCAGACCATTTCTTGGTAAGGATAAAGTACAAACAAAAAATAGCAACGAGGAGACATGGTACATCCCAGAAAATGACACTGCAAAATTTAGAGAAACTTAAAATTCCGGAAGTCGCCAAGCGTTTTGAAGAAAGTGTGACGAAAGAATTCCAGGAACACCAGGAACAAGACACAACAATTGAGAGAAAGTGGGAAAAGATAAAGCACACACTAAGAAAGGTTGCAGAAAATGTGGTAGGACCAAATCCCACTAGATTAAAAAATGCTTGGTATGATGAAGAATGCGAAAATGCAGTGCGGGAAAGAAATGAAGCAAGAAAGAAGATGCTACTCCGGAGAACGAGAAGAACTGTGGAGGAGTATAATCAGAAGAGAAGGACAGTTAGATCTTTGTGCAGAAAGAAAAAGAGGCTATGGGAAACCAAAAGATTGGAAGCAGTGGAAGAAAACTTCTCTGCCAAGGAATCGAGAAAGTTCTACATGGGAGTGAGAAATTTCAAAGAAGGATTCAAACCCCAATTAGAAATGTGTAAAGATAAGGAGGGAAACATCATAGGAGACAGAGCAGCAATGCTTGAAAGATGGGCAGATCATTTTCAGGAACTCCTCAACGCTCAGAGGAACACAGATACAGCTATGCCGGGACCAACTCAGAGACATGCCCAAGAAGATGCAGACGAAGTTCTCCCACCAGAGAAAGAAGAGATAGCTGAAATAATTCAGACACTACATAACAATAAGGCACCGGGAATAGACCAGATCCAAGGAGAACTGCTAAAGTATGGTGGGACTGCAGTGATTGATCAAATGTACGACCTGATCTTTGAAATTTGGATAAATGAAGAAATGCCCCAGGAATGGAGTACGGCATTGCTATGCCCCATATATAAAAAAGGTGATAGGCTTGCATGCAAAAACTATAGAGGCATTGCTCTACTTAATGCTGCCTATAAAGTTTTATCTGTTGCAATCCACAATAGAGTGCTCGTGTGGATGGAACGATTGGTTGGAGAATACCAAAGTGGTTTCCGACCTGGGAGGTCTACAACGGACCATATATTTTCACTGAGGATAATGCTAGAAAAAGCATATGAATTTGACATCGAACTGCATCACTTGTTTGTGGACTTCAAAGAGGCCTATGATCGAATCGATAGAGGAGAACTAATAAGGAATCTTCAAGGCTTGGGCATGCCAATGAAACTTGTCCGACTTATTGGAATGACCCTAACAAATACAAAGTGTCGGGTTAGTCTCCAAAATCATATATCCCGAGAATTCGATGTCTCGAATGGCCTCAGGCAAGGAGACCCATTGTCACCTGCATTGTTTAACCTTAGTTTAGAAGTGGCAGTAAGAGCCATTAGGACAAACCCAGGTGGAACAATCATGAATAGACTAACACAGCAAATGGCCTATGCAGACGATATAGTCATAACAGGAAGAACACTAGCATCGATGGCGGGCGCCTACGAAGAACTTCAGGAATCTTCCAAGAAACTCGGATTACAGATAAATGAACAAAAGACCAAATATATGAGATCTTCGCGAAAGGCAGATCACCGTGGGGGGCAAAAGGTAGAAATATGTGGACAAAGCTTTGAAGAGGTCGACAAATTTAAATACCTGGGATCGGTGGTCACAAATAAAAATGACATAAAAGAAGAAATAAAGGCGAGATTGGCTTCAGGTAGTAGGTGTTTGTATGCGCTCCAAAGATTGCTCCGTTCCCGAAATATCTCACGGAAGGCCAAGGTAAACATATACTGCACAATCGTTAGGCCAACTGTGACATATGGCAGCGAGGCGTGGGTATTGACTAAAGAAAACGAACAAGTCATTAAGATTTGGGAAAGAAAAGCTCTCCGAATGATATTTGGACCGGTATGTGAGTCAGGGCAGTGGCGACCAAGGAGGAATAGGGAGTTAATGGAACTTTTTGGTGAGCCCGATATAGTTGTATTCATCAAGACGGCAAGAATAAGATGGCTTGGCCATGTAGAGAGAATGCCGGAAAACCGCATACCAAGAAAACTATTATACGAGAAACCAGGAGGAAAGCGGTTAAGAGGAAGACCCCATCTGAGGTGGCTGGAGGACGTGGAGGCAGACTTGCGGCAGATAGGAGTGAGGAGATGGAGAACGGAGGCGGCAGACAGAGGAAGTTGGATGAGGATTCTTTCGGAGGCCAAAGTCCTTCATGGGCTAGTCAATGGATAGATAGATATATATAGAGCCCCACTTCTTTAATGAAACTCAAGAGTTCTCTGGTCATCTTCTGATTTGCTCCTAATGCTGTAGCGATATACCGAGGAATTCCCATCTGGATCATCTTGTCAATATAAACCGGGCACTCTTCGATTATGTGCCTCACAGATAGTATTGTTCTGCACTGTGTGCATTGAGGTGCTGGCTTTTTAGCCATCAGATAGCTGTGGGTGAGGCGGCAGTGCCCTATGCGGAGGCGAGCAATGACCACTTCCTCTCTTCTCGATGAACTTGAACATGAAGGCCATTCCCTAACTGATCTCTTGATCATGCGAAGCTTATTAAGAACTTGCCCATCCCATGCTACCTGCCACTTCCTCCAAATCTCCCCCCTAAGAGGCAAGAACAGCTCTGTGCTCGATAAAAAGGAAATTTCTGTGTTATCCAATCCGTGAGCTGATTTGGCTGCTCTATCGGCCATTTCGTTGCCTACCACGCCGATATGGCTTGGCACCCATACAAAAAGAACTCCTTTCTTAGATTTTTTCATCTGATGTAAATGGCTGTGAATTTCTTTGACCAGTGGTTTTTCTGAGAAAGGATTTCTTAAGCTTATCAGGGGGCTTAGTGAATCCGAACAAATCACAACCGAGTCTGCTTTAGCCGTAATACTATGTTCGAGGGCCTTCAGCAGAGCTGTTAATTCATCTGTAAATATGGAGCAGAGGTTGTTTAGTTTGTGCTTTTTTGAAGTCAGATTAAACACTATCGCACAGGATGCAGATTCTTCTGTTTTAGAACCATCCGTGTATATTATTAGACTCTTTTTGTAATTGCAGAGAATAGAGGAGAGCGTGGTTTTCAGGCAGCGGATTGATTCATTATTTTTAACTAATCGGAACAAATCCATATTGATAGCGGGAGCGGTTAGAACCCAAGGGGCTAGGTGGTGGTTCCTGGTGGTTCATAAATCTACATGATGTAATCATCATCATATCTTCATAATATATCTACATAATATACTGGGTGTCCCAGACCTAGTGTAAAAAAAAAAATGGGTAATACTGCATGCTAAACGGGGTCGAATGGCGCAGAAACGAGTTTCCTATCTCAATCTGTTGAGGAGATAGAATTTTTTTTGTTTTTATTTTTAAAATCTTACTTTTTTTCTAAAAAATGGCAGTTTTCTCTACTTCGGTTTAGCGTAGAAACAAAAACAATGATATTTTCTTAATCAACATTAAATTTCCTAAAAAGATGTTAGGTTTGGTTATTTTAAATCCACCTTCAGTGGGCCTTTTAACGCGCAAAACACAAAACATTTATTAAAACTTAAATTATTAATCGTTTTTGAAAATTCCTCGCTCCTCACTGGACACACTAGAAGCTGTCAAATTTCCTGAAACCTGCGGAATTTAGTTAGCTTTTTAATGGTGTAACCCATGATACAATTGCACTTCACCTTTTGAGTCTAATAAAAGTTCTTCTGATGAAAAACACGCTAGAGAATAAATACTTCATTGCTTGTTTGTTTAACGTCCATTTTTATGCTACTAAGGCTAATCGGACGATGCTACAGTGGGAGTCCTAAATTTTGCCTATCCAGGTATAATTAAATACTTCATTGCTTCACGTACCTATTAGATTAACTACTTGATTGAATAAAAGTATTAGTTATGTTATATTCTTGTCGGTATGCATGAGAGGTAAAGGGTTGTGAAGGTGGCAAGCCCTCTCCCCCCCCCCCCACCAAAAAAAAAAATAATCTTATTTATAGGGAGTCAATGGGGGGGGGGGGGGGGGGACCCAAATTTTTGCTGATTACCTAATGTTACATAAACGTACATTTTTTCCCTTCTTTGATAAAAGGTGATATCAACACATTCCTTAACTGGCTTGAACGCAATGACCAATAAAATGGACGAAGCTGTGTGACGATAGTGATGATTTAAGAAGATACCATATTTTAGAACTAAGTCGCGAGAGGCTATTGAAAACCTTGGAGGAAAGAATAATTAAATTGTGAGCAGGCCTAAGTGACTCGTAACAAATTTATATAGGCACCACCTCCCTACAAATAAGATACATCTTTCTAAGATCTCAATTCTCTAACCTTTCTCTACTGGAGCAGTCTACTCCACCGGAGAAACAACCTTATCTCATTTGATAAAATCAATGTTATGTAGGTCAAAATATGTGATTGGTAAATTAAAAAATTATTGCCCTTTAGTAACTTAATTTTTAGAAAACGCACATATGGTATATGGGATATAGAGGGTTCAGAAGTGATAAAATAATTAAGCCCCAATTTTTTTAATTAACATTAAATTCCTTTTATATAGATTCGATAGGCAAAACATTGTTTAAAAGAAATATTTTCCTGGTATTCTTGAAAACCGAATAATTTAGTGTGAATTTCAAAAAAAAAAAAACACATTAAAAAAAATTTAACTATCTTTGATATTTTTCAAAATAATTTAGATAGTTATACATTAATAAAAAATAATAATCTAATAACAACATAGTAAACAAAAAATCATTAGTAATAATATAATACTCATATCTGGGATAAAATCACCTGAGTAAAATCGGGGGTGGTTTGAACTAACCAAGTTCTAGTTTCACTTTAAAAATGAAGACATCTAGACTAAATTACCAATGGTGAGATTATCTATTTTAACTTGCATTACCAATGTATTCTCTTTTAAGCTGAAGAATGGAAAAAAAGTCTTTCATTTATTTTTATATTTATTCCATCTTCCAGGGGAACTACACCATTATGTAATTTTAAGTTAAGCAGTCTTTTACGCCACATTATTTATTAATATGTGATACATGTCTTGTTGGTGGAACGATGATGTATTAGCTAATGTAATGAGAAATGAAATTAACAACTTTAATAGCAAATTTGTCCTATCAAACCTTTTCTGGAACCAAAGCCACACACGAAAATGGATTATATAATAATTAATGAAATCATAATACTGATACGATATTCATAATTCGCAGCCCGTTCTCATTCTCATATAAAAATTTGTTGCTTAATGATACAATTCCGATTACGACCTTCAATTTACTGCGAAATGATTACCACCAATGTTTCGAGTTTTCAAAATTGTAGAGGTTCAAAAACATTTGAATGATTGAACAGGTTTTTTTTTTAAGAAATCCATTTATGTTAAGAAAAAAATATCTAATTGACGACACATAAACATAATTCTTTTCTAATCAGGAAAGAAGTTTACGCCGATATTAACCTGAAATAAAAATGATTTATAGGCTGAATGAAACGAACTGTAAGATATCAACATTACAAGAAGACAAAAATAATATACTAAAGGATGAAAAAAAATAATATTAAATATTAATATTGAATTAATGGGAAAAAAATGAGACTTGATTTTTCTTTTCTTTTTTGATAACTAGGATCCGCTTTAAATTTGTAATTGATATTACGTACATAGATTTAATTCAAACATAAATTAATAACAATTTCTAATTACAACATAATTGATGTAACACTTAAATCACGACAGAATATGAAAATTTCAGTGAAATATTATTAATAAAATTTGATTATAGGCAAGAGGTCATGTCTGTAGTTCCATCATATGCCTACTTCAATAATTTTGCAATGAAAAAAAAAAAAACGAGGTGCCTTGAAAAATGTACACTATAAATGTTGAGAGCTTTAGGAGGAAGAGAAAAAATATTTTAAAGGATCCTTTTAAAAAAAGTATAGCTGTCGAAGGGGCGACAAAATCCACCCCACTTGGGTAGGGCGAAGGACCGTTATCGAATACTTTATTCAGTTTACTTATGTATATTCCAAGTGCCCTAATTCCCTTTCAGAGATCTTATCTTTTTATACCACGCTTATCGTATTACTACCATCTCAATTAACACTTAAGGCCCTTCAAAGAAGGGTCAAAGAATATTCATGAAATCGCAGAGCCTTTAAAGGATAAAATTATTTTAAAAAACTCAAAAACCAAATTAGTATCCATAAAACCATTTCATTTTGTGCATGCTCGAATTATTTAAAATAATAGCAAGATCGACCGAACCGTATTACTTTAAAGTAAAAAGTAAATTAGACCGAATTATAAGCAGTTTCATGAGTTAACTATATAAATGAATTATCCTAAACTTGTAATTTTATTATGTTACGAAGGAAAAATCTAACACAGTATAATAATATTGATAAAAATAACATTTTAATAGGATTAAAAATAATAGTTTTTTTAATTAATAAAGTTTAAATAATTTTAAAGTTACGCATAATAATTTCCAAAGAAACAAAACACTAAGGAAAAAAATAAATATTTAAAAAACACTCCAGTCAACTCGAGGTTAACCTGGGACCTTGCCCGATTCCCGCCTCCAGGCTAAAATTGATTTTCAAGCATGTGGTTACCAGGAGTCCACATCTGGGAAGTCTTTGACTTTTCATTCTATCCTCTATCTCTTTATTTTTGTTAATCAGTGTCGTGATAAGAAAACAATTTTCTTAGATAATAAATTACAAATAGAAGAATAACCTATTTAATCAATGAATTTACACTTCTTCCAGCATCCTATAATAATCAATATCTAAAACGCAAAGATAATAATGGAGTAAAAAAATGTATAAAAAATGAAACATAAATAAATACAAAAGAAAATTGTATTCACTTATTAAATCTTATCAAAAAAATAGCTCTCAAAAATTGATTACCCAACAAAAATAGTTTAAAATAGAATTTATAAATTTTTTGTATATACATTTTATTTATATTACATAATTTATTATTAATGTTCATGGAATAAAATAATCTGGTATGGTGCGCGCATTTCACAATTTTCATTTACCATCCTTTTTATTTAAATAAAAATAGACAACTTTTTTAAAAGGGGAAATTTAGTCATTAGTTCATAGTTTACGTATGTTTCAACAAGCCCTTGGAACAAGTTGCCGACTTTTTTCAAATGCGCGGTACGCCTCTACTGTGTGTTAGATTTATGTACACACATTTATTTTACACACAGACGCACGCACACACACAAACACACGCGCGCGCGCACACACACACACAGAAACTATTTCGAAGGCATTGGTTAATTTGACTCGGGGAACCCAAAACCAGGGGCCAAGGAATTGGGGAGAGGTAGCACCTTTGCTAGGGTTGACCTGGACACTGGTCCTCCCTAAATACCATGGGCACTAGCCGAGAGATCTGAGAAGCCTTGGTGGAGATCTGTATGAAGCTAGTCCCCCAAGACCGTCCGTGCGTGGTAAAGAACCACATCCTGCTCGAGGTGGCCCTGCATTCGACAAAACACGGCGGATCTAGACCGGGAGGTCGATAAATATCCCTGGTGTGAGGCAGCAGTAGCACCAGTACTAACATGGAGCCAAAGACAGTAAGTCAACAGGGTCCATGATTAGACATCATCAGGCGGAACTGGAGACCGGCGGAACGGCTGATGTACTGCGAAGGGACAGGTGGAGCTCCAAGCCGTGACGAAGGCAATCTACCTAGGGTTACCTGTTCCCGATATAAAGAGGATTCAGTTGTCCCGAGGATACGGGGCCTCTGGGGCTTGGGCCACTCCCCCACCCAGAGTATACAAGATTCAAAGAGACAGAAATAGCCTCGGAATTGGACGGTTAACAAGGAAAAGACATGGCTTGGACAAGGACATAAGATTGGCTACATGGAATATTAGGACGCTCACCGGTAAAGAGGTGGAGCTCATTGAGGAAAACAAGAGGTATAGGGTGGACATCATGGGTCTCAGTGAGGTAAAGAGGAAGAATTGTGGAAGTAGGAGTTTGCCGTCTGGATTCTCAATGATATTCTCGGGGGAAAATGCAGGGAGAGCCAAGGAGGGAGTGGCATTCGTCCTGAGGGACGATCTGTTTAACAGGATAGATAAATGGGAGGCCAAATCTTCCAGAATCATAGCAATGGATATAGAACTCAAAATAGGAAAAGTTACATGTATCCAGGTGTATGCTCCTACAGAGGACAGCAGTGTCGGGGATAAGGAAAACTTCTATGAGGACCTTCAGAGAACTGTCGACTCGGCAACCACTAAGAATAGGAGTATCATCCTCATGGGAGACCTAAATGCAAGAACTGGGCAAGATCACAATCGGTCACAGGGAGTTGGTAGGTAAATTTGGAGGGGAAGATACAAAGAATAGCAATGGTCAGAGACTTCTGGACTTCTGCATTGGAAACGATCTTCTCCTGGGAAATACCTTCTTTAACCACAAGAGGATTCTCAAAGTAACTTTTGAAGCTCAAGAACAAGAAGGTACAAGCATCATCGACTACATTATCTACAGTAGAGACCTAAGGCAGCACTTTACGGACATAAAAGTCATTAGAGGGGCAGAGTTGGAGACAGATCACAATCTCCTAAGTTGCCGACACAAGGATTATAAAGCCCAGAAAAGTTTGGAGGAAGGCATATGACAGGATGTCAGTTGAAACTCTACGACAGGAAAATAAAAGGCAGGAATACATGGAAGCTCTGGAAAGGAAGTTAGAGAATGTCAATTATGACATGGCACTGGATACCTTATGGAGCTCAATTAGAGACTGCATCCGTAAAGCTGGTCTGGAGGTCTGCGGAATGAAGAAGATCAGGCCAAGCACCAAGATGACAAAATGGTGGAATGATGATGTTGCCAGAGCGGTGAAAGATAAGAAAATAGCTTGGGCGGTTTATAAGAGGTCTAAATCACCTGAGGATTGGGAAGCATACGTTAAAACAACCGTGAAGCAAGCTCGGAGCAAAGCCTGGGAAAATTTTGGAAAGGAGATAGAAGAAAATTACCAGGAGAACATCCGTAGGTTCTGGACTACTGTGAAATGCATGAGAGGAAAGAAAGGAAAGCAGGTTCGGAGCATCAGGGACAACCAAGGTCAGCTTGTAACGGCGGAGAAGGAGATTCTGGAGGCATGCCGGAAACATTACGAAAGAAAATTTTCATTGGAGGAGCACGGAGGAGACCAGAGAGCAGATGGAAGGCATCGCCCGAGGACAGGATACGTGCAACCTGTGGATATGGACGACACAATCCAAGAGGAAGAGGTGGAGGATGCAATGACACATGTCAAGCTCGGAAAAGCTGCAGGAAAAGACGGCATAGCACCAGAACTGGTAAAGTTAGGGGGACCAGCGCTGATTAAAACACTGCTGAACCTGTTTCAGAGGATATGGGACTCTGGGACCATACCTGAGGAGTGGGAGGAAAATGTAATTGTGCCCATATACAAGAAGGGAGACCAGACCTTATGTGGGAACTACAGGCCCATATGCCTGTCTCTGGTGGTGTATAAGGTGTACACAAGGATCCTGGAGCAGCGGCTGAGAGCATCTGTCGAACTCGACATGGAAGAAGAACAAGCTGCTTTCCGGCCTTTAAGACAGACCCAGGACCATGTCTTCTCTCTCAGGATGGTTACGGAGAAAGCGCTGGACCGAGGACGAAATGTCTACCTGGCCTTTTTGGACCTTGAAGCAGCCTTCGATTCGGTTCCCAGACAGGAGATCTGATCTGCCTTACAGGAGAAGCGGATACCACCGAACCTCATTAGAGCTATAAAATCGGCTTATCAGGACCCGAAAGGCGTGGTTAGATTGAATGGAAGAAAGTCTGCTCCGTTCAGATTTTGCAAAGGGGTTAAGCAAGGAGATAGCCTCAGTCCACTTCTGTTTAACATTGTCATGGAGGAGGTGTTGAAGGTATGCAAGCGAAGAACACCAAGAGCAATCGTTGGGTACTGGAATATGCTGCCTGTCCAGGCCCAATGCTTCGTTTATGCAGACGACATTGTGGTAATAGCAGACAATGTGAATTCTCTCCAAGTTGGAGTGGAGGAGTGGTCTGAGGAGCTTAAGAGAAGAGGACTCGCCATAAATCCTGGTAAAAGCAAGGTTATGCAGGTAGGACGAGAGGAGGTGGAGCTCAGGATTGTGTGTGAAGGACACCAACTGGAGCAAGTTGATATTTATGAATATCTGGGAACTCTCTTCAGTCGAGATGGGAAGTTAGACCAGGAAGTTATGCATCGAGTGCGTAAAGCTAACCAGGTCTTCTTCCAAATCTCCAGAACACTGGTTGGCAAGCAAGAGGTGAGCAAAGAGCTCTTTATTCTCTCCGCATCTTTAAATCTGTATTCCTCCCGGTCCTGCTATATGGTGCTGAGAGCTGGGTACTCTTGGACAAGAATGCCTCACGAGAAGGCATTCTCAGCAGAAATGAGGTATCTCAGAAGAGTTGCTGGGAAGACAAGACGAGACTGCGTAAGGAACAGCACAATCAGAGATACTCTTGGAGTTCGCCATGTAAGAGATGTCATAGAGGAACGCCAGCTCAAGTGGTTTGGGCATGTCTGCAGGATGGGGGACGAGCGTAGAGCAAGGTGGCTAATGGAGGCCAGACCAAGGAGGCAGCGACCGGTTGGACGCCCAAGAATTTCATATAATAGTTATATGGACAGACTCGGTCGAGAGCGGGGATCGACCCTAGAAGAGATGAAAAGGAAGAAAGGAAGGCCCAGGACAGAGACATTTACAGGAAGTAGGCCGAGGTTACTCCACGCTTAACAGCACTAAGGAGATAGAGAAAGAAGAAGAAGAAGAAGAAGGAACCCAAAACGTACATTTCCGTTAAAAACCGAAAGTTGAAATTTTTCACGATCGCAATACTTTCCATTACTAAAAATCTCATATCGCTGTTCCAAAAGAACAATGACACCACTGCTAAAACTGAAATATTACAGGAGACCAAAAAAGTCACAACCTCCTGACTGGCGGAGTCAAACAGCCTATTTTTCAATAACGTCACAACTACGCCCAAGCTGCCAAAAGTCGAATTACAATTACGATGTTGTTCCACCTTACACTTTTGTTTTTGCGCCTACCATTAATCAATTAAACTAAATTACTCAAAATTTTACAGTTACGTCATTGTTCTTCTGGAACAGCGATATATAGGTAACTGAAAGTATAAAAAACAAAACAACAACTATTAAACAAGTTATTTAATGATACGAATGACTGACTACGCCCACTCTCAAGCAGGATGCACTGAAATGACTATTAACATAATTAATAAACATAAGAAAATAAAAAGAAAACCAAGCACAGCCACCTTAAAGAGAAAATAGCTTATCTCCTTTAGAGGCAAAGAAAGTCCTTTAGAAAATGTCTAAAACCCAACGTGAGGCATGGAAAATAAAAATTCTTCTTATGACTGTAATAAGCTGATAGAATATTTTCTGCCCAAGTAGAAATGTGCAAGGTTAAAAAAAAAAAAAAAAAAAAAAAGATAACTAGATTTAACTGGTATTGTGGATTTAGGTTAAATTGTTTTCAGGCCCAATTAATATTTCTTTTTTTATTAATAAAAAGTGTAAGCATCCTTCCATGAGGAGTGCCATAATAAGAATTATCTAATAGTAAGATGTTTTTATTCATCTAATTTTCGCTAATTTTGGTTGAGCCATGAATAAAGGACAAGGAGCAAGAAGCGACAACATGAATTTAGAAAAAATGGAATGGAAATAATAGCATTGACCCAAGAGGGGGAGTGGCACGCTATTAAATTTTCCTAAAAGTTAGGGAGAAGAGTGACTTACAAAATCGGCTAAAAGGAATATAAACATTTAAAAGCTATTGTACCTAGTATGAAGTAAACATGAACAATGAATAATTAAATATTATTATAATTATCCTTTTCATCAATTAGTTAAGTTCTATATCACATTTGGTAAGAAATGAAAAGTTAAGTAACAGACAAAGAAATCATAATTATTATCTTTCCAAACAATACCTCCTACCACATGCCGTAATAAGTCGAGTTTAGCGGTTCAATGGCAGATAAATACTTTGTAAATATTTTTATAGGAGTTTATTTTGAGTTGAATTAAATGATCATCCTCTATACATAGATGCGAACATGATCCTCTATATATGATACGAATCCCCAACAGGCTGAAATGGGTGTTCCCGAATCAAATTTATAGATGTTCAAATATTTATCCGACTTACTGCAGAAACAAAAACATAGAGTACAACTCAATTATTCATTGGAGATTATGATTTAAAGGACAAAATAATAATAACAAAATAAGAATAAGTACACAAAGAAAGTTACATCTTTTATTTTTATGTATGTATTAATATTTTGACAATCGCTCATGTTAGCTTCAAACAAAGAAAATTTCAAATTATACTTCAAAATTAAAAATAAGAAATAGTAAAGTGCATTTTTTTCCCTTCATCACGATGAGCTGTGAGCTGCACATTTAGGTGTTTTGTGTTTTTGAAATGTGCTTTGTGCAATGGATAAAACTATTCAACGAGGATTCGCTAAATGATACAATATGGTCATAAGAAAGTAAACTACATTTCATACATATAAAAAAAAAAAAATCCTTACCTTCAACTTGAACAGAAACGGAATTTAGTGATTCGGAAACTATATCAAAGTTTTCATTCTAAATGGCTGAATTTATTATGACCTAATACTATAGAAAATATAATTGTTTTAACCAGCTAAGCCCGAATCCAGTTTATTAGTTCTTATTATAGTGCGACTACATCAATCGAATTTACTTAAAAAAATAATTTCTAAAAAGAAATTATTGAAAAGATCAAGCAGGTTAGTACAACATTATTGTAATGTACAGAAGTTATAAATACTGTAAATGAAGTTTTATTTTTATAATATTGAGACACTATTGTAGGTTTAAATAATTTTTATTATAAGGAAACAATAATTCAAACCAATAAAAATTCAAATAATTAACAAGGTTACAAAAAGAGTCAAATATTAACGACACAGTAACACAAATGTAACCATAAGATTCGATTTTCAAAGCAAGAATAACTCCAGTCAATCGCTCCTTACATTTAATCTGAATTAGAACTATCTGAACTGGAAGAAGTATTCTCGATGTATGGTAGTCAGCAAAAGGGCGATGGCAGAGAAAGAATTTTATCTCTGTATTAAATTTATTCGGCTAATTTAAAAGTGAGAGGATTATAGATATATTTAAATGGCAAATCAAAATTATATAATATGAGGATATATCCAAAATTTACCTGCCCACTACTTTCATATTCCATTAGATGTTCTCCTTCCGACTTTGAAGACATTTGTGTACGCCACTGACTTCAGAACTTTCCCCCCCTTCCCCCTCAACACCTGTCGACTCTTCCGCAAGTTTAATTCCAGATCAGAAACTCTTCAATAACCTATTTTTTATTCTTTTCTAACTTTTGTGTTTGGAATATTTTATTGGGTTTAGCCTGATCCCACCAGCACTAAAAGCCCATTACTTAAAAGTACACATATCGATTTGGTTATCGCCCATGTTATTACAAAATAAATCAATTATTTTATAAAGAGCTTTGTCAGTTAATTACAACTGTAATGATCTGGATAATACAATACAATACAATCCAGGCAAATTGGAAGAACCGTTACGTGATATATAATGTCATAACGTGAGCTAGATATTAATTTACACCCTCGGAATGACATAAGCAATTTTCAAAAATAGTCTTCGAAAGGTTATATTTTTTGGTCAAGGAATAAAATGAAATTTTAAATCTAGACAATAGCTTTGACTGAAAAAACAAACCTTTTTTACACATTATACCCCCTCCATAGACCACTTTTGACAATATAAAACGGCGTAACTTGATATAATGCTAAGATATTACACTTCTTTTTTTTTTGCACGTTTTTTGTATTAAGTTCTGTTCTACCTACTTCCTCATCCCTCAATCTTTCTTGCTCCATAGATATTTCTGTATTCCCATAGATTCTTCTACTTCATCATTCTTTCTCGGCTTACTGGCGTTCCTCAAGGAAGCGTTTTAAGCCCCCTCCTCTATTGCATTTACACCTCTGACATTCCGTAACACCCTTGCAACACTATCTTTACCCTCACTGATGACATAGCTATCCTTCTCCCACAATAGCATCAATTGCCGTTCAGAATCATCTATTCGACCTAGAAAATTGGTTCCAAAAGTGGAAAATAAAAATAAATGCGACTAAGTCGAACCATATAAGTTTCTCAATAAGGAAGCAAACATTTCCTCCGATAAAAATTAATAATACTTCTGTGCTCTCTAAAAACTCACTTGGAACATACATACAAACCTAAAAAGACATGAATTGACCAGACAATATAAACAACTGTCACACCTCCTAGACTACAGATCATCACTTAACTTACGAAACAAAATACTAATATACAACACGGTACTAAAACCCATTTGGACCTATGGAGCAGAACATTGGGGTTCTTTTCTAACTTTTGTGTTTGGAATATTTTATTCCATAAACTATAAAAACCGCTAAACAGGTACACATAAAAAAAATTTGAGTCACGCAGTCAAAAATTCTTCGAACAATTGTAAACGCTCCATAGTACATTTCTAACAACACATCACACAAAGACATTACACATAGCAACAGTAAAATCAATACATTCGTGACAAATACAACATTTAACTATTAACCACATAACCATCCACGCCCACTTGTTTCTTCTTTTTCTTCCTACCAGTTACCCGTCCAACGAAGATTAAAAAGACAATGGCCGATGGATATACTGGAATACATCATTTAAATCAAGAAAATCGAACATAAACTTGGCATTCCACAAATTTGCTAGATTCGCTCCAGCGCAAGTGCAAATGATGTAAAATATAAATAAATAAAATTATGATGAAGGCATTAGTAATCTTGTAAATACCTCAAAATGAATAGCCAGTTGTAATAAACCACTAAGCCACATAAAAATATTCCTAAACATCGCCTGGTCGGCGAACAATTTGTCAAGTAAGTCTAGTCTAATCCGACGGCGGTTTTCTCATCTCAACAGCCTCTCCTTTCTGTCTCTCAAAAACCCTCCGCCGTTTATCTTTGCAATTTATCATTCTGGATATTCAGGATCCTTTAGTTAAACATCAAAATTAGAATTGTAAAAAGCTAATTAAACAAGGACTAGCACAAGAATCTTTTGAAAGTATTTGTATGTCTCAATTTCTTTAAAAATTGATGAATTAAGATCATTTAAAATATGACCAAATAGGATAACGATTATTCTACTGCTGCAGTATTTTTTTAGAAAATGCTGGCGATATTTTATTCTATTCAGCCAGGGACAATTAACATCCCTTTATTTTATAGTTCCTTTATAGTTAAGAAAATGGGAATTAAATAAGCTGAATTCATTAAAGCTTACAGATTACAGATTCCGATCGATTTTGAACATCAAGCATTTCACCTTCTATCACGATTCGCTCATCTTTCAACATATTTTTTTGTGTTATCCATTTTATATGAACGAAATAAAAAAGACTTTTTGATTGTTTTTAATTCTTTAAGTTTTAATTTTTTTAAGACAGTTGCAATTAGTACTAAGCAAACTAATAATTTCCGCTGAATGATCTGAAAGTAGAAATTACATTTTTTTTTTTCTACGTCCATATTCCGAATATGTTACCTTCAATTAAATCTTATCATTAAATATTCAAATTGTGTCAAAACGAGAGCGTGACTCTCAGGTATAGTTTTTCGGCAGTCTAAGTGTTAAAAATCTAATTATTTGGCAGAGGCGGCATTGAAGTGTGAGCCACCGGGGGTACCCGCCGCCAGATGAGGCAGTCAAGTGTGAGCTACCGGTGGTACATGCCGGCGTGAACGTGTTAAATAAAAGTGTTTCCTTGTCAATAAAAGCATAAAGTCAAAGGCAATGCAAGCATAATAGTCCAAGTCGTCTGATTTTATAATTCTCTATTTGTTATATACATATGGTTGTTGAAAAGTTAATATAGTTCCCATGAAACAAATAATTTCCACTAAATGAACAGAACATCTTTAATTATAAACAATGGTCTGACATTGATAGAGTACTGCGCATGCGTGGGCTCAACGTGTTTTATGAGTTGACGGAATATTTTTCTTTTTTTCTCCTGTATATGTTTACTTGAGTTTTTCATACTTAACCATTTCTTATTTTTAGGCGAAACGAGAAACAGATAATTTCTCCAGATAAACAAAAAAAAAGGTACTTTATACGAAAACAAAAACGATTCCCTCCCCATTTAAGCCACCTCAGAACATTTTAATAATGATAAAGCTTACCTAATATTAAAGAATAATTGATTTTCATTAAAAATTAAGAGTTTAATCAAAATAGTTACAGCGACTTTTGAGAAAATCGAAAAAAAAACTAAAAATAGAAAAAAGTTATGAAATAAAGTGCTCCCTCCGTTTTATCAATTTTGTTGAAATTTTTACTGTCATACTACGGGCATTTAAATATATCAAATACCCAGTTTTATTAGAATCGTTAGAGCCGTTTTCAATAAAATCGAAAAAAACGTAAAAAGTTATGAAATAAAGTACCCACCCCCCCCCCCCCCCCCCCCGTTGACCAATATTGATGAAATTTTGCTGTCACATCACGGTCATAAACATACACCCAATACTTAATTTCAGGTTCGTACGGATTATAGTTTTTGAGTTAATCTGTGGACACGCACACGCACACGCATGCACACACACACACGCACGCACGCACGCGCACACACACAAACACACTCAAAACACACACACAGACCATTTTGCGGGATTGTGTATTTCCGTTGAAAACCGGAAGTCGAAATTTTTCACGACCGCAATACTTTTTCTTACTATATATTTCATAAATATGTAAGTGAATATAAAAATAAATCGACGTAACGATTACAAAATCTTGAGTAAGAGTATATATAATAATTCATCACCATATATATAAATATACATTCCCCCCCCCCCCGATTTGAAAAATCAATCTACAATTATATAACTACTATATATTATACCTTTTTATATAATATTATACCTATTATATCTACCCACATTTTTCCGTGTTTATAGATTTACAATTTAAGCTTAATAAATCAAAAGCAACTATTAAATGAATATCGTTTTTACTTTCACTTACCTATATATGAAATATATAGTAAGTGGAAGTATTGCGATCGTGAAAATTTTCGACTTCCGGTTTTCAACGGAAATACACGTTTTGGGATCCCCTGAGTCAAAAAAACCAAGTCCCGCGAAATGGTCTGTGTGTGTGTGTGTGTCTGTCTGTGTGTCTGTGTGTGTGTGTGTGTGAACAGACTAGCTCAAAAACTATAAACCGTGCGAACCTGAAATTGGGTTTTTAGAGTATGTATAAGCCCGCGATGCGACAGCAAAAATTTCATCAACTTTGCTCAAAGGGAGGGGGGACTTTACTTAATAAATTTTGTATCATTTTCACATGTTTTTTTTATTTACTCAAAAACGGTTTGAACGATTTTGATCAAACTTGGTATTTGATGTATTTATATGCCAGAGATGTGATAACCAACATTTCATCACAATTGATCAACCGGAGGGGGGACTTTACTTAATAAATTTTGTATCATTTTCACGTGTTTTTTTTATTTACTCAAAAACGGTTTTAACGATTTTGATCAAACTTGGTATTTGATGTACTTATATGCCCGAGATATGACTGTAAAAATTTCATCAAAATTGATCTACGGGAGGGGGGACTTTACTTAATAAATTTTGTATCATTTTCACGGGGTTTTTTTATTTACTCAAAAACGGCTTTAACGATTAACAAAAATAAGATATGAATGTAGAAAAATGTGTGACTTTGGGAAATGATATTTAGCAAAACACGTCAATTACTAATCTAAGTAAGTTGGTAAGTGAAAGTTGTGTGTTGCGCGCACGCACCAGATTTTTCTAATAAACCTTTGTCAATTTCACTTCAAAACATGTTTTGACACATTTATTTTTTAATTTTACCAACATACACATCAAATATATAGTAAAGGAAAGTACTGTGATCGTCAAAAATGAAAAAAGTCTGAGAAAATTTATATATAAAACAATTTTTAAATGGAGTGTTTGATAAAAATAAAAAATTAACAAGGTAGAGAGGAAGCTAGTTAGGCATTCATACAGGGCTCCTCAAAACGGGCCTTGACCTCTCGCTTTAATCTCCTTAGCACTGATTTCATTAATATCAGATGTGATTAGCCTTCATCCATTTATCCAATTTCCTTACCCCTCCGGAGGTTAGGCTTTTTACCCTCTGTCCGGGATAATGTGTCCGTTGTTCAAAAGGTTAACCGCTTTATTTCTAAAGGTTCACCAAATTTCAATAAGGCCTTGGTTGACGATCTCGACGAGAGGCAGACAAAAATAAAAAAATAAAATCAAAAAATAAAATAAAAATGAATTCTACAAAAATTATTTCAAAGAAGCAAAATAAAAACATGATCAAAAACTTTTTATAAAAAAAAAAAAAAATCTAAACCGACTTCGAAAATGAGGAACCAGTAAAAATAGAAGCAAAAAGAATGAAATAATTATCTTCTGATTTTTATGAATACACTAGATAATTCAAAATGGTAAAAAAAACGGGAAAATGCAATAAAACGAATAATTTTAATTTGATTTGTACGAATACTACTCACTAACTGTTAATAACAATTATTAAATTAAAATATTAAATACCATGTTCAATACAACATAATCTTTTCGGAGGCGGCGCTAATTGAACATTTCCATTGACATGTTTCTAATTACGATTTTATTACGAGTAGAATACGATAGACATTGATATCAATAGATGGGAACAGAAGATACATTTAGAAGATTTGAAAATTTTATATTTTGCGCCGCCTCCGAAGAGCTTGTGTTGTATTGACAAAACAACTGTGTAATGAGTTTTTCGACATAAACAAATTCGAAAAATGCATTTATCGTAGAATTGGCTAAAATTGATAAGAAACTGACATTCTCATTTAGTCACCAACCCCTAAAACTTTTATGATCTTCATAAAAATCGGATTATGGTTGTGGGTGTTACTCTATGTATAAATAGACATACTCAGTACGAGTATGACATCACTGCCAACCCGTATAGCCTTCACAGCAAGGAAGGGTGTAATGAATTAATCAATAAATTCTATGTATAAATAGTTAATATTGTTTTATGTTATTTTTTGACGAAACTCCGGGATACCGGACCATCAAAGCTATCATACGGTCGAGCATCATCACGTTAAATTCATATTTATTAAATTGATTTATATTCAATTCATATTCCTTGATCGAGTTTAATTCTTCTCATTTTTCCGGTGACGTTTTTTCTGCGCTTCAAAAATAAATTCATAAGTACATTTTTTTATTACAAAATTTGAATCCATATCATGTTATAAAAGTAAAATAAAATCAAATAATTTACTTGATAACAATAAAAAAATCGAATGCTCCAATCTGTTTTGAACTTGTTAAAAATTGATAAGCCATAACCTTGTCAAACCAAGGATTCTTTAGAAAAAAAGGGAGCTTTACAAAAAAAGAAGAGGGAAAGTTAAAATTAAAAAAGAGGTCAAGGAAAACGAAGGAAAAGAAGAATAAAGAGAGGATCTTCACGAGAAAGAAGGAACAGACAAGGCCCAACGATATAAGGTAAAAGGACTCAATACTTTTAAGATAGTACCTCAGGGTTTGGCTGATTTATTTCCTTAAAGGGTCTAACAAATGTTTTCAGCAGACAAATATTCCAGGTAATAAATAAACTAATCCAAAAATAGCATCTATAATCCAATGCTAATTAGAGAACGACAATCCTTTGTTCCAGCTGATAAATTTTGAGCACTTAATTCATTCACTTGTTCAAGCAATTATGTGTTTAAAATTTAGGGTGCTTTCATTAATTTACCGTATTGAGTTGTGTAAAGAGAACAATACTGTAATAATAAAATAAATGATCCTAACAATTTTTATAATTTATGTAACCAAAGGGTTATTTTTCTTAATAACCAGAAATCTTAGTAAAATCTTAATATTCCTATAGTATAGTCAATCCCTCCAACTCAAACCAACCCTTAACACTCCACCGACGCACACAGGGACGAATATCAAAATTACGACGACAAAAATCGAAAAAAATATTTTCCTGAAATCAGTTAAAAATACCTTCAATACAATATCTATTAAATATTCTACAAGATAACATAAATATTTTTTAAGTTGACGACAGGATTAACCCGCGGCATAGGTCTAAAGTTCTGTTATCTTTCACACGTTGATACAGGCCAGTTGCTCTTGGATTGTTGACCGATTAACTACCCCCGTATTATTTTCCTAAATTTAAAATCTCACTTATTTCGATATGGATATTCAAGCGTCAGGTACATCCTTTAATATACAATCATCGTTAACATAATTATTTTACATAGGGTAGGTGTAATAAATGTTTTATGAAATGCTATTTTTCGATAAAAAAAAAATATTGAAATGCTAACTTTAGCTATCCTACAAAAAAAGTTCCGCAGAGTACACCTTCTTCTCTTTATTAATTTGAAAACATACCTTATGACGAATATGAAAATGTATGTTACTCGTTCTCCCTTTTTCCCCATTTAGGTAAAAGAGTGTTTTCTTTTCAGGAAGTCGTGGTGACCGCGCCTTGAAGGAAATAAAGATTAAGAGAAGAGAACTATGTTTAGCGTTGAAAAATGAGCAGTTTTATAAATTTTCATCATCAAAATGTAATGAAGAGTTAATAAAGTATATTTTAGATAAATATGGTGATAATGTTTCCGAGCAGGTTATAGAACAAATAAAACCTTTAGTCAAAATATTTGTCAAAATTATGTGTAGTAGTGATCATTGGTCAGATAGTGATGATGATGGGGTTGTGGATGAAGACGTTGAAGATCATGATAATGCTTATGATCATATGGATGATGGGGATGAGGAAGCTGAGGATATAGATAATTATTTTCAAAATAGTGGCTGAGTACACATCTCACTATCCATTTCTATAAGTACTTATTTATTAGATATATTTGTATTTTCTAAAGTTGAGCATTTTCTTTTACTTTAGCTGAAAGAAAACTTTTGTGGCTCTTTATACTAGTATTTATATTATTCTAGAATATTTCAGGAATATTACAATATACTATACCGTGTTTTTCATATTATATAACTGTATAAACAAAAATATAATCAAAAGATATTGCTAACATGTATCTTAAAAAGAAAAAAAATTTTCTTTCTGTTTTTGTTTGTTTATTTTTTTGTTTGTTTAACGTCCATTTTTATGCTACTAAGGCTAATCGGACGATGCTACAGTGGGAGTCCTAAATTTTGCCTATCCAGGTATAATTAGGATAGGGATCTTTAACGAGTACCTGACATCGTACAGGCTCGGGACCTCCATTTTACGTCCTATCCGAGGGACTGCCTAGCTAAGGATTTTTTACTCCCATTAAAAAATACTAGGGCCACCGCTGGAATTGAACCCGCGATCTTTAGTATTGTAGGTTGCCATTGCCATGCTAACCACAAAACCACAGGTGACCCCATTTTTCTTTCTGTTTTTGTTTTTAGTAGGTATATATTTGTTTCATTTTAAGTCTCTTGTCCTATAGTTTACTTAAATATTTTGTAAGAAAGGGCATGGAGGCCAACCCCTTGCTACAAAGTGTAAAAACTTTGAAGCAATGAAGAGTATTATTATTATTATTTATTTGATATATTTAAAGTTTTCAGTACTAAAATAGTCCTTTTATAACATTACTAATCAGAATATCAAATAAAATCCCAATTTATATTTTTGTCGTTGTAAATTGATTATGTGCGACGCTTGCTTTTCCTACTAACCACCTTGAGCCCTATCGAAGACCAACAATCGAGGTTGAAACTATGGCGGTTAGTAAAAAATCAACATTTATTTATTTCACTTATTGAATAATTAAAGGAAGGATTTAATATCATTTTTCAGTCAAAAATTTCTCGCCTGAATTTTTAAAGGCAGAATAGTTTATAATAAACCATTCGAATTACGAATTTAACATAAAACAGAAATGTCACCGAGCTAAACGTTCATCTTACTTATTTTAAAATTATATAAAAATTTTCATATTAATTCACAAGAAAATTAGTTGTAATTATACAAAATTACGAATTGGTTCCCGAAAAGAAGAAAGAGAATAAAGAAAAAGGATGGAAGGAAAACAAAGAACAGAAGCGAAAGGTTGTAATGAGAGGACACATTGAGTAAATAAATATCGGGAGTGAAGGAGAGCCAAATGAGTTTCCACGAGTTTTCTCTGCAGTCGGATTCCCGGGCGATTAGCCCTTTCAAAGGGCCCCGACTGCCGAGGAGGGAACAAGAGGAACTGGTGTTAGTTCACCTCAGTAGTCGCTTCTTCCACCATGGCCTTTGCCAATTATAGTAATTGAAGCACATATTTTTCAAGATTTTTTTTATGAAAACTGTAGATCAATTAATATAGTATATTAATTATATTAATATAGTATATTAATATTAATATAGTTTCAGGTACTTAATTTTCATTTTCAACTTTCAAACTATAGAAACTCTACAATTGGAATAACCATTTGACTCAATTTTCACAATAAAAATATGTTTTATAATATAAAAAGTATTAAATTTAATGTTTTGGGAAAAATATAGTTTCAGATACTTAATTTTCGTTTTCAACTTTCAAACTTGAGAAACTGTACAGCATTAATATGTGAAAAGTGAATTATACTAAAATTAAAATCGAAGAATATAACAGGAAAAACGTGTTAGCATAATAGAACGAACATTGAGTATGAGTGAATACAGAAGCTACCTATACGAAGGTAAGCTGACAAAAACATTAATGAAACTTGCTTAATTCATCATCAGTTATACAAAAAATAATTTATAAGTTGTGCATCCAACTTACCTACAATTAATGCGCCAGAGTTGATACCTTCTATTTTCTAAGAACAATCTACTTAAAAGGTTTCAAAAATGAAAAAAATAATTTGTTTAAAAAATTGTTTAAAATAGAAATATACAGTATTTGGTAAAATAGAAGAAAAAAAATCTGGTGCGTGCTCGCAACACACAACTTTCACTTACCAACCTACTTAAATTAGAAATTATTGCGTTTTGTTAATTGCCACTTCTCAAATGAACAGAACGGCTTTAATTATGAACAATGGTCTGTCATTAAAGGCGTACTCCGCATGCATGGGCTCAACGAGTTTTATGAGTTGACTGAATATTTTTCTTTTTTTCTCCTCTTTATGTTTTCTTTATTTTCATCATCTCATATTTAGCCATTCCTTATTTTTAGGCGTAACGAGAGACAGTTAATTTCTCCATGTAAACAAAAACAAAGGTACTTTATAAGAAAGTACACACACACACACACACACACACACACACACACACACACACACACACACACACACACACACACACACACACACACACACACACACACACACACACACACACACACACACACACACACACAAACAAACACACACACACACACACACACAGACCATTTTGCGGGACTTGGTTATTTCGACTCAGGGGGTCCCAAAACGTGTATTTCCGTTGAAAACCGTAAGTCGAAATTTTTCACAATCGCAATACTTCCACTTACTATATATTTCATATATAGGTATGTGAAAGTAAAAACAGTTAAAGAAACGTACTAATTAATTAAGTAATTAAATCCTATCATTGGCGGTTTCAGGTGAACCGAAGTCCTTTCATTCATCAATCCTATTTATCGGTTTAATTTCTGCAAATTTCATAATTTAATTATGTAAGCCTGATATTTCTAGATATATAATAATGACAAATTATTATATATCTAGTGATATGTTTTGTTAATTGCCACTTCTCAAAGACACATTTTTCACATTCATTTCTTATTTTTGTTTTTATTTGCTCTATAAAAAACACTAATTTTTGAATTATTAAATAAAAGTTTTTACTTGTGGTAATTCGGCAATGCAAGCATAATACTCCAAGTCATCTGATTTTATAATTCTCTATGTAGTTGTTGAAAACTTCATTTACCATGAAACAAATAATTTCAATTAAATGAACAAAACGGCTTTAATTATATACAATGGTCTGTCATCAAAGGCGTACTCCGCATGCGTGGGCTCAACGTATTTATGAGTTGACTGAATATTTTTCTTTTTTTCTCCTCTATATATTTACTTTGTTTTTATCATATCTCATATTTAGCCATTTCTTATTTTTAGGCGAAACGAGAGACAGAAAATTTCTCCATATAAACAAATACAAAGGTACTTTATAGGAAAACAAAAAAGGCCCATTCCCCATTTAAGCCCCCTCAGTACATTTTAATAATAAAAAATCTTACCTGATATTAAAGAACACCTAATTTTCATTAAACAAGACGAATTTAATCAAAATCCTAAAAGCCGTTTTTGAGATAATCGAAAAAAAGTTAAAAATCGGTAAAAAAGTTATGAAATAAAGTGCCCTCTCCGTTTGACCAATTTTGATGAAATGTTGGGTATCACATCTTTGGCATATACATACATCATATACCCAGTTTGATCAAAATCGTTAAAGCCGTTTTTGAGTAAATAAAATCTGGTGCGTGCGCGCAACACACAACTTTCACTTACCAACTTACTTAGATTAGAAATTGACGTGTTTTGCTAATTATCATTTCCTAAAGTCACACATTTTTCTACATTCATATCTTATTTTTGTTAATCGTTAAAGCCGTTTTTGAGTAAATAAAAAAAAGCCGTGAAAATGATACAAAATTTATTAAGTAAAGTCCCCCCTCCCGTAGATCAATTTTGATGAAATTTTTACAGTCATATCTCGGGCATATAAATACATCAAATACTAAGTTTGATCAAAATCGTTAAAACCGTTTTTGAGTAAATAAAAAAAACACGTGAAAATGATACAAAATTTATTAAGTAAAGTCCCCCCTTCCGTAAATCAATTTTGGTGAAATTTTTACAGTCATATCTCGGGCATATAAATACATCAAATACCAAGTTTGATCAAAATCGTTAAAACCGTTTTTGAGTAAATAAAAAAAACACGTGAAAATAATACAAAAATTATTAAGTAAAGTCCCCCCTCCGGTTAATCAATTTTGATGAAATTTTTACAGTCATATTTGGGGCATATAAATAGATCAAATACTCAGTTTAATCAAAATCGTTAGAGCCGTTTTTGAGAAAATCGAAAAAAAACGTAAAAAGTTATTAAATAAAGTACCCCCTCCCGTTGAGCAATTTTGATGAAATTTTTGCTGTCACATCGCGGGCATATACCTACACTAAATACCCAATTTCAGGTTCCCACGGTTTATAGTTTTTGAGCTAGTCTGTTCACATACACACACACACACACACACACACACACACACACACACACACACACACACACACACACACACACACACACACACACACCATTTCGCGGGACTTGGTTATTTCGACTCAGGGGGTCCCAAAACGTGTAATTCCGTTGAAAACCGGAAGTCAAAAATTTTCACGATCGCAATACTTCCACTTACTATATATTTCATATATAGGTAAGTGAAAGTAAAAAAAAAACACGTGATAATGATACAAAACTTATTAAGTAAAGTCCCCTCTCCGGTTGATCAATTTTGATGTAATGTTGGCTATCGCATCTTTGGCATATACATCAAATACCCAGTTTGATCAAAATCGTTAAAACCGTTTTTGAGTAAATAAAAAAAAAACACGTGAAAATGATACAAAATTTATTAAGTAAATTCCCCCTGGTTGATCAATTTTGATGAATTTTTTACAGTCATATCTCGGGCATATAAATTGATCAAATACTCAGTTTAATCAAAATCGTTAGAGCCGTTTTTGAGAAAATTGAAAAAAACTTAAAAAGTTATTAAATTAAGTACCCTCTCCCTTTGAGCAATTTTGATGAAATTTTTGCTGTCACATCGCGGGCATATACCTACACTAAATACCCAATTTCAGATTCGCACGGTTTATAGTTTTTGAGCAAGTCTGTTCACACACACACAGACCATTTCGCGGGACTTGGTTAATTGGACTCAGGGGACCCCAAAATGTATGTGTATTTCCGTTGAAAACCGGAAGTCGAAATTTTTCAAGATCGCAATACTTCCACTTACTATATATTTCATATATAGGTAAGTGAAAGTAAAAATTAAATATACAATAAATGTCACCAAAGGAAACTCGAAATTTAAAATTATTTCTTTTATCCAAGAAAGGATTCACTTATTCAGAAGGAGGAGAGTAGGAAAAAGGTCTCGGTGAGATCAGACTGACTAGTTAAAATTTTTTAACAAGTAGCCTTCTCAGGAGGGGGTGATAGCCTTAAAAATATCACAGAACTTAGCGGAAAATCCTCAAATTAATTACAGTCTCGTGGAATATCGATTTTCCTAAAGGAAAGGAAAAATAAAACTTGCAACAATAATTTTATGTCATTCATCAAAAATAATGCTGACCCTCGTTATACGTTTAAAATTACTTCGACACAAGGCAGAATGAAAAAAAAATGACCTATGTCAAATGGAATAAATAAAAATTTGCAAATAAACAATACGGGCACTTGAAGCTAGTAATGATGGAAATAATAAAGCCGCGAGTAGGTCTTTGGGTTCCAGAGGAGACCCAAAGCGGCTGGGGAAGACAGCTAAAGCCCTAAAACAATCCTGAGGAAAAGAACACGCAATCTCCGCAACAGCCTTTGGAAGCGACGTCCTGACTTCCAAAGACGACAATTGCTTCTTCTACTGTCTGATCTACAGAGATAGACGGAACGTTTATCAACACCTGTCGTCTTTACGAAAAGAGGAGACAAAGTAAAACTACTTTGGAGATCAAATGGTTGTCTTTTATGTAGATAAAATTCTTAAAGGAGGATATCTTAAAATATATGGCTACCCAAAATTTAAAAAAATTATGTCAGACATTTATTATTTATAATTTTAACTACATTAACTTAAAATAAAATAATAGAGTAGAAGTTTTATTAAGAAAAAAAAAATTAAAAAATCTGAAGGGTGCGTACGAGCAATACTCCTCTAAACAAATTAATAATCATAAAAATGAATCATGAAGAATAAACATTATAGGAAGAAGAAAAAAATATTACTTAAAATTGCTTATACACACCATTTACTAAGCTCCTTTCCCTAAATCTATCGACAACAAAGAGAAAAAAAAAATTAAAGTCGATTTAAGAGATTCCTTCTCAAGTTAGAGTGGGTTATCCATTTTAGAGGAGTAAAATAGGTTTTATAAATGGTCTACTCGATAAGAAGAAAAATCGATGTAAGGGAGAGCAGAGCATTAAATCTCCCAAGCGGTTGGTTGCCAGTCGTTGGAAATTGCCTTCATTTACCCGGTTCACCATTAACACACCTGCCTAACTAGAAAAGCACCATAGGGCTTATCAACCCCTCTCGTCCCTTTTCACCGAAAGAGATCAAATAGATTCTGTCAAATTCAGAGACATTTTAAAACTATCGAAAGGTAAAATAGCAGTGTTTGTACTCCTCCCCTATTCACCGAATGAATAATTAAAAAATAAGGAATTTTCTCAAAATCTAATTATTCGATGAGAATGACGACGGATTCACTGCATTATTCATTGCGTGAGAGATAGAAGACAAAAAAAGAAAGAAAAGGAAAATGAGGTGGCTCTTTATGTCAAAAATGGCATTCACTAGAAAGAAATCATCCCGTTATTAAACCGGAAATTTCTTCTTTTCTCACGATTTTAATTTTGTTTGGATACCTTTCCTTTCGTCATGCATACATATTATCGCGGGCCACGTGAAGCTCAATCAATTAAAAACTAATGAAATAATAATCATTTTGTTCGAATGCTCAATGATACTACACATTTCATATAAAAGACACGTTTAAGATTAACTTTTACTCCAAGTAATATCAGTCGAGGGAATATTAGTTGGGGACATATTTTTAACTAGGTAGCTCAAAGATATCGAAGCCTAGCCGGCTTCCAGGAATGAAGTCACATACTCTCGCCACTTAACTCCAAGTTAAAATGGAGAAGTTTAAATAGTTCTTCAAATACACTTTCCGAAGTTCACTACTTCCGACTTACTGCAGGACAGTCGAAAATAGCTCACCTAAATAAGCTAGAGAACGGCTTACGAAACCAGGTTCATTTATAAATAATGTGGCAAGCAAACTACCTTGTATAATGCAGGGAAGTCCAATGTAACAAGAAAAATAAATTTAAGTAATAAACATCACGAAAAATCACATGTATAAGTAATTATTAGGGATCGATCGATCCAGAATTTTTTGCCACTAACGATACTGAACGCCAATATTTCGGTTTAGCTGTCTTTTCTTCCTTTCTCTTGTAATTTTACCCTTAGATATAACGGTAATAGAATAACCAAAATTGTATTTTAGATGGAGATTAATTCTCCTTGAATATTTGTGTCTAATAAAGTAAAACCATATTGAAATCCGCTGATGATGCCGATATAACCGATAGTCCGTATTAATATCGGCACCTGTCGATCTCTAGTTATTATATTATCTACATCTCTGATATAAATTTTTCATTTACTTGGCCGTTTCTATTAAATGAAAATAATTATTTATAGGTTATTACTGTGTATAAAAATCATTATCTATTATTGTCTATTATTCTTGTTCAAATTATCACTAAAATGATTATTATATGCAACTAACTTTCAATAATGACTAAAACTATTTATATCTAAAAAGCAATTGGAGGGGACGGCCGCAGAAAGTCCTAACCCATAAAAGTAAACTTAATATTAAAATATATGTAATATCAATATCAATGTCAGATCACCATTTCAATCGTAATATAAACTAAATGGTGAGCTCTGGTGAAATCTATTTAAAATATATGGTAATAAACCTTTCTTTACTTTCAACCTTTCTTATAGGTAGTCGTAAAAAAATTAAAGTTTCAGTTGTGGGTTAGCAATATTTGTGGTCGATCCTTCAATTAACTTAAAAAAGCAAATCTCATACAAAGTAAAATTGAATCAGCTGAGAAAGTATATGTAATATTAGTATAGAATAGTAAGTATAAAGTATAAAATTGACATCATAAATTAATCTAGAACGAATAAAATGAATTGATCTAAAACAAGTCAACCAATACCACCATAAACCTCAAGTCGGTAGGCAGGGCTGGCTCATGCGAATGAATCAATTATACCGTAAGAGATGATAAATCTCTTTTTGTGGAAATTGGGATTTTAAGCATAAATCACTGATCTCAGGAAAAATCCCATTAATCTATCAAAGAGCGCGTGTCAAAGGTAGGGCAATGGAAAATTTATCTTTCTACTGGTAGCCCAATAAGCTAGGGTGTTGCACATCCTTAGGACCCCGTCCCCATCAATCAACACCCCTAACCTAATTTCGTTTTCATTTTGCACATTCCGGGAGGGCGGTATGACATTTCACAGCCTGGCGGCGAGGAAAAACTGGAGAAGGGGTCGTCTGATTCCTGGGATTGCAAGTTAGGTCCTGGCATAATAATTCAATCGGACAATTTGACAGCGTCACCATAATAAATATACATAAGTCCAGAAATTAATGTCGCGAAATCGCAATTGTGATAATAAAATAAAGTGTTTTAATAATGGTATCACAATCGAATATCAGCGATCCTTTGAAGAACATCTATTTTTAAAGTAACCGAAATATAATCTATCTACTAAAAGTAAGTGATGTCTTTAAGTAACACTTATTATTAGAGACCGGATTCTCGTGCAATTGCACTTTTTTTTCGGTTGCTTATAATCGATCGGGGACAAGTTATTTACACGAATTAAGGCATCCGGATTAACATATGTAAGTTTTATTTTGCACGAAATTACACATTTTGAGGGTTACTGCACAAATTTGCACATTTTAGGTTTTCAGTGCACGAAAGTGCACTTTTCGATATTTCATTAAAAATATTGATTTTTTTTTTTAATTTTTATTATAGAGAATAGTTACGATTTATTTTAAAATCACCAACAATAATACCGATGTTTTTATGTATTTATAATTTATTTAACTACCTAATTTTCTAAGATAGAAAAAATGATTCATGATTTCAAAATATTTCTTCGAACTCGTTAAGGAAATAATATTATGTCGAACAACGTACCTTTGTATTAACTTTCTTAGAAGTTCTAATTTGATTTGACCCAACCTTCCCACCTACTCCTTTATTTTCATTTCATTCTGAAGTTGAGTTTAGTTCGGTAAACAAGTACAATAGTGAAAATGCCTAAAGTGACAGCCAGCCAATCTTCCAAAATCAAAATTTGGATAAAACCATACCCAGAATTGAAATCAGACGGGAAAACAATTTTTTGTTCTTCTTGCAATAAATCAATTGGTTCCGATCGAAAATCTCATGTGGATGCTCATTGCAACTCACGTAAGTAGATTCTATCTTTTCATAAGTAGCACACGATAGCATTTGACTATTCCCAATATCTTTTTATTTTTATAGGTGGGCACACACAGTTAACTGCAGCACAAAAATCCAAGCGAGCCCCAATTCAACAGTTACTCACACAAAGCTGCTCGTCGTTAGAAAATAAACAAACATTTTTTGCCGATTTATGTTACGCCATGTTCGCTTCCAATATTCCATTCAATAAACTGCAGTCCAATCCCTTTAAGTGTTTTTTGCAAAAATACACAAAACAAAACATTCCTGACGAGAGCACCCAAAGAAAAAATTATCTCAAAAACTATTTTAAACATTCTGTTGAAGAAATGCGAAAAATAATTGAAATTAATTATATTTACATCATGGTAGATGAAACAACAGACCCACGGGGACTTTATATTTGCAGTTTAATTGTTGGAATCCTACACCCGGAGATTGAACCCAAACCATATCTAATTTCATGCAAGCAGCTTCCAAAAACAAACTACGAGACTGTCTCTCGATTTGTGAACGACTGTTTAGCAAATTTTTTCCGTCACACATTTTACCAAGATAAAATCCTTTTATTTTTTAGCGATGCCGCTCCGTATATGGTAAAAGCTGGAGAAGCATTAAAAGTTTTTTATTCAAATATGGTACACGTAACTTGTGTTGCGCATGGTTTAAACCGTGTTCCCAAATGTCAACAAACTTGTTAATAATGGGAAAAAAATATTTTTAAAAGCTCCTCACCGCGTGATAGCTTATAGAATTAGTATGGACTGCCCCCTTCCCCAGAACCTGTGATAACTAGATGGGGAACATGGATCGAAGCAGCCCTATTTTATTCAGATCACTTTAATATTTTTAAAGAATTTGTTTCTACTCTTGAAGATGACGCAGTATCGGTGCAAAAAGTAAAATCTGTTTTAAATTTAACATCTGTTGCATCAGATCTAGCATTTATAAGATCCCATTAATCGGTTCTACCTTCGCAAATAAAAAAGCTTGAAGAGCAAAACTTAACGTTGACGTCACAGATTAATATTATAGAGAAAGTTGGAGATGAATTAGAAAAAATCGGGAAAAATAATTTTTGATAAATTTAAATTAGTTATAGAAAAAAACACCTGTTACAAAATTTTACAAATTTACAACAAAGCTCTCTACGGAGAAGACGCAGATGTGGGGGTGGATCCAGTAATATTGAGTAACTAAAAAAGATGTACCATCACAAGTGTTAATGTGGAGCGCATGTTTTCACAGTTGAAACACACATTAGATGACCGACGATATAACTTTGCGGAACATAATCTGGAAATGTACATGATTGTAAATTTTAATAAAAATTTAGAAATTTCTATTTGATAAAGTAATATAGTTAGTAGAAATTTACGAAAATTTATGTTTTTCTATATATATATTATTAGTTTTGTTTAATTATGATTCCTAGCAAACATTTTTTTTGTAGTTTTTGTAAGCATGTATGTATGTTACAATAAAAATATAAATATGTTAAATTAATATTTGATTTTTTCAATTATTACCACCACTTCACACAGCAGAAGGTTGAATTGCACATTTGTCAATGTTTTCTATTTTTATTGCACGTTTTGTCAGTGTTTTTTATTTTTATTGCACGTTTTTGCACCTTTGGCGAATTTTTATTGCACGTTTTTAAAAATTTTACTGCACGAAATCCGGCCTTTACTTATTATACATCTTGACTTCTAGCGTATTATCACTAGGCAATAGTGATGTAAAACTATGGATAGTCTCCGCTATAGATAGTTTCGATAGTATCGGGCTTAAAACTGTCGATACTATCGATAGTCTGAGGTGTTTACGGAGGGGGGGGGGGAGGGGGGTGAAACGATAGGAGCTGTAATGCACGTTTCCATATGTACTTTTTTCTTTCCTTTTTTATTAGGGAATAAGATGAACGCTTCCGTGAATAGAGGATAGGTTCCATTAGACCTTGAAATAATTTTTATCAGTTTCAAGCTTAGTCGTAACCGCAAAGAATAAAAACTTTATCAAAAAGGTCAAAGAAACTGTATTAACAAGGAAGCTACACCAACCCTATGCAACAGGATTCCCAGTTATCAAATTAGTTGATTCGACATGAATATACCCGGAATCCTCGAAAGTGGAGTTCTAAAAGAAAAAAATGACGTTGTTGTGACATTTGTCTGGGCGTACCTTGGAACGTGCAGACTTCAAAAAAATGTTCTGAGGTAGTTAATTTATAGAGGTCGAAAATATTTTGTTGCAAAAACTGTTGTTTCTAAGCCATTAACCAAGTAGTCTTGAAGTCAAGGGATTGGCATGCATTTAGTTGTTTTGTTTGAATATTATTGCATCAAGTTGGAAGGTATGCATGAGGCAAACCATTCAATTTTTAGGTCTTATATTTTTTGCGTGAAGTTAATATTTTTTTTAGAGAGTATATAAGCATTTTTTGTCAGAAACATAAATAACATTATACTGTTACATTTTATTTTTCATTTCCATGAATTATACAGCACATGGGTGTTTAGAGGCTGAGGCTATCACTTTATCCTTTAAAAACAATGTTTTCGGTAGTACTATCGATAGTTAAAAAAACTATCGATAGTTTTACATCACTACTAGGCACTATGCAAAACAATACGATCAATAACATTTTATTCCAAGGTAGAACTTCTATTTTAGCCTTTCTGTGCTCGACTAAAACAGACACATCCTCTTAATTTTTTAGGAGCAGCTGGGATTTTTACCTTTAGGAAATACGACTAATATGCTTAAAACGTCACTAACAAATATATGTTAAATTCTTGAGCAGAGGGATGCCTGTTAACAGGGTTAGAGGAGGGGAGCTCCAGTAATAGATCAGACAGGTTTGCATAATATAGCAAAGCATGCATCTGTTTCCATGAAACTGATATTGCATGGCGCGCAAGTTACCATATTCATAAATGATTTATCAATGTACTAACATAATACAATTTATTAAACGAGAAGTATGAACAAGTTAAGGCCATGAATATATTATGAATATAGCACAAACAGGAATAAAAGAACAATTAATAATTTAACACAAGTTCAATAAAAACTTCTTTTTTTTTTTTTTTTTAATGTACAAATATTATTATGTCATTTTGTGTGATTTACAATCTGCAAATTAGCAATAAGCAAATTTGTTGAATTCCTATTGGATGAATTGCTAACATACTATATACTAAGTTAGCATATCTCTCGGCCACCGCCTCAAAAGTCGTCGGGGTGGAATGTAAGGGTTTATGTTTGATGTTAGTGTCTGTGCTAAGGGGTTCATGTTAAATGTTAGTCTTTGGTGGAAGTTTTTTGTGGCTGTGTGTTTTTTGGAAGTATTGTGTGGCTGTATCGATGACTGTTGGGATATTCAGGTCCTTGTGTAGTAAGTCATTTGTCACATAGTATGGTGCGTCTGCTATTTTCCTAAATACCTTGGACTGGAATGACTGAATTCTTTGGATGTTTTGAGGGTTTTGCATAACCCCATAGTTCTATCCCGTATGTCCATATTGGTCGTATTAGTACTTTGTAAATACTAAGTTTGTTTGTTATTGATAATTTCGAAAGTCTGTAGAGTAACCTAGATAACATTCCAAATCGTTTGTTAAGTTGTTTCCTTTTCAGTCCGATGTGGGTTCTCCATGTCAGTCTCTTGTCCAGGTGGAGCCCCAAATATCTTACAGCTTGGGATTCAGGCAATAAAAAGTTAAAGAAATAAAATTAATAATTATTTACGAGTAAATGTCAGTTATGAGAGTTTACTTCGAGGATTAAATTTAAGAAAGAAAAAAACAATAATGTATATGAACAATCTGTGTTCTATGTTTCAGCAATGGTCTGTTAATCGTGAAAAATAAATAAATAGCGGTGATAGGTGATGATTAGTGGTAATATTTTTAAAAATGAATCAAAGAAATTAATTAAAAAGGGGAAAGCGTACACGAATTATTTACTTAAGTTTTATACGTAAGTTGTATTTACTTTCCAATATAAATAATAATAATTAGTATACAAAAATCATTTTTCCTTTTTTAAGTCCGCTGCCAACGACTGATTTTTTTATTTGGCACCTAAATCAAAAGCATCATAGAAAGAATGATCAACGGAACCATACATTTCGTATTGATTTATGAGATATTTTATCAGGATAAGAGCAAAAAAGTTGAGTGTTAAATTAAAATCTTAAGTACAACAAGAGAAAAAAAAATCTAGATTTAAACAAGATATAAACAAAACTAAGATATAAACAAAGTTGACTAGATAAATAACGTATAATTCAATTGGAAATACTAATTTAAATTTCTCCAAATCCACGAAACAAATCACCAACTCCACCACACTGAAGTTAGTCAGTTAATTATATTTCACAACTCCCTTGAGTAAACTATAATTAACAGTTATTATACAGTTCGTGGTTGACTACAAAAGAGATAATTTAAAAGTTTTTTAAACTCCTTTATCGATAAAAATAAAAAAAAACATATTAAAATAAGAATAATATTAGCAATGATACTATTCTATTGCAATATTAATTCAATCTTTATTCGTGGGTAACCACCTTATTTAAATTAATTTTAAATATTTTATTTTTGAAGAGAAAAGATTGGGCTCCGGCGGGAGTCGACCCCGGGTCTCCCGCGTGACATGCGCGTTGTGTTAACCACTACACCACAGAGCTCGCTTCCAAGCGGAGCCAATCCTTCCTCTTTACCGATACCTCTCTCCCGATCTCGCAACTTTTGCGAGTAGTAATGGGAGGTGGAAAATTTTTGTTCAATTTTTGGTATCTCTTGCCGAACGAAAATTTTAAATGATTTTATTTTTGAAGAGAAAAGATTGGGCTCCGGCGGGAATCCAACCCGGGTCTCCCGCGTGGCATGCGCGGTATGTTAACCACTACACCACAGAGCTCGCTTCCAAGCGGAGCCAATCCTTTCTCTTCAATGATACCTCTCAGTGCTTGGTGTAGTGGTTAACATACCCCGCAAGTCACGCGGGAGCCCAATCATTTCAAAAAAAAAAATTAAAATTAATTTAAAAAAGGTGGTTACCCAAGAATAAAGATTGAATTAATATAAAGTAATTTTACTATGTAATCTTAAATACACTATATGTGCTGGAAGATCTAAATATTGTAAATGAAGAATGGTGAAATACTTCTTCCAAATTTCTTTTATTAAAAATTTATAACATATACATTAATTTGCCGACGTTTCGGACTATTCGTCCCTCTTCAGGGCAAATTTCTTCTGCCAACAACTAGTAATCCTTACACCTATTACAAAATGTGTCCATTTTAAATAATCAATCATTTTAAATAACATAACATATTTGATCAATTCTACAATCCATATATTGAATAGTACCTGACAATTTTTGGTGGCTAGGTCCATCTATTTCTATATTACAGTTATATTCCATTACCTAAGTAAATTGGTCATTTTATATAAAAAAATATATATATTCACATGACTACCACTCTTTACTACAATATTCTTATCACACTATCTATTACTGACTGAACTTTGTCTTATTTGCCTCAATGTGATGGTATTTATATAGGAGAAACGTCTAAAAAATTAGATACAAGAATAAAACAGCACACAGCAAATTGTAATAATATTAAAAACATTAATGTCACAGCCCTAGCCCAACATAGTATTGTAAAAAAACATAAATTTAATTTCAAAGAGGTAAAAATTTTAGGAGTAGAAAAAAATACAAAAAACAGAAAATTAATAGAAACCATACACATAACAAAAAACATTGAAAATGCAGTCAATTATAAAACTGATTCCATAAAAGTAAGCAGCCATTACGCAGATATTATAAAAAATTTAAATATCAAAAAGTGAATAAGATGAAAAAAATCATATATAAAAATTAAATACAATAACAATTGGTTGGATAAGGAACATTGAGGCAAATAAGACAAAGTTCAGTCAGTAATAGATAGTGCGATAAGAATATTGTAGTAAAGAGTGGTAGTCATGTGAATATATATATTTTTTTATATAAAATGAACAATTTACTTAGGTAATGGAATATAACTGTAATATAGAAATAGATGGACCTAGCCACCAAAAATTGTCAGGTACTATTCAATATATGGATTGTTGAATTGATCAAATATGTTATGTTATTTAAAATGATTGATTATTTAAAATGGACACATTTTGTAATAGGTGTAAGGATTACTAGTTGTTGGCAGAAGAAATTTGCCCTGAAGAGGGACAAATAGTCCGAAACGTCGGCAAATTAATGTATATGTTATAAATTTTTAATAAAAGAAATTTGGAAGAAGTATTTCACCATTCTTCATTTACAATATTTATAAAGTAATTTGAAATTGACGTTCGTCAAGAGATACCAAAAATTGGACAAAAATTTTCCACCTCCCGTTACTACTCGCAAAAGTTGCGAGATCGGGGGAGAGGTATCAGTGAAAAGGAAGGATTGGCTCCGCTTGGAAACGAGCTCTGTGGGGTAGTGGTTAACATACCGCGCATGTCACGCGGGAGACCCGGGTTCGACTCCCGTCGGAGCCCAATCTTTTCTCTTCAAAAATAAAATATTTAATATTCTATTGCAATTTGAAAGCAACATTCGTCTATTATTTCCAATACAAAAAAGTTTTGTATTGGAAATGATAGACCAACGTTTTGTATCTCAGCCTCCTAATCGAAAATTAAATACCCCTTTAAGGAAAACTTCTATTGCAAATTTTGAAATTTTCGAAAGTCTCAATTACATTTTTTTAATCTCTTTCGGAATAGGGCATTATATCAAATGAATTATATTGTTGGAAATTTTGTCTACAATCACTTTCCAATGTTTCTTCATTAAGGACTGAATCATGGTGGTTCATACCTATACTTCTGATGTTCAAAAGTTTTGAATACCAATAATTCGTAAATATTTTTTTATTTACATAGCATTATTTATTACCTGGCACACGTCATTTTAGATGGTTTCCCACAACATACTCAAATTTCAGCAGTGAGAAATACAAGAGCCTGTTGTAGTAAAATAATGGCGTAGGCAACTAACAGGGGAAGTGAAAAGACATCCAAAAAGAGGATGATGATTTGCAAGGGCGGCAAAAAGCAGAGGACTCTCGAGGCGCAGCTTTATTAGTGAGGATCGATGGGCGCCGCTGGCCCCGCGAAATTACCCTAGCCGCTCTATCTTCCTCTCTCTTTCCTAATTGCCATCTCCTAATATTCTGGTCAGCAACTCGCCCTGTCAACGCCGAAACGATTCCAAGGAGTATCGCCGAAACAGAAATAATGGGGAAGTTAAGCACACCCCAAGTTAAATGCATCAAACGTTTAAAACCATTTGCATAAGCAAATTAAACTAATACGAACAAACCCATCCCCTATACAAACTAATCGGAATAAACCCTTCAAGACTCAAGAATAAAAAAACCTTCATCAAAGTCTCTCCTCCTGAAAGCAACTTCTATTGAGAATGAAAATTTCAACAAGACACTATCCTAATCAAATAGAAAGGTAGAAAATATCGAAATAGATACGCGAATGTCGATCATAAAATATCGCGTGATATATGGAGTTGAGGTATCAACTTCAGGCAATTTATTTTAGGTTATACTTTTATAACATAGAAGAAACAATCTACAAGAACAACATTGTGACACAATAAGAGGAATAACTTAGTAAGCTCCGAGAGCTATTTCTTTCACGAGTTAATAATAAGCCAAATACATATATATTATAGATTTATGGATGGCTTATTTCTTGTAATTACGTCATATCTGAAAATTTGATAATAGTCACTTCTTTCTACAACGTCATAACCCAAAAATCGGCTATTTTTAGTTATACTTTTTCAATGCGCTGAGAGTAGTTTATAACTCCAACAAGATCGTAATTTTTTTAAAATTCAACCAAAGCAGTATACATAACATTTAAAATTGTATTCTTCTTCAAATATAGGGGAAAAGTTAATTATTATCTAAAGTAATCTACTGCATAGTAAAAAGTTTAATCAGAGGCTTAATATATCGTCAAAATTCATTTTATTATAGTTAAAGACTTTAGATTCACGCTCCTGAATAATCATGTAGTTTTTGAAATGATGTTATTGAAAGGAGTCAAGTTATATACGTATTTAGATATGCCTGTTTTCTGCATATCGTAAAATATATCTTTTCAAAATCATCTTTCATATCTTTAATTAAGCATTAATTCAGTAGTTTGATACTAGATTGAGAATTTGACAGTGGGATTTGTAACTATAGTTTATATTTTTTACAAATGTATTCAAACAAAGCTTTTGAAACAGCTTGATTTTTTTTCTTTTTCTAGAACGCCAAACTACATGTTTTCAATCGATCCAAGTTTTAATCAATTACTTATTAACTCCTCAATATACATTCAGAGCCTCAAATATGCTTAACAGACGCCTAGAGGCAAGGGACGTTCGAAAAGGTCGGAGCATAAATGTCAACTTGAAACGGGGGCTGGGGCATCAGAAACAAAATTTAAAAAAATAAATACATTAATAAAATAAACATAAAATGGAAGAGGTTCCTTCTTTTTTTTTTTAAAAAACTAATAAAAAATATATTAAAAACTATAAATGCTAATTTGTATACTGTGTAAGAATACTGTTTACTACCTATTTACAGTTTACTAAATATAAATAACTATTGTAACAATGAAAATAGAAATCTATCTTTTGATCAATTTTAATTTTGACATTTTCAGTGAAACAAATTCTTGTCGATATATTGTTCCTAAGAGGTCAGAATACAAAAGCAACCAATGATTTTTTACCCAGCATCAGCAAGAAAATAAATTTACCCCGGGTAAGAAATGATTTAGAACAAGCCAAGAGTAACGACGAGCAGCTTTGGGGAACTAGATTTACCTCCCCTGATTGCACCAGGTTTGGAACAACGTTCAGTTGTTATTGTTTTAATATATAAACGAAACAACACCGCTACATACATATGCTGTAATAAATCCAATTTTTAGAAATCGTATAGTTTTCTTCGTAGAGAGGTTAAACGACAGCCTCCGTTGATTTCAAGATTAACAGATCGTCAATGTAAGCTTCTTTGTAATACATAAAAAATTAAAATTGCACATACATAATCCGTTATTACCAATATATACATATACATAATCCGCATTGCATATACATAATCCGTTATTACCAATGCCTGGTTAGATCTTTTTAAACAACATAAGTATAATTTAATTTAAATGTCTGGTTCGTTCTCTTTAATTACGTATAAACATTTAAAACTAAGACATCTCAAATATAATTTAGGTTTTTTTTTTAAAGTTAAATCGATAGGATAATGTTTTTCATTAGAATTTAACATTCTATTCAATGAAGCTTCTTCCACGAGTTAATAAATATATCAATATATTTTATTTTTTTACGACAATAACAAACATTAAATAATAACCTTAAAATAATAGTTAAGAATGTGTCTAAGCAATATAAATATCTATTTCGAATTACAGCTGTAGCCAAGCAATGTTGGAAGTAAGTAGTTAGAGAGAAGAACAGATCTGAAACGTTTACGAACAATTCCAAGGAGAAACTTACAGAAGCAATTCATCAAAATCAAGATATTTCAGAATTTAATGAAAACTCCCCCCCCCCCCCACACGTATAACTTCTACCAGATCTAGGCTTATTACTTCTATCACAGTTATTTTTGTGTAAACAAGGTGTCAGTAGCATCATCAGTTAAAATTTATAACATTGAAGACGAGTGTTTTTTTTAACTTTTGTATAATCGAAAACGGATCAAGAATATTTATTTCTCAAGTTTAATAAAAAAAGATATAAATATATACGTTATTCAAAACACAAAATTTCCTGAAACATTTTAAGGACTTTAGGAACAAATTTCCGATCACACTAGGTGTCAGGCAAGGAGATGCTTTAGCCTGCCTTTTATTTAATCTATCCCTGGAGAAAGCTGTCAGAAGCTCGAATATACATACTACCTCTACAATGATGAACCGAACGGTACAAATCTTGGCGTTCGCAGACGACATGTCGAAAGGAGCTGTAGAGGAAGCGTTCCTTGAGCTAGAATCCAGTGCAAGAACCCTAGTGCTAATTGTGAATGAAGGCAAAACCAAGTATATGGTTACTGGACAACGAGCGGATCCTGGGAAAAGAGTGCGGTTCGGCAGTTTCAGATTTGAGAAGGTGAACGAGTTCACAGACCTGGGAGAACGGGTGACCTCAGATAACGATAATACTGCCGAAATAAGGATCCGGATCACTGCTACTAATAAATTTTTGGCTTAAAACCTCAGCTGAGAAGCAACCTTTCCAAAATATTACATGACTTCCAAAATAATATTGGCGTTATTCAAATTAAATGAAGTGATAAATACAATATGACACTAAAAAAATAAATAAAATAAACTCACCTGAATAAGAGGAATCCTAAGCCCATGACAGCGGCTCTCCTCACATCGTCGTTGACATCGGAGACCTGTAAGAAACGGAATTATGTAAATTTTATATTATATATATAATTATACGGATCACCATTAGGTAGATATATTATATTATTCTTTTGACTTTACTTACAGCTACGTGGAGCAGCTTCCTAATAGCCATGTTGGAGCCAGTTCCGCAGTAGGCCATGGCGAGGGTGTACATGGCGCTACGCCTTAGGATGGGGTCCTTGTCGGACATGAGCTGGGCGATGAGGGGGTCGGCTTCCTCTAGCCTCCCGTACATCACCAGGGCTATACCCACAGCCAGGCCGCGGAGGATCTTCTCGTGCTGAGTTTCCTGGGCGTACTGCAAAAGGGCATGAGTGTGAGTGCGAATGGAAACTCAACTTACTCAAGTTTTAAGTAAAACTAGCAAGGTTAGTGTTAGTAAGCAATAACAAGCATTTAGAACGCCTTCAAAAGCACCGTTCAAATTCAAGCCCTTAACTTCTCCAGTGCCTAATTTGTCTCTAATGTTGCATAGAGTTTTCTCTCTTAAAAATATGATTTTCATCTTATTTATCAAAGTGATCATAAGAATATATCTTATACTTATATATATTCCATATTTGTAATAAAATATAGCAATATTTATTTTCATATTTAGTTTAACCAATTTTTTTTTTCATTATGGGTCAATACTTCCATTAAACTCCAATAAAGCCCAATAGTTGTTTTGGGTTTTGAACAAAACAAGTACTGTTTAATCATTTAACTAAATTTATTAAGTATGGTCTCATACATGGATTCCATCACATATGAAATCATGAAGTGGGCAACAATTTTGTGAAAGCTATTCTAGAAAAGGAAGGAGGGGTCGATTACTCTAAGTTGGACAGACGCAAAGTCTGCTCGCAACATGTTTCTATGATACGATCAATAAGTAAATTTCACTGCCTTCAAATAAGGTTTATTTAATAAATAAAGGATTAGAAATGGAAACAGATCGATGATAATTAATACTGCAAAATGTAAAGCAGCAATTGAAAAATATTCGAGGAACAAATGGATTAATATTACAAGAGTAAACAATAATAAGAGTTGATTTTATACCTTCGCAATTTGATACAAAATTCCTGCACTCACCCGGACTCAGGTCACCATAACCATAACATACCATACATACATAACATACCATACCATACCATACATAACACCATAACACCATAACGTGTATTTCCGTAGGAAATCGGAAGTCAAATTTTTTCAAGATCGCAATAATTTTCCTCACTGTATAATGAAAAACCGTAAATTTCTCCATATAAACAAAACCGAAGGTACTTTATTGAAAGAAAATTTTCCTTCGCCATTTAAGCACCATCAGAACATTCTATTAGTGATGAAACTTACCTGATATTAAAGAATAGTTGATTCTTAATAAAATGACAAGTATAATCTAAACAGTTAAGAGCCGTTTTTGAGAAAATCGCAAAAAACCTAAAAATATGTGGAAAAATCGCATATATATGTGAGTGAAAGTAATAGAATTCACAATAAATAATTACTTCTCCTTATGTGCAATTTTTGTATTTAGGATTTTTTTATATTATTTATAGACAGATACTATCAGTAGGGAACTTTGGGAATTGTGCTCCCATTAATCAGTCCTTTAGTTCATGGGATTGAAAGTCGTAATTAACTTTAAAAACATGTTTTTAAAAATAGTATAGTTGAATTCCGCTTTTTTCCCGCCGACGAAAATTCCGTTATGATTCTCGCACGCTAGACAACTCGAGATCGTATTACTCAAAAACTATAGAATTATAAAACAGTTGTTATTCTTATTTCGGAGTTTATGGCAGCGGCGGGTTTAACAACTAAGGTGGGCGACATGTCTAGACTAGCACAAGACATACATATATAGTTTACCTAAATATTGATCCTTGACATATTTATTTTTTGAAAATCGTAAACTGAGTAAATAATATATTTTATACGGGCAGTATAGGGCTTCGATGGAAGCCTTTAGCCCCCAAAAAATAAAAAAATAAATACAAAAAAAAATATATTTTAAAGACGTCATATGTAAATTGGGTCACAGACTATAAACAGGAAGATGCGCACACCAGCAAAGGTTATATTGAATCATAAATCCTTAAATTGCAAAATAATAGCAATGAGAGAAGTAATCCGCACCTATTTGATATGGATTTTGATACGCATTTGGTTCAACGGAACGTATAAACCAGAAATTGAAAACTAAACAAAATGAACAGAAATAAAGTTACATTTTATATTAAAAGACAAGACAGGAGAGCGACAATAGGCAAGGTAGAGACATAGGGGAAGGAGAGGTATAAAGAAGGGGAGGCAGTAAGTTGCGATCTGTCAAGCTGTAAACCCCTCATCCCCAGCCCTTCCCTAATAGGACCGTACCAGCGGATTTAGTCCGCGTCTCTCGTTCATAGTTTTATTCCTTTACGAAGCACCATGTCACCTAAAAACCCCTCAAATTCAATGCACTGAAATTTATCACTGATATGTTGAAAGTATCGAGACATCATCGATATACACTTTAAGACTTTTAACAATATCCTTGTGTAACTTCCTTGTTCTTCCTCCCTTCCGACTTCCATTGAAAATTAAATTGGGTAAGTTTTCCTTGCTCATTCTTCTAACATGTCCATACCATTCTAGACTTTTTTTTTTTTTATTTAATATTTTTAAGGACATTTTGATAGACTTGCAGCATTTGCTCTCAATTTCACACTGGTCCTCCTTTCTAGCTTGGACAACCTATCAATTCTCCTACAAGAGTCCATCTCAGTGGAGTACAAAAACTGCTTTAAATATTTAGAGCATCGCTTGATTTTCTTCGCATTCTCTTCCTGAAGATCTATAAAATATTTTTAATTTTTATCAGTGACCGTATGGCGTTTATGATCAAAGTCGTTGAGCCGGTTTTGTAAAATCGTAAAAATGTGATAAATTACATGGAATAATGATTGTACTCAATGTTGACGAAACGTTTGCCGTCACATTACGGGCCTACCTAAAATACCTGATTTCAGCCAAACTCTATCACACGCATTCTTCTTTATCATTTAAACTCTATAAGAGACTGTCAATAAAAAACAAGTATTGGTTGAAAAATCTTAAAAACTGAGCTTCATCAAAAAGACTAAAACTATTTTTATTTTTTTTTTTTGCTTTTACCATTCATTTGATTCTGTGGACAGCAGATTATCATTACAAATCTTAAAAATCAATTATATTACCTTTTTTACATTAAATTAACACAGCTACAAATAAAAAAAAACATCATTAGTACTATGGATGGAAACAATCTTAGGTACAATCACAGAATAATGAATCGTGGATAATAAGAAACGACCACAAAGAAAACATGTTCTAGATCTGAAATAACAGCCTCCGGGAAATTCGATACAAATATATTATATGTTGAGAAACCATAAGAATAGAGGCAGTAAGATCAGCCGAGAGAGGGTAGGAAATTTAAAATAAAACGGGGCCACACGTCGGATAAAATTTGAGCTGTGACAAGAGTGAGCTAATCCCGATCGAAGAGGCCGTGTCTCATGTCCAATTGCCCCTTCGTATCCTCTTTCACTAGGGACAAAATACACCACGCCAAGCAGCCTCTTTTACAACTATGCCTTATATGTAGACTATTGAAAGAATTCATTTAACATTTTCCCCATAGTAGTAAAAATATGTCCACAAAAACATGTTTATATAGTATTAAAAATAACATAAACTGGAAAAAAACATCTTTCATATCAAAATACCGTTAAGCCAAACAGAAAAAAACTAGGATAGGATAAGGACTTTAGGGCGATAAATGTCTAGATTAATAGGACCGTAAAGAAAAAACTAATTCCTTCCTCAACATAGAAAGGTGTGGTGGTTCCTCAACATTATTGCCCAGGCAATGAAGGTTTGTTTGTTTGTTTAACGTCCATTTTTATGCTGCTAAGGCTAATCGGACGATGCTACAATGGGAGTCCTAAATTTTGCCTATCCAGGTATTATTAGGATAGGGATCTTTAACGAGTACCTGACATCGTACAGGCTCGGAACCTCCATTTTACGTCCTATCCGAGGGACGGCATAGCTAAGGATTTTTTACTCCCATTAAAAAATCCTAGGGCCACCGCTGGAATTGAACCCGCGATCTTTAGTATTGTAGGTTGCTATGCTAACCACAATACCACAGGTGACCCCTCAATGAAGGTTTTGTGTCGGCAATAATTAGAGACAAGCTGAATTTTTGCCAGTTGTCAGTACTTACTAAAATCAGTATTCTCTCAAAAGTCCCCACCCATCCCAGTTGCGCTAACTGTGGGACCCCCTCTTGAACATTCATTTCGAGACCATTTTTGTTATTGCTCATAACTCCGTTATTTTTCATTCGACATTGATACATCTTGTATAATTTGATTACTCTTTATCTATTCTTTAAAATGAGTAATATAATGTTTTGCCTGATGATAATACTGATAATAATGATAATACTGATACCTATTATTCGCTTAAATGTCCTAAATTTTCGAGTTAAAATTTAAATTGGAAGTAGTTTTTAGGTTATAGAACTTTTATTTCAAATAATACCCAAAAATGGTTCAAATAAAAGTTTTAGCACATTTCTCGCTATTTTAAAATAAGTTATTAAAGTTATAATTTGGGGGCGGCGAACCCTGACAGGCATAGCAAAGTAAGCGCGCGTCCGGCACTTGCTATGACGCGTGGTCGGTAGAAGCGGCCTCGCTCGCTCTTTCTTTAGCATTTCTGCGGAAGATTCTTTTGAGCAATGTATCCATTAAGAAAAAATGATTTAGAAAGGTATGTGCAGTGTAAAAAAAAAATATTTCCATTAATTTTAAGAATTTTTTTTTCACATTATAGTTTTTTTATTGAAAATTGATTTTCATCTAAACATTTTCATTAGTCCCTCATACCATGAGGGGTGGTCTAAGCATCAAGTGATGGTAGTATGGGATGTGACTTAGGAATTAGGCCAAGTTTCCTACATTGGATCACTTTTGAATTTCTCAAAACCTGCAAAATGTTTGCACTTTATAGGATTTTTACCGTTTTGACTACGAATAACCAAAACCTATTCTCAATATGTTTAAGCTAGATTAAATTACCTACAATATCAGCCCAAAGTAGTAGAGTAGACTAAATTGATCGTGAGATAAAGATTTTCAAAATTAGGACTATTTTCCAAACTTGTAATTTTTATACTTAGTTTCATGTTTCAGGGAGTACCTGGGTTAGCGCAAAGGGAAGGAGAGGGGACTTTTGAATAAATACTTCTTTTAGTAAGTAATGACAACTGGCAAAAATTCAGCTTGTCTCTAATTATTCCAGATAAATGGTCATTTTTGGCCTTCTTTGCCTGGGTTATTAGGTATGGTGAGCGCATCAGGTAACTTTCCCTTAGCACCCACCTTTTTTTGCAAAGAAATGGACATTTTTTTGTAAGTATATGTAAGCATATAACCATATTTAATACCAATAATGTAATGTAATAATTTATTGGCAAACGAATTAAGGCAAACTTCAAGCGATAAGACTAAGGCAACACCTCTCATATTCCTCTGGGGATAGTTAATCATCTTCGGAGCTTCCGTCCCCTACCAAACATGATCCCCCACGCAGTTTAATAAAAACTTGTTTAATAAAAATAAGTATGACTGGAAAAAATTAATATTTAGAAGAGAATATTGACAACATTAAGGCCATAAACTAACAGGCAAAGCATCGCGACAAAGACATCAATACATCAAGAATTCAGAAGATAACAAAATCAAACGATAAAAGCAGGCTGAGCTTGCTACAGCAAGACTTGCTTGAAAGGAGGCTGTTGGAATCCACGCTGGGGAGGGGAGATTCTGACAGACACACATAGTAAATGAGTAAATCTTTGCCTTCGCACCCTGATTATAAAAGGTTCCTTGCACCTATAGATTACCCCCCCTTCCATGTCAGACATGGATAACAGTACTAAAAAAAACGAAAGATTCAATTCCATAATATCATAATCAATTAAATGACCATTAGAAGAAACATATTGATTATTCACACAGATTAAAACATATGCAGTTGAAGGCAAGGTGATATTTTCTATATAAAAGCCAATTTTACTTTGTCAATAGAGGATTTTATTGCAATAAAGAAATCAAAATGTACAAAATTGTATGGTTAGAATCCAAATTCATCTAAATTCATAACTTGTGGCACACTAGAACTTTTTTTATTAGAATTAAACCCTTTTAACCTGCTCCCCCAAACTCAACCTTACAATCAACGGGACTAGGAATTTTCATTATCATAATGTATTTCCTGATAAAGAAAATTATTCTCTACTTTCTACATGAAATCTCCTCACGAACAAAATTAAGGGATAGTTACTCACAACTGCTTAAAAAAATTCAATAAATTTGATACAATTTTCTAAGGAATTTGTGGTAACCTTTGTTGTAAACTTAAAACCAGAATCTTGACAGTTGTACAGATATTTTCCCCATTCGTAATAATTATTTGATCTTTATACGTAAATCTGACATTTAAAAACAAAACAATACTCTACGCAAGATAGGATCATTAAATGAAGGTTAGTGGTACGACTGTATAAGCTAAAAAACTTGTATTTTCACAATAAATAAAATGGCTTCTTGTTTCAGTCCCAACATTTTTTAATTATTTTTTTTTTCATTTATATATTTAGTATTTGCTATATTTATATATAATTATATGATGTATAAATAATAGGAAAAGAGCGCGGCAACGGAGATGCAGAGGACCTGGGTTCGATACCCAGCCGTGGTCCAATCTTTTCTATAGTAATAAAATTGTTTAAAAATTATAAAGGAAGATATGTAAAATTTTCATCAAAACCCAAAATCGGAATTTTTTTTAAATTTTATTTGAACTGAAGTTAAATATAAGAGGACATACTGAATCACCTTGTCCTAAAACACCAAAATTCAGTTAAACAGAAATTGATTCTGCTTGAAACCGAATTTAGTAAACAGTTTCAACCTTAAATTTTAAAAATATATCATAAGTACATTAATTTATTCAGTAAACTCCATGTTTCCCACAATTTTAACTTATATAGAACCTTACTAAAAATCACTATAAACTAAAGATCATTACTTGAAAACATTAAGAGCATAAGAGAGAATAAAAATAGTCAACATTACAAAAATACGCCTAAAATGCTTACAAATGCCCGTTTGTTCATTTGTTTATACATGTACACTGTTAAATGCCTTTCACATGTGATAAAAAATGTTGAAATTTTACATGATATACATGAGAATTATATATATTAATTATATATATATATATATATATATATATATATATATATATATATATATATATATATATATAATTTTATATATTATATTATTATAGGAAATAAGAAAGATGAAAGATGTGATGCCTTCAAAACCAAATATGTCATATTATATTTACATGCAGTACACTTCATTCTAGAAACAGGTCTCATTCATTCCGGTTGATCGGAACAAGGTCTGGTTATTAGTAAGGAGTTTTGATTAGCAGGACTCTGCAGTATTCTTCCCTGCATGTGTTATGTACTTTCATAAGCCTTTAAGAGAATGGTGAATTTCCATATTTTTGGGTATAAGTATTCATAACCTAAGTATTGAAAAAGTCAGGGAGCAGCAATGAAGAATTCAAAGATATATTGCCAAAAAGATTAAAATCAATATAAATAAAATAAAGAAATATATCAAATTAAAAATTGAGAAATAGAGGACCTATCAAAGGGTTACTATGGAAAGGGGGGGGGGGGAAATAAAGAACGAACTATTGCAACAGTCAAGTGAAAATATACGCAATAAAAGGATTGGTAAAAAACCAAAAAAAAACAACAATTTTTACTTTTTTGTTTATTGTCAAAAAGATAAAAATAAATGTAAATAATATAAAGAAATACATCATGAGATTAAAAATTTAAAAATACACAACCTATCATAGGGATACTATGGAAAGGAGAAAAAAAGAAAAAGAAACGAAAATAAAGAACGAACTGTTGCTACAGTCATGTGAAAATATACACAATAAAAGGATCAGTAAAAAACAAAAATCAACAATTTTTGCTGTTTTGTTTATTTTATATAAGCAAAAGTAATTAATCACAATTTAAAAAAGAAATAAACACTTATTCATTATGGAGGGTGCCCAAAAATAAATGACGGAGATTGACTAACCTACTTGGCAGGCCTTCTGAAGATAATTAAAGTGTATACAGTTTCCAATCCTTCTGGTAAAAAAACTAAATTATCTTGGCTTTATTTGAAGTGTTAAGAATGATAAATTAGCCAACAGAATCAGGATTATAATTTAGGTGAAATTGGTTTTCTAAGGACTGTAAATAGAGATAAAAGAAGGAAGGACATTTTTAATTAAAATAGAAAATAAGAAAATACTTGCCCTGAAATAGAAGTTTGTTTGAATTTAACTTAATCAATATCTCAAGAATATTATACCGATGCAGGTCCACAATTAAGAATACAATAAATCTCATTACAATATCTATTTTGGTCTAAAAACAGTTTAAACAAAACTAATTACAGACGGAATAATCAGAAACCTAAAAAAATCAGGTACAGTGCGTGAATCTAACAACTTTCACTCATCACCCCCTCCTTTCTTTGAATAAAAATAGACATTATTTTTTTATAATGGCATTAAGCCCGATCAAAAAGGGAACAAATCAAACTTTTTTTTTTGTTCCGTACCCCTACTGAAAATGGCCATGTGTGGCATACGAGAAATTACTCTAGAGGTGTAACCAACCTATTCTAACCATGGTGGAGCGGTCGAGATTTATTCTTTAGGGCCTCCATGAAATAAAAGTCAACTGTCCCAAGGCGGATTCGAAACACTGCCATTCGGTTCAAGCGTGCTAAAGCGGATCGCGCTCCAACACGCTTGGCTAATCCGGCCCCATTTTTTTTATTCTACTGAAACTATTGTATTCAGTACTTCATAAAGTAGTGTTTCAAGAATGAAGTTAGCTCCACTTACTCATGGAACTATTCCCATGAGTTAGTTTGGATATATAAATATCTCAGAAGGCCCAAATAAACTATACATGCATCTGAACAATCGAGTTATAGAGTGAATGATGGAGGTTTTTCTATGATATATCATTACAGTAAATGTTTTCTTATTTAAATTGATAGTTCAGAAAATAATTATTAAAGTAAATTTTATTCATTATATGTTTTACTGATCAATAAACATACAGAGCAGCAGCCAGTTCGTTTTCTCTTACAACAATGTTCTCGTCTTTTCTCTAAATAGTTTTCTTTGTTTTACATTATAAAAAAAAAATTTAATAATTATTTCTAATTCTTTAAGTTTTGATTTAATTTTAAGACAGCTGCAATTAATACCATAGAAACAAATTTTCATTAAATCTATATAAATAAAGATGAAATTCTGTTTGTTTGTTTGTTCTTTATAGAAATCCATACCATTTGTCCTAAATTCTCCAAATTTTGCTCAGTGGTTCTTTCATATCAGGTGCGCACACCTGTCCATATTAAAATTGCATAACTTCAGCCAATTTCTGGGTATACTTTATTGTTATAAAAATCATTATAATCTCCATTTACATTGGAGACGAGTCGAAATTCCCCCTGGGTGAAACCGGGATATACAGCTAGTAATCTATAAGAAGTAGAAACCATTATTTTTTTAGGACCTCTATATTCCATATCAGTTATACCCCATTATATTTACGTACCTATTATAAACTAAATATTATTCTTTCTCGTATTCTCAGCTGCCCAATGATTTATTATACGAATTAAATGTTGGCAGTTATCATTGGGGCAGTTAGTATCACTAATACTAACCGTAACTCAAACCTAGCCTTCTACCTGTGTTAACATGATGATCTCCAAAACAGATATGGTAAACTTGACATTAGGCAAACAGAACGACTTAAGTACTTTACAGGAAGAATTTTTCTTTTGTCATTTAAGCCCTACAAACCTACTTCATATTAAAGAATACTTCATTCTTATTAAACATGACAACTTAAATCAAAAGTGTCAGAGCTGTTTTTGAAGAATCGTAAAAAGGAATAATGTCGTGGGTATTAAGTGCCCCCTCCATTTACTCAATTTTGATGTAACCTCTGCTGTCACATACACCAAACTCAAATACTAATTTCAGTATCCTATGATTTATTGCAGGGGTTGAAAGAGTCATTAACTTTTTTAAATAAGTTTCATTTTAAAAGTATTTGAAAAAATTATTACTAAAAAGTTTTATCAATAAAAGTTTTCCGATAACTTTTTGATAAAAGGTTTTCCTTCAAAAAGTTCAAGGTTCACCTAAACATAGAGCAATTAAAATTAAAGTATGAGTTAAAAATAACTTTTTCGCCCTGGGTTTTGATCATTAAAGTTTTTATCATAGAAAAAGAGTTTGTTTACTAATACTGTTTGTTGACTAATACTCATTAAACATGACGAATTTGATCAAATTGTTAAAGCTATTTTTGAGAAAATCGAAAAAAAAAAAAAAACTTAAAAATGGGAAAAAAGTTATGAAATAAAGTGCCCCCACCGGTTGACAATTTTGATGAAATTTTTGTAGCCATATCTCGGGCATTAGATTAAGTACTAAGTTTTATCAAAATCGTCTGAGCCGTTTTTGAGAAAATAAAAAAAAAACGTAAAAAGTTATTAAATAAAGTACCCCCTCCGTTTGTCGAAATTTGACTAAATTTTTGCTGTCACAGCACGGGCATACACATATACCAAATACCTAATTTCAGGTACATATGGTTATAGTATTTGAGCTAGTCTGTTAACACACACACACACACCTTTTCGCGGGACTTGGTTATAAATAAATTATTTTCTTTGACTAAAATTTTTTTATGAATAACTTTTTGAAATGAACTTTTACGGAAAAAGTTATTTGGATAAAAGTTTTAAGATAACTTATTCAAAAAGTTTACATAATGAATAAGTTAATGTTCAATAAAAACTTCAAGTAGAGAAAGAAAAAAAATATAAGTTTAACTTAAACTTTTTTAAAATAAAAGTTAACTTATAATTTCGACCCCTGATTTATTGTTTTTAAGCAATTCTGTACATGACCACACCCACACACACATGCATATTGAAAGAAACTTAAGTGCTCAAATAATGTTATAACATTATTATAATCTTAAAACACAATTGGATGGGTGCTACTTATGAATAGCGTGTTTACAGTAGATGTAATGAAAATTGGAATAGCTTAATATTAAACCTTATAATAATAATACTAGTAGATGTATATAAATCACTTACCGCAACCATGTCCTGAACTGCCAAAGATGACTTAGAAGCAAGCATCACCATTCCCATAGCAATGGCTGCTGCTTCACCAGTTACTGCATCATCCTGATATAAATTCATTTTCAGCTGTTCATATATGTTCATTTTATGTGTACCCATTGCAGCCAGTCCGAGACCAAGACAACCTCCATGGCGCACCATCTGTCAAGGAAAATACCATTGATATTAAAAAAAGCACAAATTTATCTATAGAGGGAAATAGTAAGGGTAGCAGAGTTACAAATATGTATGGGAGATATAATGCAAGGATTTGAAATATAATACAAAAAGTTGAGAAATTAGTAACAAGCTGAAAATTTAATGAGAAATTATAATAAAAGTCCCCTACTAAAATTGGCTATAACTGGAATATGTAATCCAGTAATTAGTAAGAAGCATTAATAAGTATGTGCCCAGAAGATATTACGGTACGTCACTTTTCCCCTCCAAAAAAACAAGCATTTTCCGTTTATCATGTTTAGAAGGCCAAATGTTTCAACATAACTTATAGTATTCTCAATTAGTTTTTGAGAGTTTAAGAGGGCTACTTATATGATATATACATATTACTCCAGAGCAGCTATACATATCACCTTATGAGCTAAGACTACTTTGAATAAGTTCAAATCCCACATGTATTATTTGAAAAAGCCACAAAATCTTCTTCAAATGTAGGATTCTGTCATGCTGAAATGCAATGATTTTTTTTTTTAATAAAAAATGAATAAAATTGATTATAACAGGAATTTTACAAAGCTCAAAATCATCAAATAAGAGCAAAATGAAAAATTATTATTCAACTCTAATAGCCTAATAACTCTAATAGCAGGGGCAGTATCCCGAACACCCACCATCTATGCCTATTATTGAAAACAACCCAACTATTGTCATTTTTAAGCTTCGAAATGTTTAATAAATAACAAAAATTGAATAAATTCAAAGACCTGGTCCACACTGAGCAAATCGCTATAAAGGAGAAGTATGTTAAGTTTTAAATGATGACATTGACGCTAAGAGAATTATTATAGAATGGTATGAAAGACAAAAGATGAATTTTTCCCAAAACTTTAGTCTAACAGATATTTTAAATTAATAAGAGAGATAACGGTGCAACAAAAAAATAATAGTCCAAATGACTTTTACTATGGGTTAACCATTTTTCTCACCCAACTACTTCACATAAACCAGGTTTAACTCAGTCTTCAATTCAAATTACTACAGTATTGTATCAATCAATCATTATCATCCCTATGTCTCAGTATCATTGGAATGATTACTAAAACAAACAAATAATGAAAATTAAAAATACACTAGTAAAAGAGACAAAAAATATCTTACTTCATTTTGAGCATCTTTCAATTGACCAAGGAGATAATCTATTATAGCTGCACCATGGTTTGCATGAATGAGACCGAGAGCATAGAGGCCACCACCTTCAGAGTAACCAGAAGAAGGACCAGGCTCACTTGGTAAGTAAGTTGACATGAGGGCAAGTGCCTGGCTTTCATGACCTCGATGAATCACACCTAACGATGCAGTAGCAACCAACTTTGCCCAGTTGGTTGCCCTTGCCAACCAATCTAAATTATCTCTGAAAAACGATTAAAATAATTAGCAAAAGCAATATGAGATGCTTCATTAATAAGAATATTCACAATAAAGAAAAACAACTCAGTCTTAATTATATTCAAGTGAAGCAGTTACAGTACATAGACTAATAAATAATTAATATGGCAAAAATGTAACTAAGTAATTAATAAGTAATGAATACACTAATTTGAAATATATTTTGCAGCAAACTTACCTAAGAAATTGATCTGAAGTAGTTCCACTGTGCATAAATGCATTGGCTATCACAGTGGCTGTGTGGCAAATAGAAACTCTTATAGCATCTTTAGTGTTTTTCAAAATGAGCATGTCAGTATGATTTGATCTGGAAACAAAAAAGGAGAAATGAAAAATTAGACATTCTCAGGTAGGAAAAATAAAAGAATTGCTATGGATTATTGCTTAGTCAATATAAATTAAGTAACTTAAATGAATCTTTTAAGATTAAAAAAAAAAAAATCGGTCATTGAATCAATTTATTAAAAATTACTGACTTAATTTAATAATGACATTTAATTATCGTCTATGCCTAAACCGAAATAGTCTCCAGAAAACTTAAACGATTTCTGATTAATTTGAAAAACTAATAATAACTAATTTTAATATTCTAGTAGTTTATATTTGAATCATTAACTACAGAAATGAACAAGAAACACACTTCACATCAAATAAAAGCATCTTCCTTACATTCATATTCCTGTGTATCAGAGTTAAACTAAAACATAAATTTGAATAAAAGCTGAAAATGTCACTGAAGACAACAGTATATGCGAATAATAAAGTTAGTTTTCCCCATCTGGAATAATGAAAAAAAGACTCTTGCATAATGCAGTGAAGTATATAAGCATTCATGTGAACAAAAAAGAACTATTATGGTCTGGTCACACATAACCGCACCGCATCACGGGCATGTATCAAATCAGATCCGATACACGCCCGTGCTGCGGTGCAGTTATGTGTGACCAGACCTTTAATCTGATAGAATCTAGTTCTCAATACTCTTTTTCATTGATTTTTTTTTAACAATACAACTATGTGTTATGGTTACCTTTACAAGAATAAAGTAAGACAGGATAACATTGGGGTTACTTTACAAACTGGATAAGAGAGAAAGCTTACTATTATCAAGACCTTCTATATTTTTGAAAGATTAAATTATATTAGAGAAAGCAGGCCTAATATTTTCAAGTATATTAATTTAGCAATAGTGCGGGGAAGAAAAGAAAGAGGGTCTTTATGATCTGGAGTTATATTTTTAATAACCATAAGCTGGTTCAAAACATATTTTCAGTTGTTAGAAAAGTAATAGCTCTTGATAATGTCCGTTTTTTTATAAATACTTTTTTTTTTTTTTTTTTTTTTTTTTAGGCGCTAACCACTCCTAAAAGCATACCCCAGGACTAGAGGGGTGGGTATTCGAGGGGGTTGTTGGGGGGGTCTATGGGCGGGGGGTTTTGAGCGTTCGAGGGGGTTGTGGGGGGTCTAGGAAGGTTTGGTCGTTCGAGGGGGTCTAGGGGGTTGTGGTGGTGGTTAGGATCTTTTGAACCATAAGCTGGTTCAAAAGATATTTTCAGTTGTTAGAAAAGTAATAGCTCTAGACAATGTCCATTTACCTATATATGAAATATATAGTAAGTGAAAGTATTGCGATCGTGAAAAAATTCGACTTCCGGTTTTCAACGGAAATACACGTTTTGGGGTCCCCTGAGTCGAAATGACCAAGTCCCGCGAAGTGGTCTGTGTGTGTGTGTGTATGTGAACAGACTAGCTCAAAACTATAAACCGTGCGATCCTGAAATTGGGTATTTAGTGTAGGTATATGCCCGCGATGTGACAGCATAAATTTCATCAAAATTACTTAAAGGGAGGGGGTACTTTACTTAATAACTTTTTAGGTTTTTTTCGATTTTCTCAAAAACGGCTCTAACGATTTTGATTAAACTGAGTATTTCATCTATTTATATGCCCGAGATATGACTGTAAAAATTTCATCAAAATTGATTAACCGGAGGGGGGACTTTACTTAATAAATTTTGTAACATTTTCACGTGTTTTTTTTTATTTACTCTAAATCGGCTTTAACGATTTTGATCAAACTGGGTATTTGATGTATTTATATGCCAGAGATATGACTGTAAAAATTTCATCAAAATTGATTAACCGGAGGGGGGACTTTACTTAATAAATTTTGTATCATTTTTACGTTCTTTTTTTATTTACTCAAAAACGGCTTTCACGATTGTGACCAAACTGGGTATTTGATGTATGTATATGCCAAATATGTGATAGCCAACATTTCATCAAAATTGATCAACCGAAGGGGGGACTTTACTTAATAAATTTTGTATCATTTTCACGGGGTTTTTTATTTACTCAAAAACGGCTTTAACGATTAATAAAAATAAGATATGAATGTAGAAAAATGTGTGACTTTGGGAAATGATATTTAACAAAACACGTCAATTTCTTATCTAAGTAAGTTGGTAAGTGAAAGTTGTGTGTTGCGCGCACGCACCAGATTTTTTTATAAATAGATTTTTTTTTTTGGGCCGCATCGTGGCCGAGGGGATAGCTCCATCCGACTCCCAAGACGGCAATGCGGGTTCGAATCCCGCCCAAGCCTGCTCGATTCTGTTCGGTGACGGCCTCACTTAACAGACTCAGCGGCTTGCCATGGATTAGAAGAGGTTGGTTACCCATAGATAATCCGTCCCGATTAGCCCTCGTGGCATAAAGTGGACGTTAAAAAAAAAAAAAATACATTTTTAAAGGATATTTCCCAATAATTACCCATTAAAAAGTAAAAAAAACCAACATCCATTTCATTTAACAGTGAAGCTAATAAATGCCAGCCAACTTGAACATCTTATCACTAAAAAAAATGAGCTAAAAGTAACAATTGATATTATATTGATATAAACTGATATAATCCACTTAATTTCTATGGTATTATAATTTCTTTTAAATGCACTATAATTTCTAAAATAAGAAACGAGAAATACAAAATAATAATAAAACTTCAAGTTCTTAAATTTGAGTTAGTCGTTAGAGAAATTAAATATGCACATCGATTAGTATTTATGAAATGGCCAAAAAAAATTAATAAACTGTTGCACTAAGAAATACTCTTAAAAATCATTTTCTAGAACTCTAGAATTAAAAATATGATTCTCTTTAATAATATGTCTTGGCATGATAGGAGAAACTCCAAAATAAATTAAAACAAGTTGGGTTTTTAAAAGAAAGATTCAGCTGTAGTTAGGATTTTTACTTTCACTTACCTATATATGAAATATATAGTAAGTGGAAGTATTGCGATTGTGAAAGTTTTCGACTTCCAGTTTTCAACGGTAATACACGTTTTGGGGTCCCCTGAGTCAAAATAACCAAGTCCCGCGAAATGGTCTGTGTGTGTGTGTGTGTGTGTGTGTGTGTGTGTGTGTGTGTGTGTGTATGTGAACAGACTAGCTCAAAAACTATAAACCGCACAGACCTGAAATTAGGTATTTAGTGTTTGTATATGTCCGCGGTGTGACAGCAAAAATTTCATCAAATTTGCTCAAAGGGAGGGGGTTCTTTATTTAGTAACTTTTAAAGTTTTTTTTCGATTTTCTCAAAAACGGCTCTAACGATTTTGATTAAACTGAGTATTTGATCTATTTATATGCCTTAAATATTACTGTAAAAATTTCATTTAAATTGATCAACCGGAGGGGGGACTTTACTTAATAAATTTTGTATCATTTTCACATGTTTTTTTTATTTACTCAAAAACGGTTTTAACGATTTTGATCAAACTTGGTATTTGATGTATCTATATGCCAAAGATATGATAACCAACATTTCATCACAATTGATCAACCGGAGGGGGGACTTTACTTAATAAATTTTGTATCATTTTCACGTGTTTTTTTCATTTTCTCAAAAACGGTTTTAACGATTTTGATCAAACTTGGTATTTAATGTATTTATATGCCCGAGATACGACTGTAAAAATTTCATCAAAATTGATCTACGGGAGGGGGGACTTTCCTTAATAAATTTTGTATCATTTTCACGGGGTTGTTTTATTTACTCAAAAACGGCTTTAACAATTAACAAAAATAAGATATGAATGTAGAAAAATGTGTGACTTTGGGAAATGATATTTAGCAAAACACGTCAATTTCTAATCTAAGTAAGTTGGTAAGTGAAAGTTGTGTGTTGCGCGCACGCACCAGATTTTTTTTCTTCACTACTCATCATCATTTTTATTGTTTATTAGTTTACGAGCACTACAAGCATTAAGTTTGAATTCTTTATGTTATTTACATGTCTACAGTAATATGTAAACATTTAATCATTTAAGGCACATCCCTGCTACAGAACATATGATTATCTACATTTACACAAATGTTTTTAAAATATTGCTAAGTTCAGCTTCTAAATAAAAATCAGTGTAGTAAACTATCAAAATAATTTTGAATGAATAAAACAAAACAAAAAAAAAAAGCTATTTAGCCTAAATATTATTTTTAAGTAAAAATAATTAAATACCTAATGAGGAACTGCAAATGAAGTTCAATTGAGACTTCACCACTTAATATTCTACTAAGATTTTCCATTCTGGTTTGGTATTTTTTTTCTTCTTCAGTCTATCAAATGGAAATTTAAAGTTATTAAAAAGAATTATTACAAGCAAGAAAGTTAGCTATACATTTTAAATACATAAAATATATTATTTAATTCTTAAATAACTAAAATATTTTCTTTCTTCCCTCTGTCTGAAGTTTCAGCCGTCTCAGGTATACCAACTATCTAATGTAGTTGGCACTTAGGTAAGTGCCGGGTAAGGTCCGGATTAGCCATCACGGCATGAAAAAAAAAAAAAAATAATAAAAAAAAAAGTGAGTGCCACATCGGCCTGCTCTGCTCTTCGTCCCAATGTGCGCGGTTCCTATCTAATTCACTTTCCACAAAAACTGTTCTGCTCTGCTCTGCGTCGCGAGTGTCTCAATGTGCGCTCGGCCTTATCAACAGGTTTTTAAATATGAAATCATTCCAAATGGATTTATGTATTTGAGTAAAACATAAAAAAATTAATAACATAAATTAATGTCTTTGCAAAGGCCAAGTGAAAATCAAAACTCCTTAAATCAAAACAAAACAATTCGCAAAAGAAAACTGGTTACTGACAAAAGATTTATTGTGCAAAAACTAGTTCTAGAGGGTAAACCTAGCTGACCCTTCAAACAAATGATAATTTAGCACACATATTTTAAAACATAGTATTTGATTACTTATAACAAAAAAAAGTGAGGGTTAATTACCAAAGCAGAAGGATCTTTCTCAGGTAACTGTAACTCTTTGATAGGATTACCAATCAGACCTTCAAGAATTGAAGATGGTTCTAATACTTTTCCTTTTGCAAGTGAAGGAATTGGAGCTGAGGCACTTAAGGACTGAACAATACTTCCAATTAGTTGTTGAGTAGCAGATTCATAAATATCAAAAGCTAATTGGTAGGCCATCAATGTATTTTCCTAAAACAATAAATAAAAAATAAAATAATATAATTTCATCAAAAGTAACAGTATCTTAAAGTAAATTGTTCAATAATGGTTCTTGGGAACTAAACAACCAAATTAACAAAATACTATTGATAAAATCTCTAATTCATATAAACATACTATACCTCACTCTCCTTGCAGAGCTTCTCTAAGACTTGGGCTATTGAGAGAGCATCATCAAGAAATATCAGACACTGAACCATATTCACATAATCTGGAATGTTAAGATTTCGGTACAAGCTCACAAGACTTCTTAAAACAGTGTTTCGAAAACCACGATTTTGAAGCAAAGCCATGGATACTTGAAAAGCGTAGAGAAGCATTCCAGGGATGTCATCCTAATTATAAAATTTGAAATAATAAACAGAAAATAACAGAAAATTTAATAATAAAAACACCCACTAAAACCAATGCTATTACATAAACTTACAGATTGCATGATGGATTTTTCAAATACATCCATTCTCCTAGTTTCAAGAGCAATACCCAGAGCTTGACGATACTGTCCTTCTTCCAGACATCTTTGAAACATTCTATCAACAATAGCTTCCAAACGAGCATCAATGGGTTGAACATCGTCAGGATTTTCTAAGTTATGGATTCTGAGAGTTGTGTAATGATCAATGCATTTTGCTAAACATATAAATACATAAAACAACATAATGAAGTTTAATTCAAAACACTAGGGATTTTTTTTAATATATTGAAAAGATCATACCTATGATAGTATCAACATATTCTGATCTAGAATTAACATCAAATAAATGACCTGCTCCAAGAGCATAGGTAAGAGAATCGCTGAATGATCCCAAATGATAAAACACTTTGCTGGCAACAAGAGCTGCTAAATCATGCTGAGAAAAATTTTTGTCTTCATGTAAAACTTCACTGTAATTGATTAAAACATGAAAAGTGATTTTAAATCAATGACAAAAACCAATTTAACCATTATCAGAAATGGTGCAAAAAACTTACATTTTCTCAATGGCTTCAGAAATTTCAGGCCAAAATTCATCTACTATTAAATTCAACTTTTTCAATGCAAAAACCTTAAGTTCAGGCATAGGCTCTTCTAGGAGAGATATTATTCCAGCTAAAAAAAAAAATAATCCAATGTATAGGTGTGTAAACAAAGAATAAAAATAAGTAAAAAGAGATGATTTTTTCATCTCCAGTTTAAATAAAAATGTAAAATGGTAAAATGACCGGAAATTATAAAAATATCAGTAAAAATAATATATAAAATGAAATGAAAACAAAGCATGACTATGTGATTTTGAAGGATGAATCAGTTTAGAAAACGTTCCATTGTATGATATGCTGTAAAACATTAATGAAAACATAAAATATATACCTGCGGAAGTAATATTCATGATGTAAACCTATAATTTAAACTTTATGCACACTTTGATAAAACACAAACCGAATTTAAAGGCAGTCAGGGAACGAGTGGCAACTGGTTTACAGAAATCCAACCTTCCCCTCCACTTCAAGGTGCCTTTACACCTTACGAACTTTACCTTCGAACACCACCCTCGAACAACCTTCGTGAAGCCTTCACGTCGACTGTTCGGCTGTTCTAGGTACTTCATCTGTTCGCCTGGGTTCGGGGGTAGCGCTAGTGTCACTTTTGATTTGGGTTTTTCTAAGTGACAGGAGTTGTTTGTGATACTAGTGTAATTTGTGATACGTTGTAATTCGTCTCCTATTTTTTTATTTTACAGATAATATAAAATATATTGATAAAGGTGATTTTTTCTTTATTATAAGCTAGCTTGGGGTGCGTCAGCCATATTGGTTCGCTTAACGTCACGTGAAGTATAAATGGCTGTTCGCTTCACGTCTGTACGGCAAGGTTCGAAGGAGAACTTGTTCGAAGGAGATGTTCGTAAGGTGTAAAGGCACCTTCAGTGTTACCAGATAACAAACATTCTGTAACCTCTATTCAACTTAGCCTTTGATTATGAACTACTTTAACTGCTATGAAAATTTAATTTAATTAATTTACTAATAGAATATGCGACAATCCATAAAATGTAATGCATTAAATAATTCTTAAAACAATCATAATGTAGCAGTGATTTAGCCAGCAAATAAAAGTATATATTATTTCCTAAATGTATTTTTCAGATATCACCAATCATATCTCTATAATTCCTAGAGTGTTCGTAAAACAATATTCCATTTTTACATGGATTTTTATCCATTTACTATGGAATACAATTCAGAACAATCTAATCGAGTGATATTGTATCGATTGTTATAATAGGTTACGTTTGATTATTATTGTTATTTACAAATTTAAAGTTGTTATTATGATGTTATTTAATAAGTAATGTCAACCCTAGTTGAAAATAACTATTTAAGATCATTAATAATGTATACAATGGACAGCAGTATTTTTTCAAATGAATTTCTTCACTGTTATATATTGAAAGAAAAGCCAAAGTTGTTTTTTTATTTTAGTTTTTTGTGGTGATGGCGACAGACACTATTTGTCGCTTGTGTTCATTGGACTGTGACAATTGTGTGAAACTTTTTGAACAAGAGAGTGAAAAAGCCAATCTTGTTGAAAAAATTAAACAATGTCTTCAAATTTGGGTTTGTATAAAGATAAAATTTTTGACTGCTGGCTTGATTTTCCAGCAGTTGTCAAAAGAATTTTAAACAGAGTACTTATTTTAATTAATCTTTATTTAGATTTGCCCTGAAGATTCTCTGCCTAAAGCTATCTGTTTAGTTTGTTGTGGAAAATTAGAAGATTTTTTCAATTTCTACAGCTCATGCCACCAATCGCAGAGTTGTTTAATGGAAATTTTCAAGAAGAAGGATATTCATAATAACTCTTCTGCTTTTAATATTTTTCCTCTTTCTGAGAAAGGAACTGAGATTTATCAGTTGACTGTAATATTCATTGTTTATGTGTATGGGGATATGATAATCAGTTGTTTGAAACTCATCGCTATGCATTTTTCAGGACTTTGATGAAAAAAATGACTTGGAATATGATGTTGACTGTGTATTATTAAATGATGGAGGTATTCTGAGATATTATATTTATGTGGGTAATAATTTTGGTACTGCTTCACAAGTGTCACTCTAACAGGCATCATACCCAAGATCACTTTTTAGTTGACTTTGGCTGACAATCTGAATGTAAGACAAAGGTGATCAACCCCACCTCTCATGTTAATCTCCTCTTAGTAATTGGAAATAATAAGTGGCAAGACAATTGATGCAATGATAATTTTAATGAACATACTACTGCTATATGGATTCTGGGCTTGGCCTGTTTTTGACTGGTCATGTGACTTGTGATATTAGTGAACTCCATTAATAAATAATCACCAATTTATTTATAAGTGTCATCCAATGCTAGAAACTGAGAGTCTACACATGACAATGTGAAAAATGGTGTAACAACAGTTTAAAAGCAAAATTTTTCCCGAATATTTGGCAGCAATTTAAGGAGAAACAAGCTTCCTTAGTTTTGTCCCAATGTTGTATTAATGAGGTTTAGACCTATATTCCTTAAAGTAACCTTTATTTATTTTTATTTTAGTTAAGTTTTGATGACATAGGTTAAATGTTCGACATGAAACGAGGTACAGTGTAAATTTGTTATCAATTTAGGTATGAATCAATGTTGCCTGGTGATCCAGGAACTGCTTATAGGGTAGAGTGGGTAACAGTGAGACACAGTTAACTGTGAAACAGTTGCAAGGACCCAGTTAGGGTAGAATTTGTTGTAGTGTAAAATTGTTGTCTCATTTTGTTTTTGAGGCAAGTAAACTTTTTTTTGCGACTTGCATTCTCATTAACAGTGTGGGTACTAGTGTTCATTTCACCGAATTTTGTTGATGCCTTTTATTCACCAAATAAAACTCTTTGTATTAACCTTTAAATGCCAATGATTGTTCACTTCGGAAACATAAATTCGTAATGAAAGATGGCAAGGCCCTATGGGAATGAGTGAGACGGGAACAGAAAGACAGCCAACGAAGACCCTTTTATTGTTATGTAGGAAATTAAAATTATATTGTATAATCCCAAGAAGGAAGGAGTACCTTCAAAAGAACAGGACATCAACAGTAGTTATTTTCATTAAAATATAATATATAATTTTTTTATTACATCACCTAACTTTATCAAAATTCTACTTTATTATTGTCAATATGTGATTTGGTAATGTTAATCTCAAATTCTCGTTGTACGTATTGGTCTCTAAATTAAAAACAAAAAAGAATTATATCTAGTTATACTGAACTTGTCAGCGACTCTTCATTATGACTACTTCAAAGAAGTCATATATCTTTTATGTTAATTGTCATGATAATATTTTGTAATAAAATTTTATTATCTTTTATTATTTATAATTTTATTAAAATATTTAGTTTTAATATTGTGTCTCACTATTCCCCGAGCAATGTCTCAGTGTTCCCTGCAGTGGGGTTCACTGATACAAAAACCTTGTCGTTTTATGAAAATAAATATTTTTGTGTATAACATTTTCAAATTTCACATCCACTGAACTGAGGTCCATTGTAGTAAGATGTACTATATAAATTTCAGAGCTGCAGCTATAGTTTTTCAATTATTTTTGCCAATTTGAAATAAACCTTTTCATTGTTCCCCACTCTCCCCTAATTGTAATTTTAATTAAATAATAAACCTGAGTATTGTAATGAACTAAAAATTCAAATTAACCACATCATCATGATCATTTAACTGAAAAATATATTTTCAATACTTTACCACTTTTGGATTTTCTTCTGTAAAAGAGGGAGCGGGGTAGCCCACTGGTAAGGCAGTGGACTGCTGTGCTTAAGGTCCCGAGTTCGAATCTGACATGGCTTATGAAATCTTTATTATTCGCCACAGTTCGTCTCGTGGGCCGAGAGACCTTCCTGGGGCAAACCCAGCCTCTATAAAGTGGGTACCCTTAATTGAAAAATTAAGTGGAAAAAACCTGGCGGTTGAGCGTGATCACGGTCAAATCACCTCCTTGCACGACCGCTGACCAAGAAACAGTACTCTTCCTTACATAGTACTGAACCCAAGACCCTTTATGGGTTGTAGTGGTACAGGTTTTTTTTTTTTTTTTTTCTGTAAAAGAGATCTTGACCATGACGCCACACGAAGTGTTACTTGTGAAGTATTACCTTTGTTGTTTGTTTTTTATTAACTCTATCTTCGTTTATTAGGTAGTGTCAATGGCTTTAAAAAAAAGAGAGCTGTCAAAAGTCCAACAAAAACATCATTTGAAGATGTTTTATCTGAAGACTTCAGAAATGAAAAAATTGAAGTCAGTAAGCCATCCAGATCTAGAGAAATCAAAAGTGAAAGTCAAGATGAAGAAAGAAGTGACTTAGATGACGATCTTTTTGACTTTCCCAACTCATCTCAAAGTTTCTCATCAAAAAGTATATTAAATTTTTTTTTATATATCTAATAATGATAGAATTATGCTTTCTACTTATGTTATTAGTTGTAAAATTAAGGTTTTCCATTTATAAATAAAATTGATATTTATGATTACTTTGTATGAATACTTAAAATATTATAATTTACATATTGATTTAGCAAGGTATTTTAGTTGTTAATGTATAATTAAATATGTTTCAAATTATATTGTTGATGTTAAGAAACACACTTGTCAGAAAAAAACTAAGTCCATTGAGATTCGGTCAAATAGGAAGTGGATTTTCATGTTGACAGAATGACTGCATTACACAGTAGTTAGATAGAGATGCAGACAAACTAAGGAATTATGAAAACTGGCTTTCTAGATAATATATTATGTAAATATTTCTTCTTTTCATTCTTCATTATTGTATGTCTAAAAGTTTCTTTGATGAAGTAGTAATGCAAATTGATTATATTCACCCAATTTGCTGTTATATTTGAAACAGTCGTCTCAGAAACCCGTTAATTGACCAAGAGAATAATATTTCTAATAATTTTATTTTATGTTTATCTATTAATTTTAGGTTTATGTGTCAGAAAAAAAATTAAGGTGAAGGGAATCTCTTAATGCAAAAGTTGAAATGCTTTTATTTCATTTTCCATAAATTGAATTTTTGGACTTCTCAGGTTTTTCAAACAACCTATTCATTTTTCAATGAGATTTTTCTTAATAGTATAATTTCCTTAATAAGTACTTTGTTACTTGCATAAATATTAATACATCTTCAATTTAAATTTCAAAAGATCTTCAATTTAATTTCTTAGGATAGTTCGGAATTCTAGCCTCGTAACAAAAGAAGGGAGCTCTTTAAGTGAACATACGTATTATAAACAAAATAGTTCAAAAATACCAATTCGATAATACAAGAACTACTTAATGCCATGGTTTCTTTATCTAAATAAAATAAACAACCTTTAATGTTAGGGTTACTGTGTAGCAGTTAGCATGACAGCCTTCTTCGCTGGTTCGCAGCCTAACAGGTGGCTTTAGAGTTGTCCTCCAGATGGGACATAAGGACCATGCGGTGTAAAGTACTCATTGAAGTAATTCACAAAATATCATCAAAAAACTCTTTCATTCAGAAGCTTCTATGATTCATTTGGTCCTTAGCCGGATTTATTTCAATAATACCAAAGAAATATTTATAAAGAAAACTCAGAACAAACCTCAGGGATTTTTTTTTAATTTTAAATTTAAATTATTTTTTAATGGCTTGCTACCAAAAAGGGAACGCTAAACTTTTTTTTTTTTTACATTCATTATAAGAAAAAAAATTTACATCAGTTGATTTTTATAAAATCCTTCTTTAACACTTACGGTGCGGCGGGGTATTTTAGGGGTATCCTGAATTCAACAGTATCGGTCCCCAGGGTCCGACTGCTGGGATGAGCCACAGACGGTATCGGGCGTCGGGGTCCGATGGGAATGCTCTGACGAAAGCGTTATCTTTTGATTAAAGGGGAATTAAATGAGCGTCTTGAGGGCATTATATCTCTTGGTAAGTATTGGAACTAGATTTAATAGGCGCAGGAGAGGCCGATACAGAATTTACACCATTCTTTATCGAAAAACAGACCTCGGAGTCCGATTCTAAAAAACAACAGAATTTCAGCTGTTGCAACATTTTCTGCACTAAAATGCAATAATCTCATTTAAAATAGACTAAATTGAGTGTTTGAAGTGTCGGACTTTTGGAGATTTTCATGTGAAAATCGCCTGTTAAGAAGGGAATGTAAGACATCGGACCCCCGGGGACCGATGACGCACCTAACGTGTTAAAAAGAATTCTAAGAATTGATATCTAAATTGGGCCGGTGTCTTTTTTCCACACATTGGAATGAAGCAAGGTCACGTAAATGCTTTATATCAAAATAAAAGCATATTTTTGGTGAACTTATAGTTACATTGTTGCTATCAGTAGTTTGATTGCTATGTGAAAATTCATAAAAATAAAAATCTGTACTAATCTTTTCCGGATAACTACGGTTTTACTGTATATGCTATCTTTATATCGTAGTACTTTACTTAGTATATCAGTTTGCTTCGTAATTTATATAGCTCAGCAGTAGATCCATGCCCCCGGTTTTATCACATGTTTTTAGTTAGAATAAGGGGTATCTTCTTTATCAAACATTCTCTATCACGAGGATGGCTATTAATTTTCTGTGTTTTCTATGCTTTTTCTATTTCTGTTTTCTATGCTGCGCTATGCTTTTTTATTAAGCTCTGCTCTACAAGTGCTTCTCCAGATTAGACTTTTGTACTGTTGTGTAATCAGGATGTACCTATCATCCATTCTAACAAAGTCTGTGACTGAAGTATAGTCCTGGATCAAAGATCCAGAGTCTGAAGAGAAAGAAGTATAGTCCTCATTGACTGCACTTATAGTCCAAACTCAGGAATAAAATACTTAAAGCAGTCAAAAAAAAAAAAATCTGGTGCGATGCGCACTACACACAACTTTTACTAACAACCTACTAAGATTAAAAATCAAAGTATTTTAATATGTGTATAATATTATAAAATATGTAAATGCCATTGGCAACTTCACACATTTTTCCACATTTATTTACTTATTTATGTTTTCATTCATAATTTATAGTGTATTATTTTGTTGTATTATGAAACTTGAAAGTCCTCAGTACATTTTGATCCATTATTATTTATTTCTAGTCTGTTAACACACATACACAGACCATTTCACAGGACTTGGTTATTTGGACTCAAGGGACCCTAAACGTATATTTCCTTTGGAAAATGGAAGTCGTAAATTTTCACGTTTGCAATACTTTCCCTTACTATATACTTCAAATGTATGTAATCTGAAGTAAAAAGGCTATTACTTCATGGTTTCTCTATTTTGGAGATCTGGCAAGAAATTAGTTGTTTTTAGTTAATGGATTTCACTTGTAATATGACAATATATTTTAAAACTTGTTTGTTATACAGCTCTAATTTGTAATGAAGATTCTATTTTTAGAAATATTTGAAGATTACGTTTGGAAATGTTCAGACTGTGACAAAGAACTCTCATCATTATCATCATTGAAATTGCACTATCAAGAAGTTCATAATCAAGCACCTAATTTTAAATGTACATATTGCAACAAAGTATACACTCGGTATAGAAGTTTTGCAAGACATGTAAAATTGCATGTTGATTCCAAAAAATACAGGTAATGTTTTAATAGTGTCTGTTTTTGTTAATGAAATTAATAACTAACTCAATAGACCTCTGATTCATTTTTCAATAAATTTGTTTGTGTTTGTTTCGGGAATGTCAGCTCATTATTGTAATTTGAATCTATTCACATTTCAATAAATAAATAAAAGAGATGTCATAGCTCTATTTAAGATTATTTAAAGAATTATGTTTTATATGTATTTATATATATATATATATATATATATATATATATATATATATATATATATATATATATATAACTTATATTCGAGCGCTTGAAATGATTAAAAAAAAAGAATAAATGAGAAGGCGAAATAAACAACACGGGTTCAGAACATATACTAACTTTATTTATTATTGGTTCCTCCTTATATACTATCTAGAGTTGTTTACATCTCTTAGATGGTATTAAGCCTAATAACGCCGTACTCCAGACCTTAACTCCCCCCTGCCAGTTTACGGAAAATTCCCGTAAACTTCAAATGTGTTCAGAATGGAATTAGAAGCTAAGATCATAGCCGGCAGCCTTAGGCTCTTCTACCTCACACATAACTTATAGCTAAGGTACTTATAACTACACACTGATAATTAAGATACAAAAGAAAAACTATTCCTTGACATCAACTACATTTGTCCCTGAAATGAAGAAAAATAATAAAAACAAAACAAAGAAAACAAATCACTCTTCATTATGCTATGAAAACATATTCACAAATAGAAAGATAAAATAAAAGGATCCTCCTACACTGAACACAAAAACTGAATAGATTCACAAGTAAAACATGCGTTCACCGTTTGTTCACCGGCACTGAAACTGGAAGTTTCAATTGTTCGATGTGAACTGTTCTTTCTCTTCTTGGGATCTCTCATGATTTCAATAGTGACTATATTGTGTTCCCTAATGACAATCACCCTGAAAGGACCCTCATACCGTAGGAGCTCCTTCCCCCTGTTAGTCCCTATCCTCCGATATACAATAGTGCCTATCCGTAATTCCTCTGTCCGGTCCCTGACTTTCGCGTTCTCTTTCTGGACCCTTCTCTGCTTTTCCTTTTCTATCTTCCCTTTAACTTTATCCCATACTTTCTCCACCTCTATCCTATTGCTAATAACTTCCCTGGCTAGCTCCTCGTTCCCCATGGTTTCCTCGTAATCACGTCGCCTCATGTGCAACCCGAATAACACTTTGAGGGGCGAAAATCCTGTAACCGAATGTATAGAATGGTTGTAAGCCATAACCGCTTTTTGCATTGCTTTATCGGGTTCCAATCCGTATTCCCCCTGATATACGCGTAAGTGGTCACTTAAGGTGCTATGGAGTCTCTCGATCCCTCCCCTGCCCTTAGGGTGTCCCGGGGTATTATAGTGCCATGTTATGTCCAACCTCTTCGCCTCTTCCCTTATTACTTCGTTCTGAAATTCCCTTCCTCCGTCAGATATAATCCTTTCCGGTACCCTGTAGAATTGCGTCCAAGTGTGCAGGGCCCCAAGTACGGCTTCAGCCGACCTATCCAGCACTAGATGTTCCATTGCTACTTTGCTAAATTCATCAATGATCATCACCCACTTGAATCCCCTCCATGTAAAGGTGTCAATTTGCAAGCTGGTCAATGGAGCGTTCGCGGTAGGGGTTTCCTTCTGTCTTCCCTGGGGAGGGTGCCTATCGTACTTAGTGCGTAAGCAGATTTCACAAGAACCTATTACTTCTTTAACTGTTTCTTTCATCCCTTGCCAGAAGTACTTCCGTCGCAGTGCTTGATGCGTTTCGTTTACCCCGCGATGGTTGGTTTTCCCCTAACGGTAAGCCAGAGTCACCTCTTTTTGTTGCTCTATGTCCGTCAACGTTACTACGAGGAATTTGCAACGGATAAAGGTTCTATCTACCCCAATTCGTTCGTTCCTCCAAATTCTCCCATATAGTTGCGTTACCTACATAGAGGTAGTGCGTCTTTCCTGGTTCGGAAGCGTCCTTCAGAGCTGTGCAAATCTGGTCCTCCCTCACCCCCGGTTGCGACCAAATAGTAGTTACTTTGTTTCTCCCGCATTTGCTATAGTCGATTTTCATAAGACCCGACGTCCTCGTCTTCCAGATTATCTGATGGCGTTTATCACTGATGATCTCCTCGAGTTCATCCATTTCCACCGCCCTCTCTGCTTCCGGTGACTCTTCCCCATCCTGCGTCTCCTCATCTTCTGGTTCCCCTTCCCCTTCTGGTGTCCATTCGCTAAGGAACTGCCTAATGTCCTGGGACGTTTCGCCTCTTTCCTCATCAATAGCATTTACCATAATGGCTCTCGACAGCCAGTCCGCGACGACATTCTCTTTACCGGGCTTGTAGACAATTTCCATATCATATTGGCTCAAAAGTTCCTTCCACATCGCAACTCTTGCCGATGATTCCTTTAACTTCCCCACCCATTGTAGTGGTCTATGGTCGGTGTGCACCCGAAACCTCCTTCCAAAAATGTACGGCCGAAATTGGTCCACCGCCCACACTATCCCTAGCAATTCTCTCTCCAGAGCGCTATACCTTGTCTCCGCGTCTGTTAGGCGTCTGCTTGCGTATGCTATTGGACGCTCTCCTTTTTCTCCTTCCTGGGAAAGCATGGCCCCTAGCGCGTATTCGTTTGCGTCAGTTGTGACCGTAAATCGCTTACTGAAATTCGGGAAGGCTAAGACTGGTTCTTCCTGTAGTTTCGCTAGGCACTTCCGAATATTGTCCTCTATGGTTGGCGTCACGACTATCTTCGCTCCTTTCTTGAGAAGATTATTAAGCGGTACCAACTGTTTCGCCATTTCGGGTACAAACCTTCTATAATAGTTTAACGTCCCCAAGAGTCTCCAGATCCCTTTTACATCCCGCGGCACTGCCATCGTGGTGATTGCCTCTACTTTATCCGCATCGGGCTTGACCCCCTCTCTCGAAATTGTGTGGCCTAAAAATTTTATCGACTCCTGTCCCAGTTTTGACTTTTCTTTAGACAGTTTGAGCCCAAACTGCTGCACTCTCTTAAACACGCTCTCCAGATGTTCAATGTGTTCCTCCTCTGTTTTACTAAATACGAGCAGATCGTCCATGTAGACCTGGCATACCCTCTCGTCTATTCCCCGTAGAAATTCGTCCATGAGACGTTGAAACGTCATCGGAGCATTCTTCAGCCCAAATGGCATCCTCGTGAACTCATAGTGCCCCCTTTCGAATGTAAACGCGGTCTTGTGCTGGTCTTTAGGGCTCATTCTAATTTGGTGGTATCCCGCTTTAAGATCCAACGAACTGAATATCGTCGCCCCGCTCAACCTATCTAATATATCCTCGAATCTGGGGATCGGATATCTTTCGTCGACTGTATTTTCATTTAGTTTCCGATAATCGATTACCACCCTGTATTTCTCTTCTCCAGGCGCGCTCTTCTTCTTCACCGCCCACAACAGGCTATTATATGGGGATGAACTATTTACAATGATGCCCTGTCGCTTCAGACTTTCTAACTCGTCCCTAATGTGCTGCCTGAGAGCTTGTGGGTACCGCCTTTCCTTTACGTACGTCACCCTTTCCTGCTTCAGCGGGATTTCATGCACTGTCCTACCTGTCACCCCCAATGTCTCTCCCTCTTTGAAAAAGATGTCCTTGAACTTGCTGGTTAGGGTTTTCCTCCAGTCCTCGATTCTATTCAGTGCCCCTATCCTACCCTTCTTACTCCTAGCGGATCTCTTACAATTGTACATCTTTTTCCCCACCCTGATTTGCCACCTCCCACGTTTATTTTCGACCAACGCGCCTACCTTCCCTAACAGATCACACCCCGCTATTACCTGATACTCCCGTGGCATGCTCTTTACTACGTGGACTATTAGACTCCCCCTTTTCCCTGTCCAGCCCTCTAATCCGATCATAGCCTCGCCCTCTACGCTACATGAACCCCCCAGGGTGATTAATTTACAGTCACATACCTTGACTTCTGGTGTCTCCTCTCCGCCAAACAGCTCCTCCAACGTTGCTCTGGCTATGATGGTGCTGGAACTTCCGGTATCCACCAGACACTTCACTCCACTTTTCACTCTGATGATCGGCAACCAGCATGCGTCCCTCCTAACGTTGTTGCATGTTAACGCTCGGTCGCCTCTCTGCAGGCACTCTCCTCAGGCTCCTAACCGTTTCTTCCTTCCGGCTACCTCCCGCCGCTGTCCATTCTCTCGTTCCTGAAACTGCCTGGTTCCTCGTCCTCCCCGAGGTCCCTGAGGTCTCCTCCGTTACTTCTTCTGAGGACAAACTCTCTCTGGATGGGCTTCTGGTTCTCCGAACCCTCTGGGTGTTAACTTCCATGGGTTCCGGTCGTGTTTCTCCTCTCAGGTATAAATATGGACATTGTCTTGCGATGTGTCCCTCCGTTCCGCACTCAAAGCACCGAGTACGAGGACACTGTGCCACCAGATGTCCCGGTCTCCCGCATCCATGGCATTTTCTCTCTTCCTTCCTGCTGTGGTTGCGTGGTCTGGGTTGAGCCGATCTCCTCTCGCCTCACGCTGGTCTCTCCTTACTTGCGAAAGTTGCCTCCCTCTGCCTCCAGTTCGCCGGTGTGGCCCTCGGTCGTCTATAAGTAGCCTTTATCCAGCTGGGTTCCTCCGCTTCACCACTGCCCTCCAGTCAACCATCTCCTGAGCACATTCAAGGAAGGTCCTATCTCTGGGCAGTCCCTCTTTCCGTCCAGTCTCTTTGGCTAGCTGGACTTTCCAAATGGTTGAGAGGAACACCATCCTGGCTTCTACTTCCACGGCGCTCATGGTCTCGCGCATTTTCTCTGTTAGCTTGTTGTATCTTGCCAACAATATTCCTGCATACTGGCCGTTTGATTGATGAGGCTTCTTCATTTCTCTGAACATGTGAAACATATCTTCTTCTGGGGTCCACCGACCCCCTCCATATGCTTTTTTGAGTCTTTCCTTTACTATGGTCCACGGGGTCTCTTCATCCGCCTGAATGAAGTTCAATACGCTTCCTTTGACCCTGCATACGAGGGCGGCTCTCAATGCCACCACATCTCCCGGATCCAGCAGGCTTTCAGCGCACTTCGCTTGAATACGGGCCATTATCCGATCTCCCCCCTTCAGGAAGTGATTCATTTCTCCAATTTCACCTCCGAATCTTTCAAGATCTGAAATCGCCTTTCGAAGATCTTGTGAAGATCTTGTGAAGATCCGAATCTTTCGAAGTGCTGTCGCTGTCCATACTTTTAACCATTCTAGAGTCGTCGCATGGGCTGAGGCTAGTGATTCCGCTGGTAGTGGGGGTATTTCCTCTGGTACTTGCGGTATTGTCATTGCCTCAGGTTGTGCCACGCCGTCTGACATACTGAGGGATTTCCGTATTCACACACTAAAAAAAAAAAAAGGAAATCGGCCACTCTGGGACAACCACACAAAATCCAAAGAAGAAATTGGGAAATTGGCACTCGGCTTCCCGTCACTCTGTTAACTCACTCCCGGGTTTCGGCACCACTTATATATTCGAGCGCTTGAAATGATTAAAAAAAAAGAATAAGTGAGAAGGCGAAATAAGCAACACGGGTTCAGAACATATACTAACTTTATTTATTATTGGTTCCTCCTTATATACTATCTAGAGTTGTTTACATCTCTTAGATGGTATTAAGCCTAATACTGCCGTACTCCAGACCTTAACTCATCTCTTAGATGGTATTAAGCCTAATACTGCCGTACTCCAGACCTTAACTCATCTCTTAGATGGTATTAAGCCTAATACTGCCGTACTCCAGACCTTAACTTATATATATATATATATATATATATGCATGTATGATTAACGTATGCATAAAACCTAGGTCCACCTATTAGTTGTTTCTAACTTTAACCATTAAAATAATATCTTTCAGTTTATTAAGAACTTTTGAAATTCTATTTATTTTAATCTTAAGGTATTGCAAATTTTTGTTTTTGTTTTACATTATCTTCTTACTCGTATCATCCTATTTTCAATTCCAAGTTTCCTATGTACATTAATGCTTATAATATGCTTCATCGCATGGCATACGCACATGTTATAAATAAACTTCTTTTGCATATGGTTACTATGCCAGAGAGAAAAAAAAAAAAATAACTTAATAAAGTGCATTGTCAAATTTATTTTTGAGCACAATTACATTTCTCCAAAAGCAGTTCAGAATACCAATCCATCAGTGATAATAAGATTTTCTTGTTGTCATCTACCAATGTTGAGAATTATTATATTAATTATACTTAGTAGTGCTTCATTGCTAAAACGATGATTTAGTTTTTTTTTTTTTTTTCAGTTGTGATATATGTGGTAAATGTTTTTCTCAAAAAACAGTACTTCAATCACATAGTACTGTTCATAGTGAAGAAAGGCCACATGTTTGCCCACAGTGTGGTAAAGCATTTAAACAATTCAGTTCATTATATCTCCATAGTAAATGTCATCTACCAGAACAAGCTAAACCTAAATATCCTTGTTCTGTTTGTTTGAAAGTGTAAGTGTTTTAGATCTACCTTTATTAGGTAACCTATAGCATTCTTCCCCTTATTGACTTTCTCGTTTTAGGTTTTCCTCTAAACATACTGTTGAAACCCATATGAAACTTCATACAGGAGAAAGGAATTTCATTTGTGACATTTGTGGGAAACGCTTTATTTCTAAAGGTAGTTTAGACTATCATATTTTGGCTCACAATGATGCTAAACCTCATTCTTGTCAAGTTTGTGGCAAATGGTTCGTTTTCACTAACTATATAATTTTATGTATTATTTTCATTGTACTTTTGTACTTTTTCCTAAAAGAATCTGCATTTTTAGTTTTAAAACTGCTAGACTTTTAGCAAAGCACTCAACAGTTCATACTGGAGTTAAACCACATCAATGTGATGTTTGTGGCAAACAATTTCGAGAAAGAGGTGCTTTGAAGGAGCATAATAGAATACATACTGGAGCTATGCCTTATTCTTGTGAATATTGTGGAAAAAATTTTAGGTTTAAAGGAATCTTAACCGTAAGTAAATTTTATATAATTTTTTGGAATCAATAGTAGTATATAATAGTCCGCCCAAATTAAGGAGGGCAACGACTCTTTAGGGAGATCTGTCAAAAAAACTAATTTTGGTGCAACTAGGTCAAGTATTGCTTCGGTTTTTATAGTTTCAAGGGTTCTGAATCTAATAGGGTCATTTCAATAACGAATGACACTGCAGTCTGTAATTTAAATTGGGGTTATAGATTAAAATCACATTTTGCAGATCAAAATTTTTTCAAAATTTATATGAGGAAATATCAATGATTATATTCTCTATATTCATATTAATTTATCAACATAGGTCTATATGTGTACTATATATACATATTTTTATTTATTTTACAAATATAAATCCTTAATTCGTTACATGTATTTATTTTGTCCCTTATTTAAAATGAAAATCCAATATTCACTCATTTCAGATTATATATGTACTCTAACCATAATTTTGTTAGCTGTAACATCATACAGTTGCAAAACATGTTTTTTCAACTATTATCTGATATTACTTTTTATCTGTTGACTATATCATCAGGAGAATGGTCTCATTGGAATCAGAACATAGAAGATGCATAACTCAACATATTTTCTGTCGAATATCTGTTTTCGACATATTTTAATTTTATATCATCACATTATCGACAAAATGTGATTTTAATATCTATAACTCGACATATTTCTGTCAAATAAATTTTTCAGTATCCAATTCAGGGGAAGAATAGGGGAGAATATGCATTACGATCTGGTCACACAGAACCGCACCGCAGCAAGGGGCCTGTATCAGATCGGATTCAAATCAAAGGATAGATAGTAACCATTCACACATGCCTGACACCAGGTCAATAGACCCGTTATTATCTTTCCTTTGTATTTGAATCAGATCCGATACACGCCCCTTGCTGCGGTGCGGTTCTGTGTGACTAGACTTTTAAGAGAGCCCAGTCTTATATAGGGTACCTTATTTGGGCGGACTCCAAGCTTTTGAATCGTACCATTAATACTAAAATTAAAATTTTCAGGGAGCTGCAAATTTTGTTCTAGTCATGGATTAAAAAATGTTGATCTATTTTTTATTATATTATTAATATAATATTTAAACATTATATTATTATATTATATAATGTAATATATATTATATTATATAACATGTTATATTATATAACATTATGCTATTATATTTTAAACATTATTCTTTTATTCCAATTGTCATACAACTCCCTGATCTAAGCCAGGGAAAGAGTTTTCAAAGGGTTTAGAAACGTAAATATTTAATGGAAATTACTTGTTTCCATGGTAATTAAATGAAGGTATCAACTACTAAATAGAGGATTATAAAAGGATGGAGTCTTACACTTGCTTGCCCGAATTTTCACTTAAAATGAAAACTTTTATTTAACAAAAAAAAAATTATTGCACTTTTTTTTCTTTTGCTCCCTCTGTTGTGCCATTCAGCGTAGAGGGGCCTCGATCCAACGGAGCCATTCTTCCCGGTCTCGACGCATCCTCTTCATCACAGCCAAGGTCTTTCCTCTTCTCGCTCCTATCCTCTCAATGTAATCTCCATATTGGATTCTCGGGCAGCCACTGGGCCTTCTGCCCAGCGTGCAGGCTTCCATTACCTTTCTCGGTAGCCGTTCCTCATCCATGCGGCACACATGGCCGAACCAATTGAGCTGCCTTCTTTCGGTGTCAGTTTTTAGTTCAGGCACTTGCAGCTGATCTCTTATGGAAGTATTCCGCAGACGATCCCTTCTCGTTTTACCTGCCACTCTGCGAAGGTACCTCATTTCTGCTCCTGTTATTCGGCTGACATGCCTGTCCATCATGACCCAGCTTTCACTACTATATGTGAGCGTTGGGAGGTATACTGCCTTGCATATGTGTAGCTTTGTCGTTTTCCCTACATTTCGATGGCCTAGTATGCTGTTGCAGATCTGGTAATATACTTGGTTCGCTTTATTAATTCTATTACTAATTTCTTCATCTACTTTGCCAGTCCTGCTGATGATCGTTCCTAGGTATGGAAAGTGGTCCACTACCTCAAGAGCCTCACCACCGCAAAACAGTTGCACATCTTCATGCTCATGCCTGGACATCATAAGCACTTGGCTTTTGGCAATATTTAGTTTCATTCCCTTACTTTGGAGCTCCTTCTCCCATTCTATAAGGGCTTTCTGCAACTTCTCCCTAGAGTATGCTAGAAGAACGATGTCATCAACATAGAGAAGGCTCTGAACTACAACAGGACGCATATTCCATCTTCCGATTAATGTTGGCGATGTTCTCCTTTTGCATATTTTATGGATCTCATCCATAAAACATAGAAACAACAGATGGCTAAGGCTGTATCCTTGCCTGTCTCCTCTACCCATCTGGAATGCAGCTGTTTCTCTCCCATTGATCCGCACAACACCTTTTGAATCTTTATAGATGGATTTTATTGCAGTGATAAAATCCCCTGGGACCTTTTTATTCTCCAATGCATTCCATATCTCCTGATGTCATCTCCATATCTCTGGGGCGATGCCATCTCTTCCTGGAGCCTTTTCAATCTTCTTTTTCTCAATGGCATCGGTTATCTCCTCTTCTATTGCCTCCTGGCTTGCATTGCCATTGACAATGATTTGAGGGATTACGTATTCCTCTTTCTTGAAGAGTTCTTCAAGGTAGGTTTTCCATCTTTCAGGAATTCCCTCTGTTTCCGAGAGTGTGTTCCCATTCTGGTCTTTAATTTATTGTACTTTAGGGAGTAAATACGTGATGCTCAAATTAATTAAAGCAGTTTACGGAATGAAATACGTATACAAGATAGCCTTTCATAATTATATTTTAGTTTACCTATAATGGTAATTACACCATTAAGAGAGTTCTGAAGAGAACGAAGCAAATAATAGTCAGACGGTGCAATGTCCGGGCTATATGGTGGATGCATCAAAACTTTCCAGCCAAACTCTCGTAATTTTTGCCGAGTCATCTAAGATGTGTGTGGTCTATCATTGTTGTGATGGAATACAACGCCTTTCATATTGATCAATTTTGGCCGTTTTTCTTGAATCTTCTGCTTCAACCGCATTAGCTGTTGGCAGCAGAGAGTCAAATCAATGGTTTGACCAGGTTCGAGCAGCTCATGATGAACAATGCCTATCCAGTCCCACCAAACACTCAGCATCACCTTCCTTGGCGTCAATCCAGGCTTTGCCACTGTTTGTGAAGTTTATCCGGGCTTCAACCACGATCTTTTTCGCACATTATTGTCGTACGTGATCCAATTTTCATCACCTGTAATCATTCTTTTAAAAAATCGCTCGATTCTCTCGTTTCACCCGAGATTCACAAATGGAAACTCTGTCCATTAAATTTTGTACTGTTAATTCATGTGGAACCCATATATTGAGCTTCTTTTGGTATCCATTCTTATGTATATGGTTCAAAAATGTTTTGTGGTCGATGTTTAGCTCCATAGCGATGTCACGAGATGAAATATGTCGGTCTACCTCCTTTTTTTGAAGAATTTCATCTAATTTTTCAGCAATTGGCCTGCTAGGGCGAGGTTCATCATTATTACATCAAAATTTCTGGAACGAAATCAAGCGAACCAGTTCTGACACTGACGTTCACTTAAACACACATCACCATAACCACAAAATTTTCGAGGAGCCTGAGCTGCATTTTTCCCCCTTTCTGAAGTAAAAAAGCAAAATATGATGAAAATGACCTTCTGGAATCGCCATTTTCAAAGCACAATAACGTTTGACTAAGCAAATGAATGACACTGTGTTGATAAATGGAATATTCTATGGACTGTGACCTTTCAAACATGGTATAGTATGGCTTCACTTTACCTTAGACCAGGCGCGCCAAATATTTGTACACTACCGGGCGCGTGGTTGACTTTGGACACCCTTACTTTTATTTGCTTAAAATTAAGAATAGGTGTATGAATAATTTAAAATTATTTAATAATGTTGTATTATTACGATTTTTCTACAAATTAAACAAGAAAATTATAATAAAAATCAATTTAAATATTTAAAAAAAATTAAATATTTTGAAAAATCAAATAACAACTATTTTATCTATAATATTTACATCAATTATTTGAGTAAAACATGAAATTTATGAAAAAACATTTTTTGCTTCTCCCTTTGGGCCAGGAAATGTTTTTAAAATATTTTTCGACTTCGTTCTGGCATTAGGTTTCGAAAAATCTTTCGTTGACCACATCCTTTCTCCGTCCTTTTCAAAAACGAATTCCCTATCTTCATCAACAGACTCATAGTCATCATCCTTGGCCACCTTCTTGTTCTGAGTCACTGTGGTGGTCTTGGTCAGAATAATTTATGACTTCATCTTCCCCATGAGAAAAATCTGACTCCGATTCTTCAAAGATCCCCTCACTCTCCTCATCTAACAACTCTCGTAAGACCCTTGGAATAACTTCATATTTTATAATATTGGCCATTAAAGAGAATAAGTTTCGGATATTTAACGTAAACCAAAAAAACTATCCGAAAATAAAATAATAAAAAGAAGAATCTTATAACTTATTTTCAATAATAAAAATGCAATAACTGGTCACTTGTCACTTGAACAAAAGTCAGTGTGGGACTTATCTAGGGAGGAGTCCATGGAAAGATATTAATAGGGAGGGGCAATTCAAATTGCTACCTGCACGACCGACCTTTCATGAGAAATGGTGTCCCAAGTCAACCAGCGCCTAGTGCCCGGTCTAGGGATAATAAGGATTAATGTGATAAGTGACTTTGATAAGCGACTATTGGGATAAACCGAAATTACTTTTTCCCCAACCCAATATTACTACTAATATTGTTGGAAATTGAAATTTTTGTTTTAGTAAATCATATATTTTATTTCTCTTTTATTTTATTATTAAATTCTTTTTATTTTATATTTAGCTATTTCTTGTAACCAGGCTATTGTAAAGAGTCAGTTATTTACTCAAAATAAAAAAAATAAAGGTACTTTAAAGGAAGATTTTTTCCTTAGCCATTTAAGCCCTATCAGGCCTAATCAAATTTGATAAAACCTACTTCATATATAAGAATGTTTCACTAAGATGAAACTTGAAAAGATTAATCAAAATCTTTAATATAGAAATAAGAAAAATAAACGTTCGAATAAAGTGTCCCTAAGTTTACTCGATTTGGAAAAAAGTATTTGCTGTCACATCGTGGGTACATACATACCTCAAATACCTAATTTCATTTTCCTACTACAAATAGTTTCTGAGCTAGTCTGTTCACACACGCACACGCACACGCACACGCACACGCACACGCACACGCACACGCACACGCACACATTTACATATTTATCAAAATACATTAATTTCTACTCTAAGTAGCTTGATAAGTTAAAGTTGTGTGTTGTGCGCACCACACTAGATTTTTACTTTCACTTACCTATATACGAAATATATAGTAAGGGAAAGTATAGCAATTGTAAAAAATTTCGACTTCCGGTTTTCAATGGAATTACACGTTTTGGAGTCCCCTGAAACCAAATAAGCAAATCCCGCAAAAATGGTCTTTCTTTGTGTGTGCGTGCGTGCGTGCGTGCGTGCGTGCATGTGAAGAGACTAGCTCAAAAATTTAAAACTGTACGAACCTGAAATTGGGTATTTGATGTATATATATACCCGGGATGTGTCAGCAAAAATTTCATCAAAATGGTCAAACGGAGGGGTTACTTTATTTTGTAACTTTTTACATGTTTTCGATTTTCTCAAAAACGGCTTTAACGATTTCGATAAAACTGGATATCTGATGTTTGTAAATGCCCGCAACATGACACCAAAAATTTCATCAAAATCGATCAAACGGAGGGGGCACTTTATTTCATTACCTTTTTTTCCATTTTTACCTCTTATTAGCTGGTAATATCTGCTATTTCCTCTGAAGATATATTTTTTTAGGTTCATCGACGACAACACACTGGGGAAAGACCTTATAGTTGTGGAGAATGTCGTCGGGAGTTCACCAATTGGGCTAACTATAACAAACACATGAAACGAAGACATAAAAGTCGACCATCTCCAGTAGTCAATGCGTCAGATATAATCCCTGTTGGCCAGAACACCTCCTTGGTATCTCCTCCACCTCCACCACCTCCCCCTCCCTACATAGAATGCACCCCACCACAACAACCCCCACCTCCTCCTTATAAGCTGCCTGAGGATGATGCTTTCAGAGTTCAGCCTCCACCCTCTTATCCAAGCCCTCCAATACACATGGCCTATTATTTACACCCACTTCATGGAATTTTGCAGAGGACTGATTAAATAATGTAAGTTTACCTGTTTCTGTTATTTACTATACTATGTTGTGTAAAAATTTAGGTCGTTTTGAGCTGTGACTGTTTTGCGTGTTCATATAGGTACATTTGTGATGAATTCATGTGATATCACTACTTACTACTTTATTTATTCATTCTAATATTGAATATGGACATGTTGTTAATCATCACAATAGTAATATATCATGTTATATATCTTCTTAAATGGCAAAAATTGTCTCAACAATAATTGATGAGACACCTCAACATCAGGCAATAACCACTAAATGAGATTAGGAACTTCGATGTTTCTACACTCTTATATAACCATTAACAAAGTGGAAAAAGGTTTTTTTCCTTCCAGTTAATGGGACCTGAATAACTGGAAAATAATAAAAAAAAATACATTACTATTTTGCAGTGGATTTATTGACAACATTATTCTGTCACAAAAGAGCTAAGTATATGTTTTCTGTATGTTTTGATTTGTAGTACTACAGCCCAAGACAGGGATTTATTTATATTATTGAATGATTACTTTATTAAATCAAGAAGGATGTTTATAAAATTGTTTCTATGAAGGATTTCATAGATTTTCTTCCATAAAATTATTGTTTAATATCTTTTTATTTTAATCCATTAATGGAAACATAATTTTGTTTGCAACATCATACATTGTAAACAGGACCCATTTTTTTTTTAATTAAAAAAACTTCTAATGGACTGAGGTGATTCTTCAAGGACCTTGTTTTTTAATATACCTATCCCCAAAGTCAATTATTATTATATTCTTGATCCAATTTTATAGCTATTGAATTAGTGATGTGAAAAATCAGTCCATTCACCATCAGGTATCGATATTTATAATTTTTTAACTATCTTTTTGTATCCAGGAGAACTGCATGTTGAGCCTCTTTCAGTTCGGTAGTAGGCAACGCCTGACTAATATTTGCCTGCTACAGTTCAGTTTAGAATTAAGATATTTGTGGTTTCCGACACTCACATTTACATTTTCATCTGATGGAAAAAGTTTGGGTGTGATCAAATAAAACAACACTGTATGTGTAATAACATATACACATGCACCCCCAATTATTTCCATCACACACACTTCTAAGGTTAACCATCTTCTTCTTTTGCGGTGATACAACCTGGTTTCAGGTTTTGGCCTCCTCCAAACGTCACAGTCTTGTGCCGACGCCATCCAGTTCCCAATTCCTAGGGTGTTGCGAGCATCTCCTGCCACTCCAGCTGACCACCTCAGCTTTGGTCTCCCTCTTATTCTTTTTCCATGCATCGGCAGAGTGAGCAGGGATTTAGGCATTACTCCTTCTAAGACATTCTGGCTAAATGTCCTGCATATCGCAAGCGCCACAACTTAATTATTCTTAAGACTTCAGGAGCTCCAAGAGCGTTGTACAGTTTCTGGTTCTTGGGTCGCCTCCATTCCTCTCCAAAATTAGACATTTTATAAACCTTATAAAACTATACCTCGTAAACTCTTATCAAGAGAATTGGAGGGTACCTTACTTCGTTGTTAGTTTTTGCTTTGCGTTGTTTTTGTTAGTTTGATTGTTTGTGATCTAACCGCTAAAATGTTAACACCTTCAGTTTTTCTCCAGTTCTCCAGTTACGAGACTCCAAAGAAGAAAGTGACGGGAAAATCAACTAAAGTAATCAAAAGGCAAGCTAGAGAAATGGTTTTCCGTATTCATGACTACCTAAAAAAAAGCAAGGATATACATAGACTAGAATACAATATTTTAGATGTAGTATGTGAAATTCGCAGTTTTCGAAAACTACTGTGATTAAAATAGTGAAAGAAGGTCAGAAAATGTTAAAGACAGATGGAAAATTAAATTTTTTCACAACAAAAAGAGGAAAAGTGAAAAGGGCAAAGATTAATATTGATTCATTTACAGAATCTTTGATAAGAAGAAAAATACATGATTTTTATATATCTAAGAAGGAATGTCCTACTTTAAGTACCCTGAATGCAGCTTTACAGATGGATGGAGAATTGAATTGTAGTAAAGAATGTTTGAGAAGAAAATTGAAATCAATGGGTTACACTTGGTGCCAATGCAACAGAAAAGTTCTTGCAGAAAAGCCTGAAATTGCTGCAGCAAGAATAAGATATCTCAGAAAAATGCGGGAGTACAGAGATAAGAAAAGAAACATTGTTTATGTGGATGAAACTTATCTGCATGCAACTCATGCAGTACATACCTGTAGGCAATAGTGTGGTGGATATGGACAATGCTGCATATCATTGCAAGCAAGTTAACAAAAAACCAAATTTTGGATGGTTAAAGAAAGACATTGTAGAGTGGCTTAAGGTCAACCAAATACCCTACACTATTGAAATGAAAAAGCCTGAATTATTAGAAATCTGCAAGAGATTAAATATTGAAAAGAAATTTGTTGTGAAGGAAATGCTGAAGGATAATGGTCACAGTCTATTATATTTGCCACCTCATCATCCTGAGTTAAACCCCATTGAATTAGTGTAGGGTGATATAAAAAATAGGGTAGCACAAGGGTGCCTATCTACTGCATTAAATGAAAAAAAGAATACCTCCAATCAATGTTCAGTAAATACACCAAAGAGAAATGGAAAGCATGCTGTGAGCATGTAAAGAAAATTGAAGAAGATTATTGGTTAAAGGATAATGTCATTGATGTTGTCACTGAAGAAATTATTGTTTCATTAGGTGACACTTCTACATCTGAGGATTTTTTGAGTGTATGCAGCGATGCTGAATAAGATGAAATATTTGGTCATATTAAATTTCTTTTCACAAAAAATAAATAAATTTCAAAACAGTTATAATGTGATAGATGTGTTTATGAAATTTGTTTAATTTACTTCAGATCTGACTTATTTTATTCTATACAATCATGATTATTACTGTGATTTACCATTTATTCATGTTTTTTGTAAATACTGCATGAATGTGATTAGTGATCATTATAATATTATAATTGTCCTCCACTATGTCAATGTTATTGATATTTAATTTTATTCACATTGAAATCAATTCTATTTATGCATAATTGTAAATAAATCTTTTTTAAAAAAAAATTGTTTTGTTTTTTTTACATTTCAATTTTTTATTTGAATTTATAAAATTTAAATTTGTATTTTTAGAAAATAATGTTTTGAAATAATAATTTGAATATTGATAGTAAATTTATTTTTGAACCTTTTTTTTATTGCCAATGATAATTATTTCATGAAATGTAGTATCCTTGTATTGATTTGTATGTCCTCTCTATCTGTTTGTCATCATTGAGAGTATAACCTGACACACTTCAAATTTAGCGTCAAAGCAGGTGTAGGCGTGGCTTATTTAAGCTCCGCCTCAGGTAAAATATTTACGTTGTTGACCTATACTTAGGTTAGAAATTGACATGTTTTGATAAATATTTGAACAATAAATGATAAATATTTAAATAATTTGAGCATCAAGTATTTACTCTCTGAATTGCACTAACATTTTTTATTGTTGATAATACCGTAAGGCATAATACTCCATCGCTGATTTAGTTACTATGGAAACAGATAATTTCCATCAAAATATGTATGTTTCAAAACAAGTTGACCTCTCTTTTGAATGAGCAGATTGCCTTTACTTAAAGTAATATAAATATCTTATATATTACTTATCTATTAAAAAAGAGTTTAAGAGCCGTTTTTGAGAAAATTGAAAAAAACGTAAAAATTAGATAAAACTTATAAAATAAAGTGCCTCCTCTGACTGATCAACATTGATGATATTGTCGCTGTCAAATCACAGGCATATACATCATATATCAAATACCCAATTTTAGATTCGTACGGTTTATAGTTTTTGAGCTAATCTGAATGCACACTCGCTCACTCACACACCAACATTGTTTGTAGAGATTTTATTTTTATAGGTTTTAATAATAAGCTATTTTAATAACAATAATAAAGCTTGTTTATATGTACAGTATATTCTTTATAATAAAATTTGTATTTATATAATGTAGCAAAAATAACTTGTATAATTTATGTTTGATTTAAAATTATACAAGGGGGGGGGATTGATGCCGAGCATTATTAAATTTCCCCTGGCTCCGGGTTTTGAACTTGCTACCTTTTGGTTCTCAATCATACGTTGCCATGGGCAACGCGTATTTTCTGACAGGTTTGCCCACTTGGCCATCCCGCCACCCTGTCTCGATGCCCATTATAAGTTAATTATTCACTGAAGTTTTCTTGTTTTGTTTGTTGTCAGGGGGCTCATCCCTACCAATGCTAGTGGCGCAACCTCCCCCCACTCAGAAATTTTATTGCCAAAAAAGATTTTAAGTTAAAAAGGTACTTTCAGAAACAGAATTATATATTTTTTAGTTTGATAACAATTACTCTTATCTATTGTTATTTTTCTTTTGTTCCTCGTCTGAAAATATGTATTCTCAAAGTTAAAACCCCTCCTGAAATATGCCCCCTCACATATTCATAACCTTGTGAAATATGCCATCCTCCAATTTTTTAATATTGTGAAAATTATATCTTCCTTTGAATTCTATATTTGTCAATTCATTTTAACAATTTAAGCATCACAACATTTTGAGGCCTATTGCCCCATTCTTCAGGTGCACCCATCACTATTGTAATTAACAATATTTGAATTAAAACAATGCATCAATTTTTTAATCTTGTCAATAGTTCAAAATATTGAAAATAAGATTGTTAATTACACTTCCTTTCTCTTAGGCTACCTCAAAAATTGTGGTGGTGCAGCTTGCATCATATGCCCCTCTCGTGGGCACCCCTGCATGTTGTATCAGAATTCAGTTTCATGTTGCGTTTTTAATTTGAACTTATAACCAATAGCTTGATGTTCTGAATTTAGTTTATAAAAATGAGAATAATAAAAAGTAAACAGTGTGATATTGTGGAAAATAAAACTGGCCCTTTATGATATTGTCACCCCTATTCTCAAATCTACAAATCCAATGTGACACTGGGATCTTTGGGCAAGGGTTGTGTGGTAATTAATCAACTATGTACAATTTACATCGTTTATTTACAATAGTTTATCTACACGTCCCAACTACACAAGGGGGGGGGGTACCATAACTCAAAATCATTGGGGGGTACTTGACTACTTCGGGTCCCACTATGCCCCAGGCTCACTCTGCCTGTCCCAGACTTAGACTGCCCTCTCCCTCAGACTCTCCCAGACTCCCCCAGACTGCCTGACTGTCTCCCCCAGACTGCCCCACTCTCTCCTGGGCCAGCCTCTTCTAGGAGTTCCCCCTCTCTCTCAGGGTCTCCTAGGTTCAATGGACATCTTCCACGTGACAACTCCCCCCTCCCCTGAATACCAACGTCCTCGTTGGTAAGTTGGGACCTGTAACAAAAAATAAACAAAGCGGCAGAAAACTCGTTTTTTACCATAATTTACTTAACTGTAAAGTTTACGAACAAAAGAAGCAAGTACTGAGTGTTAAAAACAAAACAAAAAAAGTGATATACCAAATAAAATCTCAAAATCGAGGAACCTCACTGACGTGTCTGCCAAAACAGTTGCGGATTTTTTATTAACACAGATAGTATGTCGTCACGGATGCCCTAATCAAATTTTAAGCGATAGAGGGAAATGCTTCATGTCAAAAATGGTACAGGAACTAATAATCGGATTAGGTAGTTTCCCTTCACATACGACTAGTTACAACCCTCGATGTAACGGCCTCACAGAAAGACAAAATGCAACGGTAGCGGGAATGTTGAGTCATTACGTTAATAAAAATCAAACGGACTGGGACGACTATCTACCCCTATGTACATTTGCCTACAACTCTTCAGTACAAGACACAATAAAAGAAACGCCCTTTAAAATAATTTATGGACGAGACCCGATTTTACCAGCTGATACATCATTGAAACCTTTCGATGGTATGGAAGAAACATCTAGAAATTTTTTGGAAATGCTATCGGAAACGCGAGAAAACGCCCGAAAAAGAATTGAAAAGGCTCAAGTTAAACAAAAACGGATTCACGATCGAAAAAGAAAAAACGTTAAATTCCAACCAGGGGATAAAGTACTTGTTTTCACTCCGCTTAGAAAGAAGGGTCTTAGCAGTAAATTTCTACATCGATGGATAGGACCGTCCGAAATTATTAGACAAATAGGACCATTAAATTATGAAATCCGAATAAAGAAGGGTAGAAAATCCAAAGTCGAAACGATACACGTAGGGCGTATAAAACGATTTTTTGATCGTTGATCGAAAAAAAAAAAAGAAAAAATGGATTATAAGATTTCATATTTCATTAAATTGTTGAATATTTTCTTTGCTTTGGGGAAAAGTGCAGAATCTAAAGGTTAAAGAATAGGAGGAAATGCTAAATTTGCGTCTGCTAGTAAACAATAGAGACTGAGCAAGCGGTACCCGGGAACAACGAACACAAAATTGGGCATAACTAATTGTTAGCAAAATGCTAACAATTAACAATTGTCATAACTAACGAACAATTGAGGATCCTGTAACGTCCAGGAAATATCCAATTCGATTGCAAGATAAGGAGTCTAGATAACAATACGCACCTCCCCATTGTAATTGGGATTGTAAGATAATCGTCAGCAAGACACAATTGAAAAGCCTGCAACATTGAGAAAACACGAGAGTAAATTGAGAATCATGGTTTTGGGTTGCGGTCTTTGTGTTTTCCCATCTTTGCTTTTTAAAGAACTTAAGCAAAAATTTATCGGAGCCAAAGATTTCGATCATTATCGCGGTTTCCTACTAAAGAAATGGGTAAAAAGAATTTCATTGAGAAGGCCTATTGTCGCGGATAGGTAAACAGCGCCAACAGCTTCCCAGTCTAAGTCGGCGTCCAATTCCAAGAAGGGAGACTAGAGTAAGAGAGCAACCATAGTCAGCGATAAAAGTAGGTCAGTCCGTGATTGAATCTTTTATCTTCTAATTAAATATTTTTAAAATATTATTTTAATACATGATTTCACTTAAGTGTTTTTAAGAATTTACATAATTTTACCAATATTCAAAGTTCCTAAATTCATATATTATTTTCTATTCTAGGGGTGTATCCCTTGTCCACAGCAGACCAACCCCTATTTAACATAATGACAATTTTTTTATTTTTTATTTTTCAGGTACCTCTAAAAAAGAAAATACAGTGAATTATTAATGGATATTTTAATATAAACTGGGTTCCACTATTATCTTATGACACATTACACTGTCAGTATATAACCGAGCTTGTGATGTTTTTTCTATGAGAGCTCCCCCTTCTTTTTAGGATGTCAGTTTTCAACTTTTCTTTGACAATAGTTGTATAAATTTAATGGATTCATAAGCAACAAAGGAAAAATTAAATATTCATATTAAGAAACATGTTCTATCTAAAGATAGAATTGAGTACCATGGCTTATCAGGTAGCAGCATGTTTGCAAGATAAAATATTTTAAAGAAATTGTATGCAATACCAGGTCTGCATGTTTAAAATGTCGTTTATTTCTTAAAATATATACACAGTAATTTAAAAAAAAAGTATAATATATTTTATTCAAAGTACTGGCCCTCGCTTTCTACACATTTTGTCCATCTCTCGGGCAATTTATGGATACCATTCCAAAAGAATGCTTCATCTTTATTTGAAATCCATTCATCGAGCCATTTTCTTACATCCTCCAAATTGTTAAAGTGTTGCTCAGCCAATGAGTGTCCCATCGATGAGAAGAGATGATAATCAGAAGGCGCCAGGTCAGGTGAATACGGCGGGTGGGGTAGGAGTTCCCAACCAAGCGAAGAAATCGTTTCCTTAGTCAATCTGGCTGAATGTGCAGGAGCGTTATCATGCTGAAGAATGACTTTGGCGTGCCTGTAAGCCCATTCTGGGCGTTTTTCGATCAATGCGTGACTCAAATTGATCATTTGTTGTCGGTAGCGGTCGGTATTGACTGTTTCGCCGGGTTTGAGATTGCAATTCGACGTCCTCAAACTTTTTTGGTCGATTTTCTCGTTTTTTATCAGTAACATCAAAATCACCACGTTTGAAACTTTGAAACCAACGTTCACATGTCTTGACGGTTGGAGCAAGATCGCCATAAGTCTCAACAAGAATTCGATGACATTCAGATGCCTTTTTCTTTTGATTGAATAAGAAAATCATGACATGCCGCAAATGCTCTTTATTTGGCTTAAAATTAGACATTTTTAACACCAAAGAAAGGTATGATACGTCCACGTAAACGACTTAAAAACAACTGACTTTTGAAAACAAATGACTAACAAACAAAATAGCGTTTAGAGATAAGCAAATCCTTCAATAGGCTAAGAGCGCATTCTATTGGAATTAAAACGACATTTTAAACTTGCAGACCTGGTAAAGCGATAAATAATTTATATAGATATGGAAAACAAAAGCTTTGTCCTCTTAGGTGGACCAACCCCAACTTATAAAAATGTTTATTGTATTTAAAAATAAATTTCAAGTCTTCATCCCTGCTTTCTGATTAGTCCTTTTTTGATAAAATGAAAATTAATATAAAATATTACACTAAAATCTTTTTTTATGTTATAGAATTATTAACAATAATCAATCATAAGATTAACACATATTTTAAGTGTTATTTTATTTATAATCTGGTTTCTTAAATTATATTTTAAAATGGGGTGTTGATTTATATGAGTGTTTAGTTCCATAAAAAATTCATGTTCATAAAATAATATCAATCAAATTTTAGGATTTCTGTGTTTACACATTTATATGAGTTTTTTATTTTGCATGAAAATCCAGGGCCTGGTAATGAACTTTAATGAGCAACATTATTTTTCTAGACCCAATGAATAACATCAAAATTCCTGAAATATGCTGAGAACCTTTATTATGAGTTATAATTAATGACTAGTTGCCAGGTTTGAATAATTCAAATAGGATTTATGAATAAGTAGAATATAAATATAAATGAGAATAAGTTAACACTAATATATTTTAATATAATTAAATATATTTTACCGAAAACATTTTTTTTTTCTCCGTAATAAAGGTTCACAACTAAAAATAATTTTAAAAAAGGTGTGCCAACTTCAAATGCTCTAACTTTGTTTATATTGGCCAAGTTCCATAATTTTTTAGTTGAGTTCAAATAAATACCTATTAAGTTTCTTTTATTCATAATTTTTTTTTCGACTCTGGAAGAGAAGGATTCCACAAAGATTAAATTTTGTGAAATATTATAGATGGTATGTTATATACAAAAAAAATAAAGACCTTGGAAAATATGATGCTTTCAAAAAACCTTTACTTCTTTAAACATAATTGGATCCTTTTATCTTATGAAGAAAATCTTAGTTTTCAAAAACAATAATTTACCTATATTGAGGTAGTGCAATTAATCTTACCAAGTTTGACTTCACAATATTTTAATACTAATATATTTTTCATTATTGTAATGGTTGTATTTTAAATTTTATACTTAAGCTTGAGTTTCATTTTTGTGAAACCACTTATTCAATTAATAGTTAATTTTTAAGGATTTTTTTTCTCATGGCTTCCTATTTTCTTCCTACTTTTCACATTCAACATTTATTTGTGGAATAAGTCCAATGATTGGGCTTCTGTAATAATGTAAATAATTTTAATTTATAGCAATACTAATATTAACCAGAAGTGCCTAATAGTTATTCTATTACTGTGATCTATCTTAGTTATAAGTAACATTTTTGATTTATTTTTTCATCATTAACTCTGTTAAGGGATTTTTCTTAATTTATTGTAACACCAGAAATTAGCCAAGTCTTTAAAAAGATTATAGTTAAATATTATTTGGTCAAATCCATAAGAAATTTAAAAAAAAAAATAATAAAATACTATTATTATTTAAATAAAATGTTTAGTTTTACAAGATTTTTGCTATCAAGCTCAGCTGGTTTAAACAGCAGTTTTCCACATCTAACCCTTAATTATAGTTCCAAAATATTTATTCACCTAGATATCTAAAACAATACCTTTTCCTTTAGAAGATAAATTGTTAATAATATTCCCAACTTTAAATTTTTTTTCCCTTCTGTTTTAAGACTTCATAAATTAAAATTATATTTTTTTATGGATTTGTTCAAACCCTTTTTCCAAGATAAGGGTTGGTTCCAAAATCACATCTAAACTGACACAGGTCCTTACATTATTTTTGCCTTGAAAATTTAGATTTTTGAGTAGAGAAAAGCTTTTTAAAAAGTTTTTTTTTTTTTTTTTTCAAGAGCTCTCAATTATACATTTGAATAAAATTTGATTGATTATTGAATACATGGTGTGGAATACAGATAACTGTTTTACAAATATAAATTTAAACTTTGATTATTGCCATATTTAAATTTTAAATGATAGCGTTATTTAATTCTTAATATTGTAATTATAGATTGTGCCTAAGTCTTTGATTATCACTAATTAGAAGAAAGAAATGTGTTTACAAGAATAGCTGAAACTAATCTTTATGAATTGATTCAAAATGCTCATATATCAAAATTGTACCATTAGGTTTGGAAACGAGTAGTTTTGAAAATTTATTGGAGGTCTTTTTGATATTTCAATTAAATTGTGCTTGGTACCAGCCACTGTTTCGAAGTTGTAATGGATTCAGAATTCACAGTTTTCATAGAATTTTGGATAGTGAATATTAATCGTTCAGTCAATGCATTTTTCTTTCTTTTATTAAATTAATAATTTAGGTACTAAAATTATTAAAATTGATAATAGTATAATGTACTTTTAGAATAGTAAATATTTTTGTTTTGTAATGTTTGTTATATTCAAAGTATTATATTATTTATTTTTTATTCAACTAATAAGAAGTTAAATTTTTCAAATATATTTTAATGCAAAAAATATGAAGCTGTGGTATTTATATTTTAATAATTTAATTTAGTTTCTTTTAAGATTCCTATGGTTGTGATTCCTGTTTTCTGGAGTTCCCACATTTTTGTTTCTCTTTAAATCAATATGCTCAGCATACCACTGGCTTGTAAGTAAAAATTTACTAAGCACTACAGTGAAAATATAATGGTGAGCTCAGTTATAAAAAAGAAGGAAAATTATTCTCAGAACATAAATTTCAAGATAACAAAAAACAAATTTAACCAGTTGAATAGTTATTGTTAATTTTTTTTTTGTATTAAAAATAAAAAAGTAATTTTTACTTTCAAGCTGAAAATATACTAACGTACTTAGTATGTATTATTTAAATCTAGATAGTAATAACTTATTTATTTGAATCTCAAACTTTTTGGATAATACCTAAGCAGACTGATAATTTTAATGTATAAGCCAATATATTTTATAATTTAGAGGGAAATTTTAAATATGTTTATTTGTTTTTATCTGATAAAAGTTCATTTTATATTAATAAAACAAACTGTTGTATTTTTACATCAATTTAATTTGTAGATGTTTCTTATAATAAATTGTATTAAATTTTAACGATTCTGCTTATTCACCTCCTATAAACTAGAAAAGGATAAAGGTCAGTGTCCCAAAAAGAATGAACTGTTTTAAAATATCAATTAAAACTATCTGTTTATTTGAACATTTAAAGCATTACAAAAGGAAATTTGATTTTCCACATAAACTTTCTAAATCTGATGAACTTTTGGGATAAAAGTGGTGGATGGTTAACTGACAAATTATTAAATACAAACATTAACAAAAAAATTAATTAAAATATTCTTCTTAAACACAATCTCAAACTATCGCAGTGAGAGTTGTTTCTATAGATGTTGTTTAAAGATACAACAGTCGTCAATGACCATTTTATCTTGCGAGTAATTTAAAAAATAGGTAAAATTGACCTAATGTCTACATAATATAGAATCATACAATGAAAACTGGGAGACAGCTATAATATAGAATAGTAATTAATACATATTTCTTTTTTCAAAATCCTCTCTCAGACGAATCTTGGATTTTTCATATTATTTCTTCTTGTTTCATTTTCTTATATCATATAAATATCCCACAAAGATGTCCGCCCGTCTGCAGCTTTACAAGGCATAGATTTTGACAAAGAAGAAATTATTTTTATTATAGATAAACAATCTGTATTCAGTTAAAACATTATAAAAACGAAATAAAATGATAAAATACATACTGAAGTTCATAAATACATTGAAACAAGTGAGAAGAAAAACTATTATGCTGCTGTTATTTTTTTTCAAGTTGTTGCAAACTGTCTTATTGGAGCCTAAAATCAATACTTCTACCCCAGATAAGGCACTTGCAATATATATATTTATTATATATATTCTAATAATGATAAAATATTAGCAGATCATTTTAACGAGCTAATATATATTGTGAGTAGTTTCAGTTCGAATTTTATTTATATACAAAAATAAAACTAGAACAAATAAAAATAATAATAATAAAATAAAGGATAAATCAATTCAGTTTTTACTCGAGACATGAGTCTCTGATGTTTAATCTCTTCAATACAAGCACTCCTTGAGCGAAATTAATAATAAATAATCCTGAATGGTAGATGCATTTATTAGCTCTTCATTTACTCAAAAGGAAAATATTTGTACATAATAAATCAATTAACTTTTCCCCAAGTTAGATCATGGGCACTAACTTATGATAGTTGTCGTTTATATTTACAAAAATTATTTGTCATCCCTTAAAAAAATTACATTTAACTCAACCTTTTTTATTCAATTTACTTTCTTAAACTGAAGACTGGAGTGCCATGTCTAGGAGTGGCACTTATCTCTGTGATATATATACATATAAATAAACTGTTAGATTTATCGGATAGCCTTAAAGCTGAGCCAAAGACCTTGATTGATTGATCAAATCTTTAGGGGTCCTTAACTGGAGAATCTTTGGTTATGTCCTCCCCAAAGCGATCCGAACGTTGTTGGCCTTTATTATGATACTATAAAAGGCCTACCAATATGTATATATACAATCACATAATGACTTTATTAAATATATTCAATAAGAATAAAATCACAGTGTTAATGCCCCTAACTTATTAAAAATACACATAATGAATTTTTAATATTCTTTAGGCGTATAAACGTTGAGTTGTATGGGTTCATATATAATATTTACAAATCTATATATGTACATACAACATTACATAACCAGTTGTGTATACGCCCATATGTGCATATTAGTAGTTTGTGGCTAGGCTGAAGAAGAGCGGGGGCGAGATCGATTGGCTGAGAGAGGCAGGGAGTATGGTGAGAGAATTATTGCCCCCACCAATCGTGGTCGGAGGAGCTGTTGTTCTGGTTGGATGAATAAGAACCACCATAGCCTGCGTTGCCGCTACCCCCTCCGTAGTAACCTGCAAAATCATATTAATTACTAATACCATAAAAAACTCTGTTATAATTATTTTAATATACGTAAAATAACATATTAAAGACAATATTTTGATAAGTTTTATATCAATAATTTCAAAAATAAAAATAATTTCCAAAACAAAACTTTCCTGGTTCCTAGTAATATGATTAGTATGTACACACACGCACGCACGCACGCACACACACATATATATATATATATATATATATATATATAGAGAGAGAGAGAGTATTTAAATAGTCAACTAATATTATTTAAATTTATAACTTTTATGTTTATGTTGTTAAATACTAGAAATTCAAAATTGGTACTTTTTACTTGAAGGACAAACAATGTTCAGATCAACTGAAAATTATTTAAAACGCTGTAATCAGGATGTCTAGCAGTACCAGCTTCTTAAATTCCTGTATAATTTCCACATATAAACCACCCCCACGTAGAGTTTACTTATGAATCAATAGTTAGAGATAACACAAAATATAGCCATGGCCGAAAGTATTACGCACCTACATATTTTCTTAAAAAAATGTTAAGAGGGAAAAAAGAACATCTACTATCATAACATTATTTATTCAAAGATAAAACAAAGTCAAATTAATATTTGGTCATCAAGCCATTGGCTTGTATCACCTCACTTTTCCTTTTTGGCATAGAATTCACAAGTTTTGAACAAACGTCTGTCTAATTTTTCCCACTCTTCTTTTAAATACAAAAATAAGTTGTCTTTTCTTGTAGGGTTACGTTTACCAACTGCATTTTTATTTATGCATACCAAATAAATTTTCAATTTAGACTTTATGTGCTCAATGGAATTGAGGTCTGGGGACTGAGGCCAGTGAACCACCGTAATGTTTTTTTTTTTTAACCATTCTCTACTTTTGCGTGAAACTTGGCATGGAGCATAAATTTGTTGAAAAAAATGTTTTTTCTGTCATCTGGTATAAATATTTTTTCAAAATATGATTTAATATGGAACTATCACAATCTGGATGATAGGGTTCGCCTTCGTACGAAAACAGCACCAGGAGTTCTGAAAATCTGTACAAAATTCGATATTTTTATGAATTTTTTAAAATAACTATATTCTAGGGGCCCGGTGTGGCTGTGCGGTAAAGCGCCGTACTCCCATGCCGGAGCTGTGGGTTCGAGTCCCGCCCTGGGTGGTGCTTTTCTTTCGTAGGAGAAGTATCACCCAGTGCCATGGGTGTTAGTATGGGCAGTATAGGGCTTCAGTAGAAGCCTTGAAGTCGCAAAAAAAAAAAAAAAAACTATATTCTACATTGATTTACTGTCCGAGCAGAAATGTCAACAAAACACAAGGTTTTCAGCTCTTAAGCCAGCTGTTTCGATGTTTTCTTGCGAATCTTAAGAGATGTTCTCACCAAAAACCTATCCTAACGTGTTCCTGTTATTTTATTTCTTCCTGTTCTATGTACAGAGGAAATGTTTTATATGTCCGATGTCGAAGAAGAGTATATTGAATAGCACAATGAGAGCACTTCATAGTTTTTGCTATCTCGGATTGGCTATACCCTCCCTATCTCGGATTGGCTATACCCTCCCAACGAGATAAAACAGTTTTTGACCATTTTATCTCACTTAGTTCTTTTATTTTGACCATTTTTAATCATAAACAAAAAGAAAATTTAATTTTTTTATAATAAAATAAAACAAAACCCTAACTGCTACCAATAAGAGAGCTAACACGGTACTGGGAACTTTTGTTTACATTTCATTTTTTGTTTCTACAGTTTTAATGAGGAGTTGGGAATTGTAAATAATCCATTTAAGGGATCCATTTTGTCAATACAACAAGTTTTGGGAGCCAAAGTGTATACAGAATTATTAAATAAAGTGAAATAGACAATTTTGCAAGGTGCCTAATACTTTTGGCTTAGGCTGTACACGATAGTTGCAACAATTTATTCTTATACAGTTACCTCATATTACTGTGTATATTATAAGGCATGGATTTTTTTCTTAAACAGATACAGGGATTTAGGCTCTGGTAAGCCACTTATGAAACAATGCCAAACTCGTATATTAACATTCGTATACAACTTTTCAATTTTAATTGGTTTTTTACCCTATTAGAAATAAAAAAGTGTTTCAATCCATTAAAATCCACAAAACCTTGATTTTTTTCTTTTCAATATATACAAATTTCTTGGCTACCGATAGCTATCATTACTTAAAAGTAAAGTGCTAGTAAATTACGTCACAACTTAGTCACAATCCTTAAAAGAAATTACAAAACAGGATGGACATTTGACAGTAATTTTTATAATTTAATTTTAACAAGAAAATGATTGAATAAAATTCCTGCATTTTCCAGAATTCACAAAAGTATGCTAGACACTCATGGTATTCTATTGATGAACTGGTTAATATTTACTGGTTACTGGTACTTATATTTACTGGTATATACTTATTTACTGGTTAATGAGTAAACTAAAACACCTTCATTCTATGATTGATCAAATAACTAAATTGTATACACAGATCTATTTTATCGATTTTAATTGGCTCTGACGGTCAAACAGTGAAACACGTCGTGCTCTAAACTCCGTTCCAAAAGCTTAGAATAAGAATCCAATGATAGGCTGTTTATCAAGTATAGTTCCCATTTTTTCCAGACAAGGAAAGTTCATTCAGGATTACTGAACTTTAAGGCTGCTGCACAACCTTGATTATCAATAATCAATACAAATAAATCAAAATCGTTTCAAAAACTTACTATTAGAACTTGAGTATCCACCATATCCAGAAGATCCTCCTCCAGACCTTGAGGGGTTCCTTGAAGGGCCACCACCACCACCACCACTGCTTCCTCCCTGCTGACGGTAGTCTCGTGCTCCAAATCCACTGGAGAATCTACCGCCGCTGAATTCATTAATATTGTTTGCATACAATATCCACACTTAATGACAATTAACCTTTATTTTACTGATAAGTTTTGCTAGCTGTAGAACGATTCATTAATCTGCTTAATTGACATGTAAGTGTGGAAAGATATACAATTTTAAATATAAACAATATAAATCATGATAAGTACATAACATTTTTATAAAGAGAACAGCTTCATAAAGAAAGAGAGGGACTCATTCCATAGAGAAGTTACTGTTCAGGAAATACAAATAACTTGGTACTCTTAACAAAAAACTCTGCTCAGTACTCTAAGCAAATAAATGAATTTGCTCAGTACTCAATAATTTTTATCTTATTTATTTAAAAAATGCAGAACACTGATGAAGTATTAGTTACACAACTGATTTTACACAAGTTGATTGTATCAACTAATAACAAATGTATCAACTAATAACTTGCCTATCTAACAAGTTAGAGAAATGAATCCATATCTTTCAAATGCATAATCAGCTTTTTAGTTGATTTCATTAATCATTTTAAGGTTTCTAAGTTTGAATTTAAAAAATTGGTACATAAGAAAAAATCAATAGGACTGAATCATGGGTTTTAAATGGTTTGAGAAAAAAAAAAAAATTAGTTGAAGCCGAAAAATGTTAAATTCCTGGCAGTGAATAATATTTACTGCCAACATTAGCTAATTGGTCAATTGATAAAAAAAGCTCTTAATATTTACTTGTGTATTACTTAATATTTACTAATGTAAAAGAAATTTTTACATCTTTACTGTAGTGTACATAGCCCTTACTTTTTAATAAATACCAAGTAAAATCTACCCATTTATAAACAGAAGGAAACAATAGACATGGGTCAATTGGGGCTCTACATAAAATCAATTGAAAAGATTGTATGGATGACCCCCTTTCTTTTAGAAGCTATTAAAACATAATCAACAATAACAAATAAAAATTCTTTCCTTATTTAAAAAAAAAAGATGCTTAAGGAAATGATTACTGATAAGTTATATAATTTAGTTATTCTTGCACAAATTTACAGGTAGCATATCTGTGAACGAAGATAATGTAACAATAAAGAGAATTAAGTAAAGGACCACTAAATTATTTTTTTTTTAAATAAGGAACAGCATTAATTGAATTAACACGTTAATCGCCACGTCAGTCCTATGTGTCTGACGCTAAGAACTTCTACATGAGCCATGTCAGACATATATGTCTGACATACGCGATTTGGTAGAAGGCCAGGTCAATCACAGATGTCCGACGCAAATTTTTAAATAAATTATCTAATAAAGTTACCATGGCCCATGTGAAAATTTTTCTGATATCATCGTGGCGATTAACGTGTTAAACAAATGTTAACCTGTTATTACTCAATCTGATTTCAGTACCCATCTTTTGCACTAAAATTAACTCATCACATTAGAACATGTTTTCAATTAACTGGCAACTGAATGCTAAACTATCAAGTACAGCATCTCAAATATATTTTAACAGCTCTTTATTATATTTTAAGCCACTATAATTAAAGCTTTCAATACATGAGATGTGCAAAATAAAATTAAGCGTACTCACCCGAGGTACGTAGATAACAAGACTAATATCCCATGATAAAATAATGAGGTAGGAAGATAGTGCCGGATGTAACTCATGAGGTTTTAGAGATCCAATCATGGTCAAAAAAGGAACAGTCAAGATTCATTCACTCCCTAATCGCTTGCAATACAAGGGGACTGAGGGGAAAGACAATCCATGATGTGGAATAAGACAATTGGAATTCTGAAAATACTTGCCCATGTGTATATAATTGCCTGATTCGAAACAATAGTCAATTATTTCTCGTTGCCAAAGAATCTGCAGAAAGATGATTCTGCTAGCTTGAGTTTGTGCTCAATATGTCTTCTAAGTTTACAGTGACTCTGCATATGTATTTTAAGTTCAATGTGACACTACATATGAATTTTAAGTTTACAGTGACTAGTAGATGTCTGTTACTTTTTTTAAGTGTGTTTCTGTCAAGATTTAGTAGCATGTTGCTTCTCCTGATGGAGCAGCTATCTAGGAACAGTTTAGAGTGATATTACAAGGTTAAACCTTGTAACTATGCCATCAGGAAGGAAGTTCCCGGCCATTTTCAAAAATTTGGCAGGAAATATAATTATAATTTTGGTTCCACATCAAGGATACACATAATTTGAAACAAGAAAATGTTTCTCAGTAAGGTCTAAGGGGTTAGGCTCAGAAAATTTCACTAAGACTCAAGGCTGTTTCTTACCAACAGGGCCAGATCCTCCTAGACCCACAATTAAATAGCAGCATTCTTTGAAATGTTTGTTAAGATCTCAACAGCTAGATAAGTTGTTACACAAACGATTAGAGACCAATGGACCAGACATGGTTATATCTTAGTAAAAACCAACTTAAATCATTTTCCATAAATAAAATCAAAAGGCTCCAACTTTGTAAACTAATAATTTAAAAATTCTCTGTTTTTTTTTTTTTTTTTTAATTTCAAATACAGCAATTCCAATTATTACATGATTAGTTAGAAGCACAAATATTAATAATAAATTTTCAAACAAACTAAGAGCTGCATAGAAATGGAATTTAAAGACTGAACAATCAGGCGTGATTTACTAGACAAGTTTGTCTAAAAGAGAAAGACAAGATGTAATAAAGATGATCAACAGCAAATTTGTGGTGGACGAGATAAGTAAACTAATTAAATGAGGAGAGTAAATGGAAAGGTGGTAAGCGCCAAATTATTGATTTTGATAAATAAATAAAAAAACTAGTATCTGAGCTCAAATATGGTTCTAAAAATAAGAAAAAATATTATGGACATGCTCTATCATGAAATGAAAGGAATCCGCTAAATATCAATTTTTGGCACTTTACAGTCTCTTTAAGAGTGACACAAAATTAATCATTTCACTGAAATCCCCATGAGACAACAAACCAAAAATGAGTAATGACTTGGATCTATAATCGCCTCAAGAAAACATTGAAAACTGTTTATAAAATAAGATCAATGAAGTTTATAGTACAGATGTATAACTAAAATATATAGAAAACCAAATTTAAAAAGATAAAATAAAATAACAGTAAAAAACAATGCAGGTAAAAATGTCTGAATACCTGTAAAATAATGAAAATTAAATTAACAAACTGAACAGCATATAAGGACAAAAAAAATTCATAAATAGATTAAATGATTTGTAATACATAAAAAAACTCAAACTGCATAGATTAAAGTTATCTGCACTATTTAACAAATTTTGTTTGACAAAAAAATAAATAAAATAAAAATAGTTTAGTATGTCAAAAAAGTTAAACCTCTCTAAGACATACTTTTAAATGCAAAGAATTTCTTTAATTGAATTAGCTGATTCTTTAAATTTAACATCAAATAATAGAAGTCTGTTATAACCAAATTTTCAACAACACAAACAGTATTCACACCACTAAGGCTTTAGCAGAGTAAATGCTTCTCATGTATAATCAGGTCAATTCTGAGTAAAATCGAAAGAGAAATCTCCAATGATATTATAGAGAATCTAGAAGCAACAAACAAGAGTAAAACAGAATATTCGGGTATAAAAAGAGCAGTTAAGATTTAAGTAATCTTAATTTGGGTGAAAATAAATTTTACTTGATAGCAAATTAAATTTCAATCAACAAAATTTTATCACACCATATAACTCAATGGCAAGCGAAGTAAAAAAATTCCTCCTGAGTGAAAGCATGATGTACTATAAATTAATGATTTCTTACAATCATAGGAAAAAATTAGTGAGGAAGATGGGTAGCATAAAATTCTAAAAAAATTTATTTGAAAAATGATTTACCCTTTGCCACCTCGGCGAGATGAAAGAGGCTGCTTAGTTTCTGAAGCCATTCTTTGCATCCATGAAGGCATTGTTTGCTTAGTTTCTTGTATGAGATCAAACAGATCTCTAACTAAATTTCTATTTTTATCATTGAAGAAAGATGTTGCCAAACCTGCATAACAATCATTTAAAATATCCTGTTAATGTACAGTCATGTCAATCACAATTACTAGGTGCAGTCCATTAGAAGAAATTCCCTTCATTTATGTATATAAAATGGGAATGATTAATTGTTTAACCCTTTCATGGCTCCAGACGAGATATATCGCGAAACAAAGTCGGTCCCCGGTGTTTTTCACTTATTTACCGTCCTCAGCTTCACAAGAGATAAGTTTTCGTGACTGAGGCACATCCTAGCGGATCCACGGAGACTTAATAAATAGATCTAGCAGCCGCTAGGTTGCAGGGGTATCTCTATTGCGGAAATATTTGTGTCGGCCCAGTAGCAGCCTGTCATCTGGGTCGGTCGTTCAGGGAAGCCCCGCTCACTCCTTTTTACCTGCTATTTTTTTTTTTTTTCTGTCCCTTATCCCTCCCTCGGCTACCGTCCACCCTACCGTCAAGGGTCTGAAGGACATATTTTACCATTATTCATTCGAGTTCTAGACGCTCTGAGCGATAGTCCTCTGTGTTTTTTTGTGATATTCACTGTTTTATTTTGCTATTATTTCTCCAGTTTTCAATTACTTATTTAAAATTAATTAAATTAAAAAAATGTATGCAAATTATTAACATTATTATATTATTGTTCATTATTCCTTCTTATATCATGTGATCTCTTACTGCAATCGGTAATCTAGCATTTTAATTTATTGAAATAATGATAAAGGTATTATAGAATCATAAAAAATAAATAAAACATTAATAAACAGTCGGTGAAGGTGATGAGGAGTTGAAGAAGTTGAAGCAGTCAGCGGCGGAGAGTGGCCTGCAGGCCTTAGCATGGGGAGTGAAATGCCTACAGACCCGCTCAGCGTCTCAGTGCAACTCTCGTTCCGAGTGCTTAGCGGTTAAAGGATTAAAAAATAATGAAATAGATTACAAAAAGCACTCCAAAATAAACAGTTTACCTAAATTGCCCATACGGCCAGTACGCCCAATTCTATGAACATATTCTTCAACATCATTAGGTAAATCAAAATTGATGACATGTTTCACATGAGGTATGTCCAGACCCCGAGCAGCTACCTAAAATAGAAATAATGAAACCATTACAAAAATTGATTCATTTTAGCTTGGGCCCAACATGGCCATAGAACAAGTCAATCAGTTATAATGATCACAATTTAAATAGAAAACATAATAGTGATCATATAAATTCATAAAGTACGGAAATCAACAATATACTCACTGCAGTCGCAACTAGAACAGGTGTTTGGCCTGTTCGGAAATTTCTCAGAGCTTCCTCTCTTTCCTTTTGTGTCCTATCTCCATGGATGGAAGTCACTGGATACCCAACACTATAGAGAAAATCTTCAAGTGAATCTGCACCTTTCTTGGTTTCAACAAAGACCAAAGTTAATGAACCTTCTTCAGCTGAAACAAGAAATAATAAATTTGAACAACACTTCAGAAATAATTAATTAATCATGAAATGGGTGAAAATAACACAAAAATACTACCTGAAATTAAATAAATAAAAGGCTAATTTAAAAAATCTGGTGCGTGCGCACAACACACAACTTTCACTTACCAACTTACTTAGATTAGAAATTGATGCGTTTTGTTGCCGCCCCTTTACAAAGTCACACATTTTTCCACATTCATTTTTTATTTTTGTTTTTATTTGCTCTATAAAAAACAATAATTTTTTTATTATTAAATAAAAGTTTTTACTAGTGATACTTCGGCAATGCAAGCATAATACTCCAGGTCGTCTGATTTTATAATTCTCTATTAAGTTGTTGAAAACTTCAGAGTTATCATGAAATAAATAATTTCCAATTAATTAACACATCATTTTTTATTACAAATTATCGTAGGCATACAGCGCATGAGTGGGCTCAACATGTTTTATGAGTTGATGGAATATTTTTTTTTTTCTCCTCTACATGTTTACTTGTTTTTTTTCATATTTAACCATTTCTTATTTTTAAGCGTAACGAGAGACAGTTAATTTCTCCATTTAAACAAAAACAAAGGTACTTTATAGCAAAACAAAAAAGGCACCTTCCCCATTTAAGGCCCCTCAGAACATTTTAATAATGATAAAGCTTACCTGATATTAAAGAACACCTAATTTTCATTAAACACGACAAATTTGATCAAAATCATTAAAGCCGTTCTGGAGAAAATTGAAAAAGACATAAAAATTAGACAAATTCATTAAATAAAGTACCCCCTCCACTTGAACAATTTTGATGAAATTTTTGCTGTCACATCAGCAAAAATATATGTGTATGCAATCGTGTGCATATACATACATCAAATACCCAGTTTGATCAAAATCGTTAAAGCCGTTTTGGAGTAAATAAAAAAAAAAAAACAGGTTAAAATGAGACAAAATTTATTAAGTAAAGTGCCCCCACCGGTTAATCAATTTTAATGAAATTTTTGCTGTCACATCAAGGGCATATACATACACTAAATACCCAATTTCAGATTCGCACGGTTTATAGTTTTTGAGCTAGTCAGTGCACACACGCACGCACGCACACACACACACACACACACACACACACACACACACACACACACACACACACACACACACACACACACACACACACACACACACACACACACACACACACACACACACACACGCACGAGCGCGCACACACACACACACACACACACGAGCGCACACACACACGCAGGAACGCACACACACACGCACTCTCAAACGCACACACAAAGATGGCAGATAGTATCGAATACTTGTTTAACAATGCTCTCAGTAATATTAGAAATATTACTAAAGTTAGAGGTAATATGAGTAACGAACTGAAAGAGAGTATTCTAAAATCCATCGTTGATCTAAATACATCTTTCAAGACTTGAAGAGAACAATTATGGAGTTAAAAGAGGAAAACAAAACGCAAGCCCAGCCGAGAGTGTGGTATGCTGCGAAAACAGCAGAGAAGGTTTCCCTGCCTCCGTCAACTGTGAGTAGTTTTAAAGTATTCATTTCTCCAAAAAATGACATAACCAGTAACCAAACGAAGGAAATCATTAAAAAATATGTAAACCCAGTTAAACTTAAGGTCGCTGTTAAAAGTTTTAGAAATATAAAAGATGGTAAGGTTATGATAGAGTCGAATTGTAAGGAAGACATCGTAAAAATATCAACTGAAATTAATTTAAAATGCATGGATCAACTTAATGCCTCCTCACTAGGGAAAAAGAGGTGGCCCAGGCTAATTATAAAAAACGTTCCAGAGGAAGTGAATATGGAAAATATAGTCAATATTTTAGGGAACAAAATGTTGAGGATAAAGACATTATCCCCAAAAAAAATGTGGTGCAATAAACATAATACAAAAAAGAAAAATATTGTTATAGAAGTTAAGCCTACTTTAAGAAGCTGGTTTATAAGTAAAGGAGTAAAGTTGATGTGGAAAATATGTTCTTTGGCAGATTATATATCAGTTATTAGGTGTTTCAGTTGCAATTCACTGACAAGACACACCAAGAAGTGTACTCGCACACAAATATATCCTATTTGTGCGGGCCCACACAGACTTCGTGAATGCGAGAGGAAAGAGGTTAAATGTAGTAACTGTCTACGACATAACCAAAGGATTACTGACCCATCTCGCCAGGTAGATACCAGGCATAGCTCTTTAGATAACGACTGCCCAACTTATCTCGCTCTAGTAAATAGAATAAAACAAAATATTGATTATGGCCAGTAAAAACACAGCTAATTTACTTTCAAGTAATTTAAAATTAATTTACAAAGGTCTAAAAATGCAACAAATAATTTACAAAATCAATGAATGAAGAAGTGTTGTTTCAGTGCATAACGGCTCATAGTGGTATAATAGGGTATGATATGGCACATACTCAAGCGAAGGATGCATCTGAAGCTTTCAGAAGAAAACTTATTCGAGCAATAATTACGTCAGGGAGTCATTGGCCCGCGAAAGAGACCGATTTAATTTCAAAAGATTACTTTCCATCTATTCCAGTTCTCTTGCAAAATATTGTAACTATAATTATTAATAATGTACATGTTATAGGTTATGTGGTGCATGTGGAAAAAAAAGCAAATTAAAAAAAAAAAAAAAAAAAAAAAAAAAAAAAAAAAAAAAAAAACACACGCACGCATTCGCGAGACTTAGTTATTTGGACGCAGGGGACCCCAAAACGTGTATTTCCGTTGGAAACCGGAAGTCGAAATTTTTGACGATCACAATACTTTCCCTTGCTATATATTTCAATATAGATAAGTGAAAGTAAAAAGGAATCATAGAGAAATGTCCATCATGGGCACATCTACCCTACCCCAATGTGTTTGACACAGCTACCCTTGCGACTTTCACTCTGGAGTTCTTATTTTTATTGTGTTTTTGGACCAGTTTTCCTTGAAATTAATTATGAACAGGGAGTTATTTGATAGTTAGATTAACAGGTTGTCTAGCAGTCCTGGCTTCTAAAATTTTATCTTTCAGGGAAAACTTTCAATTCTCTCGATGAAGTATGGAACTACAAAATCATTCCATTCAAAACCAGAAGAGCGATACTATTAAAAAGTTTGTCAGCTTGCCTAAAATTACCTTGCACTGTAGAACGCAATGTTTCCTATGTAATAAAAAAAACTCGAATAAATTATTTTTAAATCATCAATTACAGTAGAACCTCCATTATCCGGGGTAATGATGGGTATGGGTGTCCACGGATGAACCCTGGATAATCGAATTAAAACATTTTATTGACTTAATGTGATAGAAAAAAAGGTTAAAAAATGACTTGAGAGGTATAATCACTTTTATTCACAAACGAAAGTTTTATATACATTAAATTATAATATACAAAAATAACAAAAAAAAGTAAATGTAGGTACGTTTTTATATATTACGGGCTGACGACGATACAAAGTCGAAAATGTCTTTTTTCTTCTTCAAAATATCCCATACAGTTTGTTCGCCGATTCCTAGTTCAGCGGACAATTAATTTTTTTAAACTTTCACCCTTTTCTAATCTGTTTATAATAGTTAATTTCTCTTCAAGCGTTAAAACGACATGTTTTCTTTTTTCTGACATTTTGCTACTTTGTATGTATTTAAATCGAGACTAAATCACAACTGACAATATTTTTTTGTAGCCAAACAGGCCAGAGTAGGAGTTTCCTGGAAAGACTTGAAAACAATACCGTTCCTAGATTATGCATTGGAGTATTAGATACCGGAAACATCTCATAATACAATACTCGCTTTCTGTGTTTTTCCATTTATTGTTTTATTCCATAATAGATAGTTAACCATTGTGTAATCGTTAAATATTTATGTATACATTGTTTTTAAATATTATACATACAAAATAAATGGCAGACAAATTAAAAAACGCTTATTAAAAAAAAAAAATTGGCTCCTCGGCATCACGGTTAATTGGATCCCCAGTTAATCGAGGCCCAGATAATGGAGATCCTACTGTACTTGAATTTCATAAAAATTTTATTAGCCTTTAAATAGTTCATTGAAAAGGAATTTAATGATTCTTAGCAAAATATGAATGTATGGCCTGCTTCAAAATATATCTTGGATATCTGATATATAAATATCTGATATATTTATATATCAAAATATAAATATATCTTTATCTATCAAAATATATGGAAATAAATATATTTTGAAAATATATGACCTCGCTAGTCATAGAAAGACAGCAGTTAGTTTAGTTCTAATGATTTATTTAAGTGAGGAGAAATCTCTAGATGTTATCATGTAGAACATTCAATTAATTAATAAATCAAACATATAAAAAAAACATAAATCTGAATTGAGAAGTTTTTAAAAAAAATTATTTTCTATTATCGTCTATTGATAAGTATTATTATTATCGTCTATGGATGTCATACCATTTTTCGAAGCATTAAGAAGGTCCAACAAAAATCCTCTTTTATCATGTTCTTCCACCCAGATGATCTGCTGAGTTATATTTTCTGAGGTAGATCCAACACGACCAATAGCCAAAAATATATAGTCATTCAAAAAGTCTAATGCCAAGATCTGAAATTAAAAAATTTTATGAACATAACCAACAGTCTGTACTCATATACTTTTATAAAAAATTCCTAGTCAAGATTTAAAAAAAAAACAAAAAAAAAAAACAGAATTTTATTGATAGATAATTTAAAATTCTACTATTTCTATGACATAAATAAAAGTGATATAATTTATAAATAAGAAAAAACAAAAAAAAAGTAATCCAATAAAATAATACTGTGATATTGACCTGAATTTCTTTTGGGAAAGTAGCTGAAAACATCAATGTTTGCCTTTCCCCAGTTGGAGGCATGGAATTCTTTTCGACGATTCTTCGGATTTGTGGTTCAAAACCCATATCCAACATTCTATCAGCTTCATCAAGCACCAGAAATCTAAAAACCATTCATTCGAAATTATTGGTTGTAAAAAGATTAATCAAAATATTACACTATTCTATATATTTCTATTTAAATAATGACATTATAACATTGTCCTAGAGGATTGACAACTTAGTGTTATCAAAGGAGAAATTTTGCAAAATAAATAAGTGGTTTTAAATTGTAGGTCTCAAATAGAATTATAATAGGCCTGCAAAGATAAAAAGGTTGGTTAAATAAATAAATCAACTAAACTAAAAGCGGTTAAAAGGGATGTTGAATCGGGTGAGAAAACTACCAACACTCTGTAAAATATGATTTCCATATATTGTAAAATATTACTTTCTGTATGAGGTGTTTGGTTTCAAAACGGCTACATCCATTTTCAACAATTTTTTAGGTCTGATCAAAAGAGGATCAATTGTAACCGCTTTTTATAAGAAATGGAATACTTTAATATTGATATTCGAAGGATCTAGACGTTTTTGAAACAACCGTGTCTAACACATTTTTTTAACATTAAAAACTTGAAACAAATGAAAAAAAAATTTTTTTAGAAAAAATGGATGTAACTGGTTTACAAAAACCTACAAATAATTATAAATACCTTATATCTGTAAAATATTATTTTCTTACTCTATGAAATATGGTAGTATGTATATATACAATTCTGTATTTACCATTTAATATATGTAATTTGTATTGTAAATTGTATTAAATTAAATGTAATTTAATGTACCATTTGATCAACTTAATATTTGCTCTTAAATTCTTACCTCTCCCAATAATATAATTTACATATGTTACATAAAGTTTTCGTTTTGGGAAAACATGTATTTTTTTCTCTTTTATTTGATTATAAAATCCTTTAAAATTTTATGCTAAGCCATTTACCATGTTTTAGGTTTTAATATGTGACTGTACTTTACTCCAAATGAACAAAACTTAAAGGTACTATATAGGAAGATTTTTTCCTTGCTATTTAAGACCTATCAGATCTTTTCTATAATAATAAAACTTACCTCATAAAGGGGTTCGATAAATTTGGTTATTTAACCAGTTGTTCGCCCCAACTAAGTATTGAGACTGGTTTAAATGTAAAAAAAAAAAAAAAATCTGCTAAAAAAACCTGAAGTTTAATGAATCTATTCTTAGCAACCACTAGGGTAATTTTTCTTTTTCTTTGACTTTCTTATGCTAAAAACACTTCTAGAGCAATTTTCTTTTATGTATATATATTACATTAATATTAACATATTTAACTTAATTATGAATTAACCTACATTAACTTAATTTTTAAGAAACCTTTGCTGTCACATCACGGGCATATACCTAACTCAAATACCTAATTTCAATTTTACAATTTATCATTTTTGAGGTATAGGTATGTAAATACTCAAGATGTGACCGCAAAGGTTTCATCAAAATTGAATTAACTTAAGGGGCACTTTATCCCAACAACTTTTCCCTTCCTTTATCTAATTCCTATTCGGGATTTCTCAAAAACCATTTTGATTAAACTTGTCAGGCTTAATAAGAATGGAATATTCTTTAATATGAAGTAGGCTTTTATCATTATAAAAAAAATCTGATAGGTTATAAATGGCGAAGGAAAAAATCTTCCAACAAATTTTTTTTTTGTTTATTTAGAGTAAATGGCAGTCTCTTATTATACCTGGTAAAATTGTTAACAGCTAAGTAAAATATGAAAATATTTAATAATTAAATAAATGAAAAAAAAATACATCTTTTCCGCCCAAAAAAAACTGGAGACTAGTTATTTCCAGTTCATTTAGTTATTAAAGTAGTAGAAGGTGATTGTTGGTTTTTTCATGGCAATTAGGAGTAACTGTCTTAAACCTAAATCAGAACTTGGATAATTACAAGTATTGAACAACCTTTATAATTTTTTTTTGAGAAATGTAACGTGAGCGAGAGATATTGAACAAAGCATGGCAAAATGGAGAGCTAAGAACTTGTTCCTCACCACCCAGAGCATATTTAGATCTCAAATCAGTCACGAGATTCTTAGGTGTGAGTGGTAAAGATTTCTTTTTTATTTTATTTTGGTCTTACATTATTGTAATCAGTTAGAATATGGTTAATACAAAAAGTAAAGCCATAATATTATGAAAAATGTTTACCTGCAATTTTCTAGGCCAATTCTTCCTCTTGCAAGCATGTCAACTAAACGTCCAGGTGTGGCAACTAACAAATGACATCCACGCTCAAGATCCCTCATCTGTTCTGCAACATGGGCACCTCCATACCTGATGAGGAAAAAATATAATTAATAAAAACTACTTATAAAATAAAATCAGATATATCAAACTAAATTGAAATGGAGAACATACATTTAATGCAAATGATAAATTCCATTAAAAAAATATTTTAATGTGAGGATACATTAACGGGTTGTATAAATGAAGGGGCGGACTGCAGACAGTGCTAATCCATAACTGTAAATTTGATATTTTTGATGAGTTATGGATTGCATTTTCAGCTCACCATTTTGCCTGGTTTATGATTGAAATGGTGATCTGAAAATGAAATCCTTATTAAATATGGTAATATTTTTACTTATATTGAAAATAATAAGAATACTTTGTGGGTTAGCATTTTCTGTGGCCCAATTGAAACATATACATATATATATATTTGAAAAATAGTCAAGATACAACTTTAGTTAAAATAAATTTAGAGGTGTGTAATGGTCAACCAACTGTTTTCGATAGGATGATTAAATATCAGGATTTTGTCAAATTTTTTTTATTTGAGGAACCTACGTTTTGATCTAAACATGTGGATCCAGGGCAGGGCTATGAAGACAAATATATACGATGAAGACAAATATTAACCAGCTACTTATACAAATATTCATATACATGTTGACTATCTTTTATATAATTATTAGATTTCAAAGTATCCATGTCATGGAAACATACCGTAAGTTTGATTTTTTTTTTCCATTATTTTGTTTCTTCGTATTGTTACTATCAGTAATTAATCCCATCTTCTAGTATAACCACTTTGCATGTTGCTCATATATTTGTCATCATAGCCCTGCCCAGGATACACATGTTTGGATCAAAAGTAGATTCTCCAAATAAAGAAAATTCGACTTAAAATCCTGATAATCAATCATCCAATTTTAGTTACAATATAGTTAAGGAAAACTGATAGTATTACTGTTTGCATATCTTTCCTGTTCACATTTATTTTTTAAAACATCAAGAGCCATGAAATTAAAAAGTCAACGGTACTGGCATTATTTTAAGGGCGAACATTTACAATTTATCTAAATAATAATTGAGGGTACAGATGGATCATTATAACCTCCACTTTCAACATGTACGAAAATATTTGTTAATAATGACAGAAATTACATTAATGGCATAAAACTTACACAACACAGGGCCGAAGGCGAGATCTATAAGCAAATTTTCGAGATTCATCATAAATCTGGGTAGCTAATTCCCTTGTAGGTGCTAGAACAAGACCCATTGGGAACTGCTTACGTTTTCCTGGGAACTGATAAAAAGTAATAAAACTCGTTATATCATGGAAATCATTAAAATGTATTAAACTTAAACTGTGTTAGTGCAACAAGAAGAAAGAAAAGTAAAATAAGACACTCAATTGATATATAAATAATTAAAATTAATCACATGGATATAAGTAATTTTTCCAGAAAGAGATAAAAAACAAGTGGAATTCAATGTGTTAGGGTTTTAATTACCTTAGGGTTTTGTGGTCCTCGTTCAAGGATTTGATTTAGGATAGGAATGAGAAAAGCAGCTGTTTTGCCGCTGCCTGTTTGGGCACAAGCCATCAGGTCCCTTTTGGCCATTATGATAGGTATGGCATTTTTCTGCACTGGGGTTGGTTTATCGTAACGAGCTAAACGAATGTTATTCGATATTATTTCATTCATCTGCAAATCGTCGAACTAAAAAGTAAAACAAATAGAAATGTTAAATACAATATATGATTATTACGAAAATAAAACAAAAACATTATCGAATATACAATAGGTTCATATAGTTTAATTCCTTGAATTTCTTACCGTTTGAATCTGGGGTGGTACTTGGATACCAGTAGCTTCAACAGGGATATCCTCATACTTATTAAAGTTAATACCAGTATTGGCATTGCCAAATAGTTCAAATTCAAGTCGTTCATCTCTGGGGAGAAGTGTGGTCCAGCCAGCCGAGGAACCTTGGGGCTTCTCTTGCCATCTATCATTGCCTGTATTACCTGAAGTGGGAGTATTTCCACCTCTTCTACTTCCCCAATCATCACGATCACGTTCCCGATCTCTCTCCCTAAAATCAAACAAAATGTCTTAACAAATGATAAGTACTTTTTAGGCTGCTGAAAAAGTAATTTTTTTTTCATACTTTTAAAAGCGAATTTATTTATAAAATTTTAAATACTAAACAATGATTTCTATAGCCAGAAGAGGCAAGGTCTGGGTTACACAGTTGATGCATGAAAAGAAAAAGGTCAAGCTCTCAATCTTTGGCGGATCATTAAAGATGTGTGTGATCTATCGTCATAACCAAGACCGAGTAATCTAAATTGAGGGGGGAGGTCAAATCAGCTGATCGGTACATCGGTACATGTGGCAAATATATCTAGTAACTCAAGCCTAAGCACCTGTTCAAGGTTTGACCTGTATGTAGACTGGACATAAAGGGGGAAAAGGCTAATTAGGGCCCAAGTTATTACAGAACCATGGAGCCAAGAATAAATAAATTATTAAGTTTAAAACAATAATGTTATTGTAGTCAATCATTTTAGGTATTTATGGGTGAATCATTTTCCTATTATGTACATAAATGAAGTTTCATTTCCCACCAATTGAAATTTATTTTGTTAGCATATATTTTCATGAATCTCTTTCAAGTATGCTTCTAATCACTGAAGTTTTAACACCTATAATCGAAACAGATACTCCACATAAAAGATGAAGTCAAATTCATTCATTCATTCACCAAATTCTGTTATAAACGAGCTCCTAAATTTTAGAATTAGTGCAGTCCTGTGATGCGATGCAAATAAAAACCTGACGGTATATGTTGCACAAGCTTCCAGCTAGGACTTAATTTTCAATAATAAAATTATTATTTAACTAAGAATCATTAACTTTTTACTATTAGTGTATACTCAACATTAATTTGGCTAAGTAGCTACCTACGTAACTAGTTAGTTCTAGGTAATATTTTTTTCATAGCTTCTTACAGTTACAAGGGAAACAAGTAAATGTACATGATAATGTAGATGAAAAACGAGTAAGCTAGAAAGAGATCAGGTAGAAGGTTAGTTTTACATTTAAAAAAAAAAATTTAATAGAATAATATTTTTTATTTTTTTTTTATTTTTTTTTTTTTTAACTGATTACTTTTATTCACACCTGTCAATAACATTAACAATCAGTGAATTTGATGATTGAAATAATACATTGGCATGAGAGGCATGAGGGGTAGAATAAATTAACATTGTTCATTTAGAGTAGAAATATGCCAGTTACAGGCATTGAAATATGAGTTTCCACCAAAATGGTAAAGATTACAGATCTTTGATATTCGAATTTGGCTTAACCACTAAATCTATCTTAAGATCAAACTATTTTCAATAGTATATTTTTGTATAGTGAACCAGCACTATAACCCATGAAGGTTTTATTAATTTCATGTATTAATTTTTTCATTAGGAGTAGCCCTTTTTGAATTACAGGCGTTGGAACATGAGCGTAAAATATTTTTCCACTAAAACAGCAAAAATTGTCGATACTTAATAATTAGTTCCGACGAAACAACTTTGCCAATATTAACTTTGAGTAACTCATTCAACGCAAAATTTCACGTTCTTTCATTTTAATGAGAATAAAGTTTTCTCTGCGGTGAATGGTTTTTGAGCTGTACGCAAAAATCTGAAAGTTCAAAAATTTCGAACTACTTCTCTAAGGTGGCAGGCGTTCATATTTGTGGTCTATGAAATGAGTACTTTCAACTTATGAGATCAAAAACTTTCTTCAAATCAGACACTTTTATGTGCCTCAGTTCCTGGACTATTTTCACTAACTGATCTCCAAACCCCATAAGTTCATAATTAAACCAAAAGTTCAAAAATGCATGAGTACTTATCAGCAAAGGCTGAAAAGGTAAGGGAATATATTTTTTTATGAATATTATATAGTAATCTCTATATATATAAGAGGCTTTGTCCTGACTGACAGAATCAACGCAGAGCAAAAACTACTAATGATGGAAACTTAAAGTTCGGAATTTAGATTTTAAACGTGATGTAGGTAACCACTAAGAAAGGAATTTCAAAAATGTAACCCCTAAGGGGCTTAAATGGCGAAATTGTCGTTTAACTCTAACGGAAATCTATTTTTGAGATTTTAAACCATATGTTTTTTATTTGAATATCGATTTAACGTTACAATATTATTAAAATAGACATTCACATAAAATATGGCTACTGATTATTTAAATATTAGTGGTAATCAAATTATGCACAGTGATTCCCATGATTGGGGATGGTGCGTGTTTATTTTGATCTCTTCTCCATACATATAAGAGGCTTTCTCCTGACTGATTGAATCAGTGCAAAGCAAAAACTACTAATGATGGAAACTTGAAGTTCGGAATTTAGATTTTAGGTAACTGTTAAGAAAGGAATTTTAAAAATGTAACCCCTAAGGGGTTTAAATGGCGCAATTGTCGTTTAACTCTAACGGACACCTTTTTTTGAGATTTTAAACCATATGTTTTTTATTTGATGTAATAAATAGACAATCCTGACTGACAGAATCAACGCAGAGCAAAAACTACTAATGATAGAAACTTGAAGTTCGGAATTTAGATTTTAAACACGATGTAGGTAACCACTAAGAAAGGAATTTCAAAAATTTAACCCCTAAGGCAAAAGTTTAACTCTCACGGACACCCATTTTTGCACTGATTTTAAAGATCTTGATACGACAAGTTTAACTCTAAAGCCCCTACGGTGCGTCAAAAACCATGTTTTAAAGCCGAAAAATGAAGCATTCACGACAAGTAAGCAATTTTTTGTTACGGCGGTTTTAGTGAACTCTCTTCATTGCGCGTCTCCCTCTCTCCTAACGAGCCAGCAGCCTCCCCCTCCAACATTTCACCTACCGGAAACTCCGATTCTACTAAATCTCCTTAACATCAGTTAACATATTATATTAAATCAATACCAAGATAACGATCACAGAATTGATTTTAAGGCTCGTGGGCAAAGCCGCGACGGGAAATGCTAGTATAGAATACATAAATAAAATATTTTGGTAAATCTGACATATGATAAATTTTATAACAATCGTTAAAATAGAGAATTACACTGTTATTTTGATTAGGGTAAGTGAAATAATTAAAAAATACCTGCTGCTTCGGAATGAAGATCCACCTCGATCACCACCCCAAGATCGGTCTCCATTTTGTGAGTCATAATCTCCATTTCTCCTACTCCCTCCTCTATAGCTATCGCTCCTGCCACCTCCACCACCAGCACTGCCACCGCCACCACTACGAAATCCACCACCGCTACCTCCTCTGCTCGGATAGTCACGACTGTCGTTGTATGAAGAGAAGTTAGAAGAGGGTGGTTGTTCGCCACGAGATTCTGTAATCAACAATGAAGATCATTATTTTATACATTAAAATTAAAACTATTTAATAATTTCATACTAACTATACAATAATATTGAATCTATTAATAATAATGATTGCTAAAAACCTAAATTAAACTTAGTCATAGTACTTTGAAAATTTAATTTTTCGGCTAAATGATGCAATATCTAACAAAAATATTATGAAATATATTTGGTCAGTAATAAAAAAATATTCATTTCTCACATTAAAGAATAGTTATTTGGTTAGGGATGGTTAGGGTTTAGTTTAGGGTTTAGGGTTGGTTAGTTATATATTTGTTTATAGGTAATTATATTTTTAGAAATATATTCCTAAATGTAGAAAATATTTATTAACAAATTACAAAAATTTTAACAATTCTGATTATTTAATAATTTAAGGTGCAGAGCTGACACAAGTAAAAAAGCTACAAATATATATATGTGAATAGGTATGTATTAGTGACCGACCGAAGTTTCGGTTTCGGCTAAAAATCGCCAAACCTTCGGCCAAGCCAAAACTCGCTTTCGTGTCTGATATTCCCGAGAAGGGAGTGGGACCTTTATGATTTCATCTAGTAAGCACAATTTCGTTCATTGTATTTAGCTCCCTTGAATTTAGTCATATATAGTATCTGTTATTCACTAGGAGTGTCATTCGATAACACATGGATTTCTCTAATAAGTTTGGTATCTGTTGCATCTATTATAGAATTCATAGTAAATGAATGAAGTTTATAATGAAGGGAAAATAATTTAGTAAGAATAACACTTCAATAACTGATAACACTAAAAGAACATACATTTATTAAAATTAAACATGAAGTGCATGTGAATCATACGAGAGGTAAATGATGAGATAAAGTAAATAAGTTGAAACCGAACCACAATTGAAAATAACGATCTTATGTGTATCTTAAGAATAAAAAAGGTTATAATTATTAGAACTTAGCATAATTAATGATACAAAGATAAAAGAGCTCTGTTAAATGATGAACTAAAGGCCTTGTGACTATTAAACAAGTAAAGAAAACACAAAAAACATAAAATGCTGCAATCCATTAAATCAAAAAACATTTCTTTGAATTAACCATGGTTAATAATATTAATTGAATTGTCGGCAAACTGGTCTACGGTGAACTAGTCACTAATAATTTTAATGATGAATGAACGTCTTCACAAGTGATTTCTCGACAAACTGAGTCTCCAGGTGAATATCAATTTTAGGCGAACTAACAAAAATAAGGTCTTTACTCACTGTGGGCGGTAAGAATAGCCTTACTCAAAAGGAAGGTTATAACATCAACATACAACTCATAAATAAGGAGATCTGGCATCAATAGTGACTCCTGGCTGCATTCCTGTAGAGAGAAGCGCCCACAATGGCTGTCATAAAGAGAATGAAGCCTCGTGGATCCGGTCTGTGGTGGGGTTAGAGCGGGAGATAAGTCAGATTTTCGTAGCCTCCTATATTTGCCACTGCCACTGAATCACTCTCGTACATGAAGAACTTAACCTGTTTTACATGTGGTAGCTGGAAGCATGGGATGAGCGGGAATTTCAATATATTTGAATTTAAACAAACTACCTTGAGACTGAACAGAATCTTTAATTGATTTAATACTACAAGTTAGGTTTGATTACAAAACTGTGTTAGTGACAAACAGGGTGGTGCCACGTAAATTAAATTAAGTCTTAACATGTAAAGAAAGCAATCTTTTCATGCAGAAGGATTTTTTTTCTTGTATGGGATGTGACTCAGATGATTTAATCCTGAATGATGAATTAAACCAGGCCTGAGGCCAAAATTTGGTTTCGGCCAAAAATTTAGTCTCAGTCAGACATTAGTATCTATATTTAAATTTTGGTAATAGGAATCAAAATCTACAGATTTCATCAAACTTTTAACCTGAAAACCACCTTTTACAGCATTGACAAAAGCCATATGTTCGTAAAATAGTTTCACCAATTTGATCCAATAAAGTTGCGTTTTATTTAACACGTTGAGCGCCAAGCGGTACGATCGTACCGCTGTTGGACTATTGGCTGGGGCCGAGGCGGTCCCCAGGTACCGCCCGCTCCCGCCAGCTAAAAGATTGTTCTGGGCCAGGGGACCGCCTGCCGAGCGTGATTTCAAGGCATATTGGACCGCTCCGGCCCCGAACAATTCGCCAATGCAATTGGCCCAAATGTTTTTTTTTTTTTTTTATTTTTTTTTGTTTTTTTTTAATTTGGGGGGTATAAATAAATAAAATAAATTAATTTTATTTATTTTTTTACAAAACAAAATATCTTATTTATTAAAACAACATATTTTAAGGAAACAAGGGTTGACATCGCGGTCATAACCGGGCAGCCCCCGTACTACTATAGGTAGCGGGCTTTACCCTGGGGCCGGGCGGTACATACGTACCGCTCACAAAATTATTGTTTAATTGCCAAAATTAAACTTTTTATTTATTTCTTTTGCAATTTTTGTATCATTCTAATCATATTAAAGTTATAAATTAGGAAAAATTGCTTTGGCCCTAGGCAAAAGTACATCATCTTTTCCCTGGCGCTCAACGTGTTAAATTTATTTTGTTGCTGAATCGATCAAGATTATTCATATTTTTAGGTTATAGCATAACACTTTTTAGTGTTAGGACTCTGGCTTTAGGCGAAAAAAAAAAACCCTCTTATTTAAACACATTTAATCATGCATCATCAATCATGCAGGCATCAAAAAATGGTGACACGGATGCAGAAGTGCATCGATGTCAATGGGGACTACGTAGAAAAATAGTTTAATGTTCAAGATTTCTAATGATGTAATATACAATGGTAATAAAACATTTTTTTCACTTTTAAAAAATAGGGAAACTTATTTTAAGGACACCCCTCGTAATATGTAACAATTGTACACAACTGTTAATAACAATGATAAGTTGATAAGAACAGGATGTTTTATCTTAGGTGCTTCTAAATTTTCTGTATTATTCACATATTACATTCCCCCCTTCCCAATCTACCACCTCAAATAAAAAATAAAAAAATGGTTTACTTAAGATTAATCAGTATATTATAATGCAGGCACACATTTTTTCCCCAAAGACAAATGAGCCGATTCAGGTTCTTGTACGCCATTTTCTAATTATTCCGAACATGTACTGAAGATGTGAATATTGATTGATAAACTTGTAAATCCAATTTTATTTGACACAACACAAAAAAAAAAGTTAATTTATGAATGATAATTCTAGAAATCAAATACATTCAATTGTTGTTTAATTGGTCACTAAAAATGAATAAACATCAAATAAATTAATTTTTTTTCCACCCATTTATACATAGATGTTTTTGCTATATAAACTAATCCCTACTTAATGGTGAGATTAGTATATTACGATACAACTTGATCACAATTCCAAACCTTATAAGAGATAACGAAAAGGGACTAACTGTTTTAAAATATGTTAAGAAAATGGTTGAATGAAGTTCCCGCATTGTTGTTTAAAAATTACAAATTCCCACAAACAAAAATTCCTGGATAATTCCTGCAATTCATATATGATAGACTTGAAGAGGCTTAATTCTAGGAAAAACAAATACAAGATCAATCCTATAACATTTATATTACAATAAAAACCTAAACTTGAGATAAGATAAAAGAAACATTACCAAAACAGGTTAAACATCAATGAAGGGAGTACTGATTACAGAGTAAGGGTAAAAAGTATTTTATAAGAACAACTTTGATTTATTATATTCAAAACAAGATAAAAAAATCCTGCTTCTTAAATCGTAGTTATTAAAATTATGAACAGAGGTAATATGGTCAGAAACTAAAAGTTTTATTTTTCTAACCCAATTAAGGGCTTTTTTTTTTTTTTAAATTTTCAGGGCCACTAAAATTTACTTAAATATTATCAGTTAAAGTTTTGTCACAATAGGAAATTTACTGACATATAATATAATATGATTTACATAATTAAATCTGAAAAACAGGTTTCCTCTAACTGGTAAAATAACCTCTTAGATTGTTTACAAACATTAAAAGTAAATCATTCAACATTCATGAGAAACATTGATAAGATAAGTAGAGGAATGATAAGGAGGTTACCCTGACTGTTGCAGATACTCAAAAGGCTAAATAAGATTAAAAATCACTTTCCTTATGGTGAAGCAGGGAATAATTGAGTTAAATTAACCAAGGCATAAACCTGATTACAATCTTAAAATATATATATATATATATATATATATATATATATATATATATATATATATATATATATATATATATATATATATATATATATATATAAATGAATTGTTTTTAATTTAAACATAAATATTTTACTATATTTTCATAGACAAAAATAATCTTTACAATACATGACACAAAAATAAAAACCAATTGGGCATTTACTAAATCAAATATCTTCTATAACATTCAAAATAAATAATAGGTCTTTCTGAACTTATTAACTGATGTAACCAAATGGGAATGTATTTTGTATGATAATAATATATGTAAGTATCATAATACTGGAAATTTCTATTGAGTGGAAAAAAACCAAGTTATATAGAAGTGATGAAGTAATTGTCTTGGAAATAAATAAAACTCAATTTTCAGGAAGAAATAATAATGATGTTTACTTCACCGGAATAACATAATAAGCAATAATATTACGATTTTGACAAAACCAAGAGAAACACATGTGCTATATATTAGACGTCATCTAACTTCTACATCTGTTTTAAAAGTAGAAAACATTATTCCAAGTGGCGGAAGATATCACTATTCACATAATACAATCCATAAAAACATAACTGTTCAAAATAAGGAAATTCTCCTGTAAGGAGAATCTGCTGAGGAAATTCATATTACCTAATAGATTATTATAACTGTTAAATTACAGGATATTAAGTTAATCAAGTTAAACTCAAATACGTCACGTTCAGCATACCCCCTCAATAAGTAGACAACCTTTTGATAGACTTTCTACAGGTGACACCTAGCCGAGAAGCTATCTTATGGGAAATGATGTTTACCTGAGCCCCGGTATTTATCTTAAATGTAATGCTCTAGCCTTCCACCTTTAAATTAATGTTCCACTCACTTTATAAGTTTTCTCCCATAGAGAATACCTGGCAAAGAGGCATGTCACTATCACTAACCTGGTCTTCATGATCGACCACATTAACTTCTGATTGGTTGCATTTCCTAGCAAAGTGATTCTTTTTCCTGCACCGACTATGTAACTTGCCAAATGCAGTACACCTCCCAGCCAGGTGGGAAAGGCCACAAAATCTGCATTCCTCTATGCTAGGCTTATCAGCTGTCTTACCCCTGTCTCAATTGATGGATCCTTTAGTTTTACATATAATACTTCCTTCCCAGTTATCTGAAAGTCTCTGAAACTCACATTTCTAAGCCTCGGACATCAACCTAGTCAAATATTCATCAATAGATTCAGATTCTGACTGACTACAGATAAAAAATTTGTACCTCTCAAAATTTAAATTTTTTTGAAGTAAGAAATATGTATCCAAGGCCTTGCCTCTTTTCTTGCATTACATTCGCCAGGTAAACTACTAAGTATATCGAGTCCTCTCTCATCTAGTATCATCTTGAGTATGGCATACCTCCTCTTTTCTGAATAGAGATCCACAACTCCTATCGCCTCAAAGTAAGTCAAGAACCTCTCTCTGAAATAGATCCATTCTCCAGCCGAGTCCTCGCTCTAACTCAGTTCTCTCAGAGGCAGTACTAATGATTTCATCTTCAGATTCCCTATCAGTTTCTCTGACTATGGCTCAGCTTTAAGACCATGTTAAAGTACTGGATATTAAGTTAATCAAGTTAACCTCAAACTCAAGATGCTTGACAGAACCTTTATAGGAGCAACTGAGTGTACATTAAAAATTCAAAGATAAGCAATCTAAAGATATAAAGATATGGTTGAAGAAAAGGTTTTAGGACAGATGAACTAAATCAAGGTAGATGTACTAACTTGCATCCCTAACAAAAATAATAATGCAGAGATTAGATGTGATTTAAAAAAAAATGTTAATGCTTTCCATACGTATCTTCTTTCAATATATTTACCAACATACAACATATAATATTAATATATTTAAATAGTTAACTGTTCAAAGGAGGTGGAAGTAAATATGTAGTTCATTCATTCATCATAAATACCATCAAAGTGAATACTAATTTTCACCTGAATGGTATTTCTTAGAATTAGGTATATCAATAAACAAAGACCATGCTGAACTACAACCTCGGGGATTTCATGAGTTGTAATTTTTATAATAAAATCTGAAGTTCAAACTATGTACTAAGGAAAGGATAAATAAATTTTATAAACACACTAGTAGAATCCTCAAAACCTCAACCAAAACAACATTCTACATCACAACTAAAACAACTTAACTTACCTCCAGCCTGTTTGTTTCGGAGATGGGGAGGAATGTAGGGGCCGGTTTCTTTACGGCTTCCCTCCAAGTCCAGACCAGCAAACTTAAAAGTAAGAAAAACTAATTAGTTCAATAACCATAGCTTGCATTAGTGTTCAATAGATTTCGATTGATTATAAAATCTTTTCAGTGATACTACACAGAATATTATTTCTTAAAAATAAAGTATAATCAAATATTCATATCAAACATCCACAAGGTTAAAACTAAAATGAAAACAATATATGAAACAACAAAAACACTTAAAAGTAACAATGCTAAGTCATAGTAATACTAACCAAATCTTAGCCATAGAAGATGACCCACTTATAAACTCAGAGCTGTAATCACTGCTATTGAGGCAATTAAATAGATGAAATACTGAATAATTAAACTTTTATAATTAGATACCTATACTAAATAAGAATGTGTAATATAATTTTATAACTAACACAGTATATATATATATATATATATTATCTAAACTTCAAAAAAAATTGAAATGAGAAACTATATTGAAAAAATACAAAATATAGACTGAATACTACATATAGAAAACAGACACAATTAATTTTAACAATGATTTAACTAAGGTGCACAGGAGAACTCAGATATCTAAAAAATGGATTAAGCTACTAACTCAGATATCTAAAAAATGGATTAAGCTACTAACTCAGAACAAATAAGTGTTTTAAGTATTAGCAGAAATGCCTTAGATATATCGTAATCAACATGAAGCTTAACAGTGAAATTTACCTACAGGATGTAGAACTAAAAACATTATAATATAGGTCCTGTCCTTAAAAGAAAGAATAATGTTACAATGGACTTTACAAAATTGAATTTTAATAACATCAAATAGAAAATGAACAATGGAAAATGACTATAAACTAAATGACTTCAAGAAGGTGAACTTCTCTTTTGGCTACATTTTAATACAAGACAAAAATATTTAGTTCCTGGGACCAGAGATTTATAGCTATTATCAAAAAAAGGTGAATGAGATTAGTATAATTTAAAGTATTTACAATGACGCAATACAAACTCATCTTTAAGTGAGCGAAAGTTAACAGTTCTTAATTCTAGCCTTAACACCTTGGACCATTCACATAATTACATGAATGTTTTATGCCTACTCTGATACTTATGATTACACAAAATTAATTACAAACTTTGTAATATTATTAGAATGAGATGGAACATAAAACTACTAATAAATCGGGGATGTAAATTCCAAAGATATGTAAGTAATACGTAAAACAAAAAAATTACTTACTTGCTGCTCTAGACCTGATCCATTTTGGTTGGGTACATTACTCATATTACTATAAATCAGTACTTTAAAAGTAAGCCCTTTCAAGTGCTTTTCCAATAAAAGTAAAACACAAAGAGAACTGGTATGATGTACACGGGATTATACAGAGGACATGTACACTAAGCATCGATAGGTCGATTTTACCGGAAGCTTTCGATTATGTCAACAACCCCTCCAAGGCCGATAAATAATTCTTACTTAAAATTTGTTCCTTTCTAGAATATTTTTCTTATAAGAAAACAGTAATTTGTTGTAAAACTATATGTAAATATCTTTATTCAAATGTTTGATATCTAAAAAATTGGATTTGGTGTACTTGTCATGATCCCATTATTGATATAATTTGTTTAAGAATTAAAAATGGACTTTATTTTATTGCAAACATTTTTTTTCGTTTAAAAAAAGTTGATAATCATTTATTTTGGTTTAACTGATATTAATCACATGCTTGAAGTTTATACCTAGAAATGAACTAAAAAGTAGCGTTAATTATATTTTAAATAATATTCTTATTATTTCAAGCAGACGACTGAAAAGATAATGGAATTTTATTTTATAATTTAATATTGTAAATTTTTAAAATAGATTAAATTTATCCATATGTGAATCAGATCAGCTCTTTTTCGATAAACCAATCAGATGCTTGCACTTGTATATTCTCTAGCCGGTTCAGTTTGATATGTTTAAGGAGATCCGAGGTTAAGAGAGTTTATAAGTCGAATTATATGTTTTTTAGTTTCATTATAATGGTTTGAATTTTTTATTTAGCATTATCTTAGAGTTATAACAAGGTAAGTCATTTCTTTCTGTTATATGTTCTAGTGTGCTTAATACCATATTTTTGTAGTGAATCATCAAAATTAATCAAATTATTAAGTTTAATTAAATTATTTTCCTTTTTCCTGAAAGTTGGTATTTTTGTGATTGTAGGAAAATGGAGTTGCTCAAGACAGTTGTACTGCTTCTGGTCGCCTCATTAGACTATGTTGAATGCAAAAAGAAGCCTAAATCTGTGACTACTGTGATAGATGCGAAATGGGATTCAACTCCTTTAGTACTCGAAATGGCAGAATTTCTAGCTGATGAGAATGAATCTTTTTTTTGGGATTATGTTGATTCAATATCTTCCTTGAATCCACCCTTAGTTGAAGCTAGTTAGTTTTTAAAAATGGAAACTATTATATTTATTTTTACTCCTCATATCACTAAATTTTTTTTTCTGTCAATAGCAACAGATAAGGATTATTATGACAGAGCATTAAATGTTTCGAAGAACTATCTGTCCAGTACTCAAGTATCCCTTCTGGAATTCGCCTTGAGCCTTCATGTTTACTCTCCAAGGGTGGAAATGTTTAATCAGATTGCCAAAGAAAAAGAAATCAGCTGTCCTACCGCTGTAGACATTGGTGGTACTCTTATTTGTGACTGTGATACAATTCTTGAAAACATCAATAATGCCAGGGTCCTTAACTATACATATTTATTATTCTTAATTTGAGAACAACGTTGCATCGCATGTCTCTTCTGGGTTTGGCCTATTTTGACAGTTCACCTGATCATGGTATTCATATACCCTTTTCAGGGTTTTTATTAGCTTTAGACTTTTGCTCATTCAAAAGGGATAAATAATCCCCCCAAGGAATCCTTACAATTGAGATTGCGACCACACTAAATGGCTTATAATACGCCACTCCCAGAAGTGACAGCAGTGATATGTCGTTAAAATATCCATTAAAACCTCATTTTATCAACTCTTGTTTATTCAGAAACGATCGTTAACATTTTTTTTCAACATATTCACGTTGCTGACATTTTATTTCATTCTCAAATGTTACTGCACTTAAAGCTCTTTTCCTTTTGGACAGGAGCTAATCACATAGACATTGTTTTTTTTTTAATTTATCCATGATGGTTACCTGATATTGATATTGAGATCAATTTTAGGTTAATCAGAAATTCTGAATATGAAAATAGTATCGATTCTAAGGTTATTTGCTAAGGAATCAATGTTTTATAACTATGAGGTAATATATTACAACTTACCTAATATAAAGTATATTGAGGTTGACTTATTATTATTAGTAGTAGTAGTATAATAGGGTCGTCGAAATTGGATTGTATAAATGATATCAATATTAATATAACTCTCTCTGGAATTAATTAATAATAACTCACACGATATTAACATTGTTCGATTGATTTTTAAGTTATCAAAAAAAAAAAAAAAAACTTGTACCACTACAACCCATGAAGGGTATAGGGTTCAGTACTAAGTAAGGAAGAGCACTGTTTCTTTTCTTGGTCAGCGGTCGTACAAGGAGGTGATTTGACCTTGATCACGTTCAACCGCCAGGTTTTTCCCCCTTAATTTTTCAATTAAGGGCACCCACTTTACAGAGGCCAGGTTTTCTCGAGGAGGGTATCTCAGCCCACGATACGAACTGTGACAGAATAATAAAGATATCCTGAGCCAAGCCATTATCGAAGTCTGGACCTTGAGCACAGCAATTCACTGCCTTACCAGTGAGCTACCCCACTCCCCTTAGGTTATCAAGGGTACTAATTATTAAGATTGAATAGATTTTAGGATTTCATGCTTAAGTATCGATTTATTACAACTTATCTAATACAAACAATATTGGGGTTAACCATTTAATTTATGATAGGCGGAGATTATAAAAGTGACATCGATGTTAAGTGTTACGAATGTAATAGAGTTTCACAAGAAGACTTTCCTATTTACAATCGTTAATATGTTGAGACTGATGTGCAACTGGGTATTAAGAATAAACAGGAAAATTATTTAAACAAAATAATAACCTTATTTATTATAGATAAAAATGACCAAAGCATATTAGCATTTAAATAAAAATTAAAAGCATGAAATTCTTAAATGTAAGTAAAGAAATAAATTATTAAAAATAAAAATATTTATAGAAATGATATATATACTATAGAACAGCTAACAAAATATCAAGTAAAATATAAAATATTATGTTAAGCACCAGATAAAATGATAAATAAAATTTTTCTTGAATAGAATAGTGCAAGAGAATAGAATAGAAAGAAAAAAAATATTTATACATATATACATCAATTACTAAATTAATTTTGCAACAGATTAACATAATTTATATTATATTTATAAAAAAAATAACAAACTAAAATAATTCTTCCCAAAAAAAATTAATTATATGCACTGAGTGTTTCATGAGAAAAAAAAGTTTTCACTGTAAGATGAGTATTGAACTCTAATAGTTTTACTTAGAAGCTGGCACTTAACGGTCTAGCCACTGAAGCTGATATAAGTTGTAACTAATAATGAGTAATGCGCTACTCCAACTGTCGTATTGCACTATGAAGTTGAATATTAGGCACATATGCAACCACTTAAGAGTTAACTGAAAATGTTCACTTACAGTTTTGAAGAACATTGAAGTGGACGGATGGTACCTGGTACCCCCCGTTTATTCGCTACTCTGGGAGCTGAATTTTCACTTGTTAGGCGGCTGGGCCGTAGGACGTAGTTCCCTTTAGCGACTGGTGGCCGTGGGCCCTTGTTCATGGAACGTAGTCGGGCTAAAGAAAGGAAAGGTCCTGGAGAAATGCCCTGGTGTTGCTTGTTGTTGCATCAGGCTACTACTGACTGCAGGGCCGCTCGTACCCTGTACGAGAGTACAAGGTACGGCTCCCTTTGTTTATTGCCGGCGGCCGCGCATAAAATAAAATAAAACAATTTTTACCTACTATTCACTTATTTAAGAATAATAAAAAAAAAGAAATTACATAAAAATAATTAACTAAAACCTTTTAACATATGTTTTAATCAGCTGCGTCAACATTAAGATTACAGGCAAGGTTGGGAGTCTGATTGATGTTTATTGTAGTATGGTCTCAGGCTCTTTCTTACAGATAAATATCTGCAATAGCTATAGCAAGAATAAAAGGTTATACATTGAATAAGATAAAATTAAATATAAATTAAGATGAGAGCTTATCATTACTATGAGGCTTATTATTATGAGGATCTCAGGCTCTTTCTAACAAATAAATATCTGCAATAGCTATAGCAAGAATGGGGACTAAAGCCCAAAATGACATTTTGGCTCTACACCATGGTTATTAAACCCATGGTGTTACATTCCTCCCTAGTCTGGTGGCACAAGGCAGGGATAAGCAGAAACAAAACCCAGTTGAACAAACTGCAAAGATTAGCCTGTCTCATAACAACTGGGGCTATGAAAACTACACCCACCCCCACCATGGAACTGATGCTAAATCTAGCTCCACTGCACATGGAGGTGGAAGCGCAAGCCCTTAAGGCCTGCTACAGAATCGTGAAGCTAAATCTAACCTCAAAAGTACAAAGTAACTGGGGACACTGGAAGATATTCCAAGAGCTTGAAAAGGATAGACTCCTATCCATGTTTTCTGACATTCAGATCAGGGGCTCATTGGAAACTAACTTTAATACCATCAAAAAGGTCAACACATCACATATACCAAACAATGGCATATGCTGTTATACGGATGGTTCACTCACCAATAGCGGGTCTGGTGCGGGCATCTGGAGGAAAGATACACCCAACGAAGGTATATATGCCTCATTATGGAATTTCACCACTGTCTTCCAATCAGAGGTGCTGGCAATCAGCCACTGCGCCTTTGAGTTGTTGAGGGAACAACTTCCTGGGAAGACAATCACTATCTACACAGATAGCCAAGCTGCACTAGGTGCACTCAATAACATAGACATTAACTCCAAGGTTGTATGGGAGTGTAAAATAAGACTCAACAGCCTAGCAAATAATAACAGAGTGAATGTAGAATGGGTGCCAGGCCATACTGGCATACCAGGAAATGAGAATGCAGACACTCTAGCTAGGAAAGGATCCAACATCAAACCCATCACTCCCGAACCGGTGTGTGGCATCAGCAAAAGCTCTGCCAAAAGGAGGATAGAGGAGATCTATGGAGCAAAAAGAAAACAATTTTGGATGACGCAAAACCTACGACACTCCAAATTGTTCCTAGAGAGTCCTTCTGCCAAGAGGAGTAGTGAAATTTTAATCTTGACAGGAATGCTATTAAAAGACTTACAGCTGTATACACCGGACACTGTAAGCTTAGAAGCCATATGTACAGGCTCAAACTTGTGGCATCACCAATTTGTAGATACTGCGGGAAAGAGCATGAAACAGCCTTTCACATAGTCTGCCTCTGTGACAGACTCGCAGCACTTAGATTCAGGTTGTTTGGCCTGGACCGCATTATTGACCCCAAGGCGCATGAGGTAATCAATCCAAGCAGCCTTCTTAAGTTCACTGAGGTTCTGAAAATTAGCCTCTAGGGCAGCTTGGAACCCCCAGGCAAGAATTTAGGCGCACAATAGGCCCATATGGGCCGCGGTGCACTTGCCTGTAATATAAAAAAAAAAAAATAGCAAGAATAAAACATAATATATTCAATAGAATACTTCGAGAAAAAATATCTAATTTGGACTCATTTTAAAGATCTTGGTACGACGATTTATGGAAGGTGGAAGGTTTTATAATGAGGCGCTCAGGTCTCGATATATTACAACCTCCACGATGATAACGATATTGTGGTCATAAGCTGCATACATTTTAAATATTTTCATAAAATTAGTCATTTGTCAATAGTTTATTATCCATAACACCTTCCATAACCCTAGCCGACTTTAATATTGTTTATATCGCGTAAGTTGAAATAAATCGATACCAGAGTGTGTAATCGAAAAATCGATATCATTTTCAAATTCAGCACCTCAAATAACCTATGAGTGGACCCCAATATCGTTTATATCGCTTAAGTTGAAATAAATCGATACCTGAGTGTGTAATCGAAAAATCTATATCATTTTCATAATCAGCACCCCAATTAACCTAGAAATCGACCCCAATATTAGCATCCAATTAGATTTCCTACAAATGCGGCAAAGTCTGTAAGTTAAGGCCCAGTGCTGAAGTTCCTTGATATCTTTACGAAAAGTGCTTGGCTTGGCTTGATGCATATTATCTTTTATTATTTTAGATGTAATATTCTATTCTTTTTATAAATCTTGTGCCTTAATTTTTACTAACATGTATTTGAAGTATATGAAACTTACACGCCTTTTTCGGCATTCAAGATTTGATCTACTTCAGGCTAATTGTTGTCAGGAGCAATGGGTGAACCTGCTCGGCCACTCACCTTATACACCTAGAAATATTTTAAACTCTTTATTTTGTCTTTCATAATTTTGTTATATGCCAATTAATTAGTTACTTACTTAGTTTCCTATTTTACATATAAAATGTTTCTGTTTTTTTATTATAGGCTAGTTCTGAAGTCATTAGCGAAGAAGTGTTAAGAGTGGACCACAAATATTCTAATAGTGAAGGCGTAGTGGTTATTTTATATGGAGAATTAGGCAATTCAGAGTTCAGTTGTTTTCATAAAATATTAAAAGAAGAAGCTAAGAAGGGCCATATCACATATCTCATTAGACATTGGATCAAGGTATTTAATTTTCTTTTTACTACTAATTAGTCTTTTTTTTTTTTTTATATTCCAACTGCATTATTAAAATAAAATGTTAGAAATCAAGCAACAAAAAGTTGCGATTATCTGGCTACGGTGTTGAACTCCAAATGAAATCTACTGAGTATAAAGTGCAGGATGATACAAAAGTTGAGGGAACTGCAGCAGAAGATACAGAGGAAGAGGAGGAGGAAGTTGAAGGTTTAAATTTTCACCGTTTGAAGTGAGTAGCTCTTATTTGTTAATCAGGTCAGTGGTAATATTGCTTCACTTAATAATAATTGCTTAAATGCTATTATTTATCTATTGTCAGGCAGCTATTTCCTGATAAGGTAGAGAACTTGGATAAATTACGACAGAACTTACTTGAAACGTCCAGTGAATTAGCTCCCTTGAAAGTATGGCAGTTTCAAGAACTTAGCCTACAGGCAGCTCAAAGAATAATGTCTGCTCCAAAAGAAGAAGTGTTGCATGTTTTAACATACATCAGCTCTAATTTTCCCACTCAGGTTTCTGTCTATTTATCTTTTTATTTTACTTTTTCAATATTATAATCAATTATGTTAGTAATTTTCACTTTTTTAATTACTCAGAGTCTGTTTCACATATGTTGATACATGTTGGACTTATCCCAAAATACTGAAAAATACCAGATGCATTAAAGGAGTACACTCCCTCAAGCTTCTATCCCAAAATACTGAGAAATACCGGATGCATTAAAGGAGTACACTCCCTCAATCTTCTAAATAAAAAGTTAGGTACTAGTTTGCCTATGTTACTTCTCGGCAAAGCCAACCATATGGCGCTGTTTAACGTGGACCCGATCTCCACCGTTTGGGGGTTTAATTTATGTCTTAAGAGCGAGAGGTTGTCAAAAGCTGGGATCTAATAAAGCTAATCAAGGCCTGTTTTAACTGAAAAGGTCGCAATGAGAGTCCCCATAAATCATGGTAACATGACCTCCCGAAATAGTCCGTGCCCAGAAGTAATATCGAGAAATCTTTAACAAAATGTAATTTTTGTTTATAGCAGGCAACGTTGGAGGAAAAATATGTGAATAAATGCCGAGCACTTAACAAAAACAAAATAAATAAAGACAGCCATTATCAGCCAAGAAAGAATGTTTGGCTTGGTACATACATTAAGGTTGATTATTTTCAATAATATACCTTTTAATCAATAGAGAAAAAGAATTTCACTCCCTCTTTCTCAAAGTTCATTCCAATGAGATTATTTTATTCCTATTTAGTCACTGACTTTAAACAAGGGTTGAGTAGTATTCAGTAAATAACAAAATCTAATAAATAAATAAAAATTAATATTGTGTGTCCAGGCCAGATCACTTGTGAAAACTGTAGTAAGCCAAGAATTGAAAACAGAAATGAGACAAAATCAGGATAAGTTTTCGGCATCACTTCACCTGCAGCCTTCTGATACTGCTCTCTTCATCAATGGAATGTATTTTGATCTTGAGACTCAAGACATTTTTACAATATTAGAATATATTAGAGAAGAGCTCAGGGTTATGGAAGGCCTTCACATCATTGGTATGTAATATTATTTCTTCGTTTGTATCTGAAGGTTTAAGAAATTAATTTTTATAAAACGTTGTTAGTGATATTGGTTTTTAATTTGGTCTCGATATTTTAAATATTATGTGCGAAAATAAGTTTCCGCTGTTTTTATTAAAACATTAACGAATTCATTGTAAAAAAAAATCTAGTGTGATGCACGCAACACACAACTTTCACTTACCAACTTACTTAGATTAGAAATCAATGTGTTTTGGTAAATATGTAACCGCATTCTTCAACTTTACCCATTTTTCCACATTTGTTTACTTAATTTTGTTTGTCTCCATAACTTATATAGTATTATGTTTATTGCAAAAGTTATGAGTTCTCAGTACTTTTTGATTCATTATCTTTATTTCTTTTTTTTAAGGGGCCTAAAAAATCCTAATTTCATCAAGTCAAGTTTTTTTACTGCTTGCTTGTTTTTGTCTTGTTTGTCTCTTATGGCTTCCTGGAAACTGTGGACGATTACTGTTCAGGGTTTGAAATTAACTCTTATTTTCTCGGAAAGAGAATAAAAATCAAATCCGGACTTTTATACTTCTAATAAATAAATAAAAATTACATCATGACTTTTATATTTCGGGCCAGAAAATAAAAGTCCTGATATGATCTTTATCACAATGATCCTAATATAAGAGTCAAAGCTTGATTTTCATTATTTAAGGATGAATTTATTAGCTTTTTTATCGGATTTGTCCATATTTTTGTTCATTATTGGGTTAACCGTTTTTATGGAAATCTTATAGAGTATAATAAATTACCTTATATCGATCTCAAGATTGATTATTAGATTATCAAGGCTGCTGATAATGAAAAAAATATCGATATACAACCTCGGGCTCGCTCAGGTATCGATTGCAACTTATCCGATATTTACAATATTGGGGTCGATTTCTAGGGGGTTGCTGATTATGAAAATGATATCGATTTTTCGATTACGCACTCAGGTATCAACTTACGCAATATAAACGATATTGGGGTCCACTCATAGGTTATTTGAGATGCTGAATTTGAAAATTGTATCGATTTTTGGATTACGCGCTCAGGTATCGATTTATTTCAACTTAAGCGATATAAACGATATTAGGGTCCACTCCTGGGTTATTTGAGGTGCTGAATTTGAAAATGATATCGATTTTTCGATTAGGCACTCATGTATTGATTTATTTCAACCTACGCGATATAAACGATATTGGGGTCCACTCGTAGGTTATTAGAGGTGCTGAATTTGTAAATGAAATCGATTTTTGGATTACGTGCTCAGGTATTGATTTATTACAAGTTGCGCGATATAAAAGATATTAGGGTCCACACACTTATTTGAGATGCTGAATTTGAAAATGATATAGATTTTTCGATTACGCGCTCAGGTATCAATTTATTACAAGTTGCGCGATATAAAAGATATTAGGGTCCACTCCTAGGTTATTTGAGGTGCTGTATTTGAAAATGATACCGATTTTTCTATTAAACGCTCAGGTACCGATTTATTTCAACTTACGCGATATAAAAGATATTAGGGTCCTCACACTTATTTGAGGTGCTGAATTTGAAAATGATATAGATTTTTCGATTACACACTCAGGTATCAATTTATTACAAATTGCGCGATATAAAAGATATTAGGGTCCACTCCTTGGTTATTTGAGGTACTGAATTTGAAAATGACATTGATTTTTGGATTACATGCTCAGGTATCGATTTATTACAACTTACGCGATATAAACGATATTAAAGTCTGCTAGGGTTATGGAAGGTGTTATGGATAATAAACTATTGACAAATGACTAATTTTATGAAAATATTTAAAATGTATGCAGCTTATGACCACAATATCGTTATCATCGTGTAGGTTGTAATATATCGAGACTTGAGCGCCTCATTATAAAACCTATATCATTTTCAAATTCAGCACCTTCCATAACCCAATGCCGACTTTCATATCATTTATATCATCTAAGTAGTATTAAATCGATACCTGAGTGTGTAATCTGAAAATCGATATCATTTTCAAATTCAACACCTTAAATAACCTATGAGTAGACCCCAATATCGTTTATATGGCATACGTTGAAATAAATCGATGCCTGAGTGCGTAATCGAAAAATCGATTTCAGCTCCTCAAATAACCTAGGAGTGGACCCTGATATCTTTTATATCGCGCAAGTTGTAATAAATCGATACCTGAGCACGTAATCCAAAAATCGATATCATTTCAAATTCAGCACCTCTAATAACCTACGAGTGGACTCCAATATCGTTTATATCGCGTACGTTGAAATAAATCGATACCTGAGTGCGTAATCTAAAAATCGATATCATTTTCAAATTCAGCACCTCTAATAACCTATATCTATAGGCAGATCTTTTATTTTGATAGTTTTGTATTCCGGAATACCTTATAGTTTTCGTTTGTTTTTAAGCATATCGGTTCGTAGGATATAGTGAGTTTTAATTGTTGAAGCCATGTTCATTATGGAGTCAACATCACAAAAATTATTTTTATTAATTATTCATTTTTTAAAAAATGTTCATTACTGTAACACTTATGTGGGTTAAAGAATATTTATTAACAGAAATATACAGTTATCACAATGCCGACGAATTAATAAAACTTAAACACTTGAGCAGGTTACAAAATTGATAACGTTATCACAAACAATCATATGACTTGAGCAACACAGTCAAGACACAGACTTCGACTAACTCATTCAGTCTCTGCCCCTTATATATATCGTAAATAGTGGGGCCTGGAATCTTCTAGAACAATGTCGGCAAATCTCTGTCATCACGGAATGATCTAGACAAAAACAGTTCGTTCCAACCGCTTATTTTGTTTCAACAAGCGGTCCGGGAGGTTACGCCATATGTTTTCTTTATTTGCTATCGATTTAACGTTACACTGCCCCCTCCTTCAAGACATTCCTCCTGGATGTCTTCCTTTCCATGCGTGTCTGCTCCCTAGGTTGAACGAAAGGTCTCTTCCGTAATCCGCTGCACCTGTTCTTCTTTATGGTTCCTTGCATATGGCGCCAAGCGATTATAATGGACGACCATAGGCCTTCCTTTGGGATACTTGGAGACCCTGTAGATCACATCGTTGATGTGCTTCTTTATCACGTAGGATCCCTCTTCTGGGGAAAGTTCTTCTGCAACTTTGGGCAGAATCCTCGCTTTCTTCTCGGGTTATAGAGCCAAATGAGGTCTCCTTCTTTGTACCCGCACTGATCGGCTCTACTATCATAGTGTCTCTTCATCCGGTCGCTGGCGAGGCAAAGCTTCTTGCGTAACTACCTCGTGCGTGGGATCTGACGGTCCCAATCACGTTGATGGTCGGAGGTTACCTTGGAAAGGTACTTTATAAGGGTTCGGTTCATCCGTTCTACCATTCCGTCAGACTGTGGATGGAGGGCCATAGTCCTGGTTTTTCGAATCCCAAGTTTCTTGTAGACTTCCTGGAACAATGTGCTCTCGAAGTTTCTCCCCTGATCTGAGTATAGTTCAATTGGTACTCTGAAACGGGTGATGAACTCCTTCACCAAAATGTCAGCCAAGGTAGCAGCCTCTTGGTTAGGGACAGCATATGCTTCCACCCACTTGGAAAAACAGTCCACGATTACAAAAACGTACTTATTTCCAGCTTCACTTTCTGGGAATGGTCCTAATATGTCCATGGCTATCCTCTCGAAGGGGCTCCCCGCAATATACTGTTGCATCTGAGTGCGGCGTTTGCGAGCTAGTCCGTTGCTTGCAGAGCATGTGTTACATTTACGGCACCAATCCTTGACATCCTCAGAACAGTTCACCCAGTAGAACCTTTCACGTACTTTCTGGAGTGTTTTTGTCACACCAAGGTGTCCTGACACTTCATCATGTAGCAGACGAAGTACCTTTAGCACGCAGGTCCTCGGTATCAGAAGCTGCTTCCTGGATAGGCTGCCATCTACGTTTTCCACAACCCTCTTTAGCAAGCCTTCTTCTATTACAAGGGAGTTCCACTGTGCCCAGTATGCCTTTAAAATAGGTGAGAATGGTGCTACCTCTTGCCAAGTCGGGCGGCAATTGGCTAGTTTCCAGTCCCGTATCATTTTCAACTCAGGATCATTTTCTTGTCGGTCCCGGATTGTGACAAGTGTCCATTCTTCGCTAACTACTCCAACGAAGCGGAGGTTAACCTCCTTTTGTTCAATTCGGCTACGGTGGGAGCAATTAGGTGGTCATGGTCGTCTAGACAGGGCATCTGCATTGCGATGTCTTACACCTGATCTGTGTTCACTTTCAAAGTCGTATTCCTGGAGTTTTTGTAGCCATCTGGCAACTTGGCCTTCAGGATTCCTGAAATTTAGCAGCCACTTTAAGCTTGCATGGTCCTCAACTAAAACCTCGTACCATACAAGTATTTGCAGAAATGGTCAACGGACTTAACAATAGCCAGGAGTTCCCGCCTGGTTACACAATAATTACGCTCAGGTTTTGATAGCGTCTTGCTGAAGTATCCGATAACCCGTTCCTGGCCCTCCTGCACTTGTGATAAAACACCGTCAATGCCTTCTTTGCTGGCGTCTGTATCGTGGATGTATTTGCCTCCTGGAACTGGGTAGCCCAATATTGGAGCCGAGGTCAACCGTTTCTTCAAGGCATCAAATGCTTCTTGACACTGGTCATTCCAGCTAAAGGGTCTACCTTCTTCAGTCAGTCGACTCAGGGGCTTCGCAATGTCCCCAAACTTTCTTACATAACGGCGGTAGTATGAACAAAGGCCCAGGAAACTTCGAATCTGCTGTTTTTTGACAGGGGTAGGCCATTGTTGGACTACCTGAATTTTTGCTGGGTCCACCGCAACTCCTCCACTGACGATGTGTCCTAAATAGACGACCTTCGTTTGAAAAAGATTACTATTGCTACTATATAAATAATTTTATCTGTTCTAAATGGATATCAAACATGGTCCCTCAACAAATGCCATGAGAAAAAAATTCAAACATGCCAAAGAACAATGAAGAGGAGAAAGAAAAAGCCTAAAGCTCAGTAGTGTATAATAAGGTTCCGGGGTTACAGATGTAAACAGGCATGTCTAGAAGATGAAATGGCAATGGGCTGGACATCTAATGAGGAAGAACGACGAAAACTGGGCCAAGGAACTAACAGAGTGAAGAAAGACGAAAACTGGGCCAAGGAACTTACAGAGTGGATCCCCTTAAATATGAAAAGAAACTGAGGCAGGCAAAGAAGATGGGTAGAGTAGACAGGATAAAGAAGGTAGAAGGAACGCTGTGGTCACGAAAAGCCAAGGACAGGAAATATTGGAAAATTAAGATTAGTGAACTTTCAGCAAACCAAAGTACGGATAGTCCCCGTTAAGACTCTAAGGCCTCGGCCACATTGGCGCACCGACCCTAGCCCTCGCTAATCTTATGCACCCTTGCACCGCCCCTAGCCCTCCTCCCTCACCCCAGGCCTGTCCGCAATGGGGCACCGCACCTTGCACTAATTTACCTTTAATGGGAAACTTCTCCTCTCCATAGATACGTAAAAACATCGTGAAGCGCACGCGGAACATTATCTGACGGAGTTATTGGGCTAGATTCAATGTCATCTCATCTTTCATAAATATTTAATATTATAAAACATAAAAATTAAATTAAATGAGTACCAATTTATACTATCCAAGTCTTTTCAGAAATTAAAAAGGAATACTATTAAATTATTACTATCATGGATATAATATTGGGTTTCAATTTATTTTGTAGCTATAAAACCCAATTTTATAAAAAAATATAAGTAAAATTTAAATAAGTAATCATCAATATTGTTTGTTATGTTATTTAAAAAAGTTGTTAAATAAAATTTTAAATGTCGGTTAAGTAAATAATTATATAATTAATTAAAGATATTAAATTAGGATAGGTTTTAAAAATACGACAGTATAAAAATGTTACGATAAATAACGGCGCTGTAAAGCCCGCTGGCATGAAATCATTTTTAGTTTTAATTTATATTATAGCTATGAAGCTTTTATTTTCGAAGTAATCCGTGGATATTTCATAACAATAAAAAAAATTAAATTTAATATAAACAAATATAATATCAATATTTATTAATATTTACATAAGAATTCATTAATACCAGTAACTAAATTATTAGAAAAATGTGTACATTTTTAAATAGCAGTTAGAACACAATGATATGAGACTGTAGAGACCTCTACTCCCTCTCGAGCTACAGAGTTGGTAAAAAATCGTACCAGGAAAGGTAGAACCTTCTTTTCAAGAAACTGTTTTTTCCTTTAAAAGATATCCGGTTAACTTGTCACTCATCAGAAAGCGACGGACAAAAACAAACTCCAACTTATTTATATTTTTAAGAGATGCCTCTTTAAATGTCTTACCGCTTCGAATAAGTATTTTTTAATTAGTTTTATGGAAAAGGAATAAGTGTATAATAAGAAAAAGTATTGATATCATGACAAATATCGAATTCCGGTTTTCTACGAAAAATATTCTGAGATTCAATTATGTTGTAGCTATAAAGCACAATTTTGTAGAAAAAAAAAAAAAAAAGAAGTTCAAATTATATAAAAAATCATTAATATCATTTATCATTTTATTAGAAAGTTGTACGATTTTGAATACCAGTCAAGTACATAATGATATGAGTATTAGAAATTAAATAAGAAAGCTTTTAAAAATACACACTCGCACATACAAAAAAAAATTGTGATAAATTAAATTTAGTAGAATCTTTTTTTTTTTTTTTTTTTTTTTTTTTTTTTTTTTTTTTTTTTTTTTTTTTTTTTTTCATCTTTCGGTTCCCAATCATACGCCGCCATGGGCAACGCGTATTTTTTTAACGCGTTTGCCCACTCGGCCATCCCGCCACCCATAGTAGAATCAAAATAGCAAATTATTTATTCAATGCAAAATATTATTTACGTAATTTCATATTTTGTTATTAGAAAAAGCTGTGCGATCTTAACTATCAATTAAGTGTATATTTATGTAAACAATCAAAGAAATGAAATTAGGATAGGTTGTTCTAAAACCACGCATATATAAAAATATTTTGATAAATGACAGAGCCGTGAAGCCCGATGATGCGAGGCTAAAAGAACAGGAGCTCCAATTGTTGGGTTTGGTGCGGTGCGATGGGCGAGGGTGTGGGACTAGGTGTGGTGCGCTGACATGGCCAGCCCTATTGCAAACACTGTGTTCATTTTTTTTGCTCGGTGTGAGCTGGTACGAGGGGCTAGGGTCAGTGCGCCAATGTGGCCGAGGCCTAATACTCCTAAAAAGGAAGGTCTATATACATGTGTGATAAAGGAAAATTATATGTATATATAATACTGTTATTATAAATGTATATAAATAAAGACTATTGTTATTATTATTAATATTATTATCTGTTCTAAAAACATTTATTTTCATCTTAAATTAATGTAATATTTATTCTGAGGCTCGGGAACAAATATCAGATTCACAAATTGTTCAGGCAAGCAATGCAACGTGTTTATTGATGATTTATTTAGTCAACTATGATATTTCTGATATAAAATATATCAGAAATATATTATACTAGCTGTGGGGCCCGGCTTTGCTCAGGGACTTGTGGAATAGGTGGAATGAAAGAATAACTTTAAAATGTAATAGTACAGAAAAATAGACTAAAATTAATCATGATTAAAACAAAGTTTGTACCATCCTGAAACTTCAGTTTAGTATTAGTGGTAAGTTTAGAAAGAGTCCGCCCATATATGGTTTGGGTATAAGAGACCCTATTAAAGCTGTTCTCTTAATGCGTTTTCTTCCTTTTTCTCGATTAAGAAAAATTATTTTGTCAGCAAATATGTATGTACCGTTTTTTTGGGGTTTCTATTTTCTGATTCCATTGAGACCATTGATACCGATTCCTTATCCAGTAACTTCTCCTTTTTCGAATTCGGTTGAAAATTTACGAACAGAACAGAACTATTAAACAGAAATATTATATGAACACTTTATTTTCGATATATATTCCATTAGGTTATATCTTTTATTCATATTATCTATAGGTTATCTATTTTATTCAATGTTAGTTTTTATTCGCTCACTACACTAATAAGCAATTTTTCTTTTGTTGTAAACTTACTCTTATATTGTATATTGATTAAAGGCAATGTTTCGACCAATTCTTTCCTCTTCTGTAAAACTTAATGCGCTTGGTTTTGTTTTTAATTTCAATTCATTGCAGAGATGTAATGACCTTATTTAAAAATAAAAAGGAAAAAATAATTATTTATACATAATCTCGTGTAATTTAAAGAAAACAGCTGAAGCTAAAACCATAACAAAGCGAACTAAAGAACGATAACCTCATGAATTGAGCTTAGCTAGCGCTCCTGGCTTCCAAATGTCGAACTAAATTTTTTCATTCATTAACCTCGCCCCTCGCCTGGGCTTATTAGAGGGGCTAATTACATGTTGCGAGAGGCTTAAAATTACAGCGGTTGGAGCAAACTGTTTGGGTCTAGATTTTTCACGCCCCATCTACGGCATTCCACAATATTCAACAACGTTCTAGACCCTCCTTACAACTATATATAAGGAGCGATTGACTGCACAGTCTTAGTCTGTGTCTTGACTGTAACCTGCTCGAATTCTTGAGTTGTATTAATTCGTTGGCATTGATAATTGTATATTTTTGTTTAATAAATATTTGTTGACCCACAGAAGACGTTACAAGAAGTGTTACAATATTTATAAAACTTCAGGGTGGTAACCTATTTTTCTCTACTCACCAGGAGAAACGTTAGAAAGAGGTTGTAATGTATTTCATTTCATTCTATTGAGTACCTACTTGGCCCTAGTCACCAGTAACTCCACCTAATGTTTCCTCTTTATTTTCTTCTGTCTGGCTTGTTAAAAATAGCCAAATTGTCTAATGTTCTCTATCTTATCATTAGTATGCATATTTTGTAGATTATTAAGTATTTTGTTCTGTTAAAGTATTAATACTTTTTAATTTTACAGGTTTAACTGACAAAAAGCTGTCAAAGTCATTGTTAGCATTAGATTTGAATGGTGGTGGTGTCGATTTCGCTTTAGATATACGTGACTCTGCTGTTGTGTGGATCAATGATATTGAACTGGATAAACAATACCGTCGTTGGTCATCTTCACTTCTTGATCTTCTACGTCCCACCTTTCCAGGAATGCTCCGTTCTGTCCGCAAAAACCTTTACAACTTGGTATGTTACTTATATTATGAATAGTACAATATTAATAGTAAAATAATGGTATATTTGGTATGGTATACAACATAACTAATTGTTTCACTTAAATATAGAACTGCCAAAAATAGAAATGAATAATTGAATTGGTTTCTTTATTTATTTTATTATTTTGAGTGTGTGCTTCATTTTGAAAATATTTAATATCCTTAATAAATCATAAAATTAACTGTATGGCTCATAAATATTACTATGAATTCCATGCCAAAAAAAATCTGGTGCAATGCGTGTGACACACAACTTTCACTTAACAACCTTAGAAATTTACTTGATACTTAGATTAGAAATTTACGTGTTTTGATAAATATGTAAACTCCATTCAGCAACTTCAGACATTTTTTCACAGTTATTTCCTTATTTCAGTTTTTCTCCATAAGTTATAGAACATTATAATTTGAATTGCAAAACATGAAAGTTCTCAGTACTTTTCGATTCATTATTGTTTTTTTGTTTTTTTAAGGGGCTTAAAAAAATCCTAATTTCATCAACAGTCGAATGCTTTTTACTGTTTGTTTGTTTTTTATTGCGAGTTGCTTTTTGTAAATATATTGTGAAGGTAAATCGATGGAGAGTGTATTTATGGCTTTCTGGAAACTGAGGACAATTACTGTTTCTCTAAAAACACTCTATAATGCATTCTGAAATATATTATGGAACTGAAGTTTGTAAATTAAAGTATAACTATTTAAAGGTTATCTCCTACCAACAAGTACATAATCCTACCATTCCATACTGATAAGCACACTGCTATCTGTTGGTCACCATGCGAACTACCATCTCCACCACCTCTCTTCTTAGCCATTATAGGCCAAATTTATGGGTGGGTTAGAATTATATTACGCGCTTTCTGTAGTAGCATCGGACCGTGACATCATCTCAACCCTAACCACCTTCACCTATTCCTGGCAAATAAACATTGATTAATCGTACTTTCTGTACATATGATTAATTTTGAAAATCCCACATCTCCCCACCCTTGCATCTATCAAACATTACTTTTCATCAAAATGTTATAATATTAATATTGAACCCTAGACCATACCAAATACAAGTAATTATGTAACTATTCGTTATGCTTATAAGTTCCTTACCCAACTTAAATATTTGATGATGGTTGATTCATTTCAAATACATTTCCTCGTATTGTTTTCAAAATATACGTTTTTTAAGAATATTTTTTCATAAAATTTGTTTATACACTGCCTCACTATCCACTTCTTTGTTTTTCTGTAACCTACTATCTTTTCATTATGTCTATAGTTTTTTGAAGAACTGACATTTACATACTATACCAAAAGTTAAAGTTAAAAAAAAAAAAAAATTAAGAAATAGTATTTATTTAGTTGTGTTATAATTTAATAATTATTTTTAAAAAACTATAGTAGTAAAAACTATAAAAGATTACATCCCAAAACAGAAAGGTTGTTGTTTGGAGAAATGGATAGAAAGTCATGTATGATGGAGCAAAGCAAAGGGTGGGGAGGCGCGGGTTTTTCAAAAGGTAGATAATTATATCGACTGACACAAAATCGATGTGTAAATTTCAGATGGGGTGAGATAGTGTGTGATGTAAAAATGACGTAATGCTGAGGTAAGACGGTTATTTTTCAAACAGGAGGGGAAATAGGAGAAAGATGGCGGTCCTAGTAGCTCGCATGGTGACCAACAGATAGCAGTGTGTTTATCAGCTGTCAAAGCCAGAAAGTGAATAGCGAAAGTAGTACCGAGTTTATTTATGATAATATTGGAATGCAAGCATAATACTCCTTCACATATGATTTTATAATTCTCTATTTAGTTGTTGAAAACTTCATTTAGATAACATGGAAACAAATAATTTCCATTAAATTTGTATCAACTAAAACACTTTGATAATTCTTTCCAATTGAACAGAACGCATTTACTTGTTAACAGTGGTCTGTCAATAAAGGTGTACTGCGCATCATGAGTGTTTCAGATGTCAGAATATTTTTCTTTTTTTCTCTTGTATATATTTACTCAACTTTTTTCATATTTCATATGTAGCCATTTCTTATTTTTGGCATATTAAGAGACATTTAATTTTATCTAAACAAAATCAGAGATGCTTTATAGGAAAAAAAAATTTTCCTTCGCCATTTAAGCCCCCTCAGAATATATCTAAGATTATAAAACCTACCTTTTATTATAGAATACTTGATTCTCTTTATACATGACTAGTTATTTAAAATCTTTTGAGCTGTTTTTAAGAAAATCGAAAAATTAGACAAAATTTATTTAATAATGTGCTGTGCCCCCACCGTTTGATCAATTTTGATAAAATTTTTGCTGTCTCATAAATTTGCCATATACATAAATTAAATACCCAATTTCAGGTTCGCGCAGTGTATACTTTTTGAGCTAGTCTGCAATATTTTCCCTCAATATATATTTCATTTAGAGGTAAGTGAAAGTAAAAAAGGTAAAAAGTTTATAAAGCTTATAGCTGATTAATGATCGAATTCTCCATTCACTTTTCACTGTACCTGTTTTAAGGGAATAATTCTTAGGACTTACCACTCCTTTCTTTAATTTAGATTTCATCCATTTCCTAAAAATATCTCCATAAAAGATAATTTATTTATTAAATGGTTAAAAATTACCCTTGTTATGCCTTTTGAAGGAATCTCAAAAATGAGAAAATATAACAGTGTGGTTAAATGGACTATCTTATATAAAGAGCAACTATCAATTAAAAAAACACATATGCATGGAAGTGTTACTTCTAATTCGGGAGAGTTACTTAGGTTTATCATAAACAGAGATTTTTTAAAAATGATGGTTTCTCTTAATCAACTTAGATACATTTAATTAATGTTTTTGTTTTCTTTTTCTAAAGATATAATTTACTGGAATATACAATTGATGTTCCAGGTAGTAATCGGGGATCCTTCCAAAAAAGAAGTTGTGCCATTGATGAAATTGCTTCAATCTTTTCTGATACATAATGCACCCTTACATCTTGGTATTGTTTTTTCTGTCGATGAAACAAAAAATGGATATGAAGATAGTGGAGTTGCAATGCTCAATGCCTTCAACTATGTGTCAGAAATTAAAGACGTTTCCCAGGCCCTTAACTTCATAACTGATGTAAGCCAAATAGTATTATTCATTTATTATTAATTTTATTGCCCATTTTTAAATTTAATCATTTATTATTTATTTTCTAGGTTTATGCATCTGTTTCAAATAATGAAATTGCACCTGCAGATATACATAATTTATTGAAGTCCAAATTCCCAGGTTTCAAGCAAGATGAAGTATTTGGTCCAGATTCTGATTATAATACTGGCATTAAACTTTCTGTTGATTTCATTTCTAAATCTGGCCTTCGCAATTTACCTCAGGTATTCTTTTAAATGTTACTAGTATTACTGTGTTGAGTTAGTTTGAAAATTCCATGGCAAGTCACAGTATTTTCTAATTCAAGATCCTTATGATTTTCAATATTCACTGCTAAAAATAACTCATATGTAGGAGATTAAATGTTTTTTTTTCCTTGACTAATGGTGCCCGAGCCTGGATTTTTATGCAACAAAAAGTGTCAAAATATGCCATATAATATGCAGAAAAAGTATAAGATATGTAACAAAGTATGCACCATAAATTTTAAAAATATTCTGTTGAACAATAGTAAAATTCAAAGATACTAAAATGTATAAAATATTTCTCAGGAAAGAAAGTGGAGGAGACAATTTAGAAATGAAACCAAAATGATTTTAAATTTTGTTGGATCTTAAACGAACATATATTTCCGATATTAACATTAAACTCATTTAAACTAAAATATAAAAATAATTCAAACTAACAAGAATAACAGAATTAAAGATAACTAAATTAACAATAAATTAAAAAATATATAAAACAAGTAAGTTCATAAATAAAATTATCTGAATTAAAATTAATTATTAAAAGCATTTCTAAATTTATTTCTGTAGATCCTAACCTTCTGTCGTTTAAAATATTTTTATAATTTGAAAATGATGATAAAATTGTTGGATCATTGACTGGGAACATTGATTATCCCCCCTCCCCCAATTTAAATCATCCGTGTTTTAAATTTTATATTATACAGGATATTAAGCCCTGAATTTTTTATAAAAACATCTTCCATTTTTTCTTTCAAAGCTTCTCCAACAAAGCCTGGGATGTGATTTATATTATTTATTTTTTTACTAAAAATGGGGGTGGAAAGTCGGGAATCTCAGTAATTAATAATTTGAAGAAGAAGAAGAACTTATTAATGGAGTATAACCACGATGAAATTAGGAATATTAGCTCCCATGGTGGATTGTCCTTGTATATTTTATGTCACCATCCAGTCCTATACTTGTTCGCTCAGCTTCATATGCTAAGCAGTCAGTCAGGATATGAGACAATGTTATCATAACTTGAGGTGGCATTCCCCTCCTCTTTATCAGATAGTTTTGTATTGCCTATTCTTAAGCATGATCTCTTCTTTTGTCTACAGTGCGGTTTATTGTGCCATCTCAGCATGGTATGAGATACAAAGTGATGGCCGAGAATATATTTTTATATCTTTTAAATTAATAAAAAAACCTTCACCATTTTTCGTTATTGACCCACCCATAGATATATGTATTTTAACCACTAATTTTTTTGCTGGATTTACAGGCAATAGTTAAATTTGTAGTTCTTTTTATGTTTTACTTTATAAATTTTTGGATTTAGTTGTAACCATGATCCTGACTAAGATATATAATTGGAATGGTGTTTTTAGATTTTATATATATATGTATTATATTTTTAATATTTTATTTTTGAAGAGAAAAGACCGGAAGTCCAACCCAGGTCTTCTGCATAACATGTGCGGTACGTTATCCACTGTGTTACTGAGATTGCATGTAAGCTTTTCCTCTTCAAAAATAAAATATTAAAAATTATATAAAATTATTACTCACACGAAATAATCATATATGGGAATATCATGAAATATATGAGAAATCGGGGTAAGGGGATCAGTTGAGAGAAGAGATTGACTCAGCTTGGATGCGATCTCGATGACACATTGAATAGCCTACCATGCATTTTACGCGGAAGACACACGTTCGACTCCTAGTCAAGGTCAATCTTTTCTCTTTAAAATAAAATATTAAAAATTGATAAAAAATATTAAAATGTGGCTACCCACAATAAGTGGTGACCTGATTTAATACTAATCAGCATTAATCCCCCATAAATGCATTAATCAACCTCTCCCCTGGCCCGGGAAACAGCTTATAGCTTAAAAAAGGTAGGAATAAAAAAAAAAAATGCGAAATAATTAAATTATTATAAATATATATTATTTTCATGTTTTTTTTTTCTTAATATTAGGTGCAGATTTCTAATAGACTATAGACTCTAATAATTAGAAGTTCTAATAGTTTTTATCCAAAATATAGGTTCTACTTAATGGAGTTGCTCTACCTGAAAAAAGTTTAAATGCTGATGAATTCGAAGAAGCAGTCCTCAATGAAATTATGGTTCAAACTCCAAATCTCCAGAAAGCTGTATATAAGGGAGAATTGACTGATAAAGATAATGTAATTGACTATATCATGAATCAACCAAACGTTATGCCTAGGTTTGTTGATATTTTAAATGATTTCTTATGATTCATCGATCATAATTTATATTTTAATTAGTAATTTTAATGATAAGAGAGAATTTTCTTAAAATTTTAATTAGAAACTGAATCATACAACAAATAACAATTATAGTTAGCTAGAATAAATCAATCTTAGCCTTCCATAGATAGATGAATATCACACTTGTATATGGTAAGGTAAGGTGGCATCGAAAATTTTATATAATCAACAAAAGAATAGTATCAAAAAACTATAAAATGAATATCTTCATCTTTGTAACTTAATAAATTAGTTGATATTGGTAAAAAACAAATAGTGCCACAATGAACTGTTGTTATTTTATAATAAAAGTTTGTATGAGATACAAAATACATATCGTATTACTATTAAATTTATGTGATTATGGTTCAATTCGGATAATAATATCCAAATATTGGAAATAATTTTATGCCTCCATATGCTTATGAAACAGGCTTAAGTAATATGAAAAAGTTATATTACTAGTAATATAATTACAAAAAATTATCAAAATAGTTATAAAACAATAGTTAAATGAAAATTAAAAACTGAGAAACAATACAATACTTTTTAAAAAAACAAATATTTATTTATTATTTGAAAAAAATCGTTGATGTATAAAATTTTAATATCTTTGAATTTGAATGGAGGACTTTATATCTGTGGGATCCCTGTTCAAAGAAAATTTTGAAAATAAATAAAATTTCTACCCTAATTTTCTCTTTGTCACTGCCCAACACAAAACATAGATCACTAACCAAAATGGGTGATAAAATATATTCATTCTCCTGAATAAAAACTATCTTTAAGATTATCATCATTTATTAAACACAAAGCTGGTTTTCAGACTTTTGATTCATTAGACCAAAAACTTCATTGTCAAGTTCTTGCTGACGTTGCATTTTTTCTAAAACTTCTACTGGAGTTAAAAAATAAGTTTTACCCTCCATCATAACTCCAATGAAATAAAAATTTATTTGGTGAATAAGCTGTAGACTTATGTGAGTGAATGACATAATAAGATAATTATTACTAAGAAATTTCTTCTTTGAAATCTGCCACTGTCTAAGTGTGAAATTGTGACTGACTTGTTGGTTACTTTGACTTTTATACCTACTGCCCATTTGCTATTTACAAACAACGGATGCTATGGTTGGATTTGTTGACCCCCAACCTTACCTTTGGAGGCTTAAATTCGTGTTAAAAAAAAGATTTTTCGGTACTATTTCAATTAGTTCTAGCCAACTAAAATAAATATTAAAGTTCAGTGTTATGTTTTATGTTGATTAAATATTTACTTTGTACCATGATTAATTTTCTAATTGATGATGAATTTTACGTTTTAGGTTAAATGAGAGAGTACTTTCCTCAACAAGAAGTCATTATTTACCGCTTCCTAAATTTACAAATAAGCTTACTCTTGATATGATTAATTCAGGAATATCTTATTTATCAAGTAAATCTTCAAAACAAGGAATACATTTATTGACCAATTGGATAGTTTGTGATCTGAGAGATGAAGACGGGAGATCTATTCTTCAGAATGCAATCGAACAAATGGTAAGTTCTAAGTTATCTATGTATTTCTGTTGCATTAAAAAAATCCAGGAATTGATTTTTGATTGAACTCGATTTAAATTTCACATCTTACCATCACATCATTTAATTTAGTTAAAGTTAAGTTGAAGCCATTTAATCAAAATGGCTTCAACTATCTTTTACATATTGGATAGATGATAGTTGACTGGATATAGAATAAGGATGAGAATGGACCGGGCGAGCCGCAGTTCAATTTACTTATCTAAAATTTGATATTAGTGTGAGCCCCAGCAAAGCGTTTCAGGGTTTAGCTAATAATTGGAATAAAATAAAAATAAAATGGCTTATTTAAGTAATATGAAAAAGTTATATTACTAGTAATATAATTACAAAAAATTATCAAAATAGTTATAAAACAATAGTTAAATGAAAATTAAAAACTGAGAAACAATACTGGAATAGACATAGTTCCTTCATGTGCAGTAGAAATGTAAAGATTATATAATGTAAAATTATCAACTTTTATATAAGTAAATATGTATATTTTGATGAAATTTACCCCAAAATATCATTCCAAATAATAGCCTACTTTAAATTAAAAAATAGATTACAAATCTTCGCTGACATTTTTTAAATATTACATATAAATAATATTATTCCAAATAATAGCCTATTTTAAATTATTGAAATGTAATCACTTTTCTAAAAGTTGATATTTGTGGGCCATAGCAAAGAGTTTCAGCATTTAGCTAGGTAATTAGAATAAAATACAAACCAAAAATGAAAAGAAAGCAAATATACCTACAACTTTGAAAATTTATTTATAACTTTTTCTTGATTTATTTATTGGTTTATGAAATCGTTGATTTATTTAAAGGTTATGAAATCGACATACGGCGTCATGTTAATAAATCGAAACACGACCTACTGTATTTGTAATAATTCGCTATAAAAGAAATATTTTGGTCAATAATCAAGATAAAAATTATCCTATCTTTTAAGTTGGACAAAATGACACACATTGAGCCAAATTTCATTGAAATCGGTTGAGTAGTTTCTGAGTTTACCTTGGACAAACATCGGGAGCCCGAGATATACACATGATGTAGTATGGCTATTGACACTGGTAGTATTGGTGGTGTGATGAGATGGTGTAAGATACATAAATATGTGGGGATATGATATGAGAATATTGTAATATGAGTAGATATGGAGGCAGAAATGGACCAGAGTTGAAGAGGGATTAATATGTGATGGATTATAGATATAGTAAATTAAGGAGCTTACCTTATGACAGGGATGGTTGTCAGAGCCTGAGTGAGGCTACCCGGGTAAGGTAGTTATAGTAGGGTGTCCCTTATATAGGTGAAAAAAAATTTTTTTAGATATCGAAATGCATACATCCTATTTCTTTTTAAACCACCCAGACTTACTTAAATACAAAATTTCATCTTCTTATGTCAACGTTAACCCGTGCCGACAGAACTCTGAAGATTTTGAAAATTGCTGTTTTTAACCCTTTCCAATATATAGTTTAATCAATTGAAATATTAAATTAGAAAACACTTTCCTTTTCGCCGCTGAATAGGCAGCATCTTTATCCCATGTAGAAGCGGGTCTCTGGCTGAAATTCTTATCAATGTTTAATCGAGAAAATAAATTTGTGCTCTTGACAGACACAACATCACTTAATGATTTTCCTGCAGCAATAAATAAGGCAGTATTATTAACAATTTATTAGAAACAGTATAAAAATAGTACTATTTATTGTATTAAGTCCCTTTAAAAAGCACTAATCTTGATTTGGTGCCTTCACCGCCAGACTACATCCAAGCCATGGTTTTACATATAAAACCGGAATGAATAAACAGACGGCGTTTTCCAGTTGTCTCTAAACTTTTTGAATAGTGGAATATCAGGGCTAACTGTGACTTGGTGGTTTTTTGTTTCGAACACACATTGTAAAACCAGTTCGTAAACGTGATGGCTGTAAGCAAAGAGTAGTAATTCCCTGTCTAGTTTTTGCAAGCTCCTGTACTGTTTTAATCGCCCTGTACTAGATGCAGTTGTGTCACAGCACATTATTTGTCGAGGTTCCAGTCATAAAGTGCGTTCAACACAGCTTTAGCTTGATCCTGGCCGGAAGAGTTCTCCAGTTTGTGTACAGCCAGAAGTTGTTCCTTTTCTCCAAATGAAATAAGAATTGGCAGGCGTTCTTCTTTAGAACTTCTCACGTCCAGTCAATAATTTTCCATCCCAATGAACGGTCACCATTTCAGGCATATTATTCTGAAAATCTGATTTTATAGATTCCGCTCTCTTTTCGACTCAGTGTGCGAATAAGTTGAATAGACGATTTGTTTATCGGAAAATCATCCCAGCTAAGACCTAGTGCTTCTTCTACAGCCTAAATATATAGACAGAATCCCTTATGCTTAATTGGCATCTATCTAAAGCTGCAACTAACTTTGGCGTGATAAAGTCTTTTCTTCCTCTTTTTTTGGTAGTTTGAGAACTTAACATTTGAGAGGTGGATGCTAAGGGTTCCTCAAGGCTTTCATCAGAGCTAGTAAGTTGATCGTGATGTCCTTGCGTTTGAATAGAATCTTGCGTAGTAACAGATGACGATAAACCTCCGAAACACATTTGCTCACATCTTTTTTTCTCTTCATTCAATTTCCTTTGTCTTGCCCTTTCTTCTTTTTCAGCTAACTTTTTGTCCACACCCGCTAAACACCCTGGACACCCTATGTAAAAATAATATATCTTCTTAAATTTTCATCCGTTCCAAAGCATCAGCGTGTGCTATATCAAATAAATCATCTAAATTGTTCTTAAAGTCCTCCTCACGGCGCTTGTAAATATCTTGTATTTTTTTAGAATTTTTTTGCAACTCCCTCCAAGCATGGTGAAGATCCACAAGTTTTTTTATAGCTCAGTTAGGTATAGCTCTGGTAGGGATTCTAGCTTTTTCCCAAAATATAATACATTCCTGAATGAGGAGATTAGCACTTTCACTAACAGTCAATTTAACTTCGTGAATGTTTAAAAAAGTACTGCAAGAAGTTGACGATTAGACTGTAACTTTGCGCCTGTTATTTGATAATTTACGTCACCAACTAAGAAAACACATTTTTTATTGCTTCTTAATTCTAATGCCACCTTTTAAGTGTAAAAAAATACGTGTTAATCGCGAGAATAATTGAGAAAAAATGACAAATGCCGTGAAAACGCACCGCTACTGCTGCGTAACATGTGTGAACATGATTCGATGCAAGGTACGGGTTATCGTACTCCAAATAAGGTAAAAATTTATTTCCGAGTGTTTTAGAGGCAAATGAAGAAAACTAACACCTATGCGTTTGAAATTTAAAACTTTGAAAAATAAGGGACACCCTAAGGTATAGGTATGTCAGAGGGGGGGGCCTAAAAAAAAAAGACTGGCAGGAAGGAGTTAGAAATTGTACATAACATTGGTTTCAAGAATAAACAGTGACATCTAAAACAGTATAACAAGAATGAGGAAATTGAGATTTCAATTCCACAATTTTCGATATATCGAAAAAATTTAATGTTGCTGAGTTTAAGATCAATCCGCTAATATCATTCAAATTTTAACTTTATTGAAATTGCAACTGAGAATGACCATTTAGGTCAAAAACTAGTTAATGTTGCCAATAAAAGTTGGTAGAAGTCAACAACTTTGCATTATTTCATTAAGTTTATTTTATTGAACCAATGTATTTAGCTGGTATTTTTTTATTTATTTTTTTTTCTTAAACTCATATAAACATGCTCACCAGTGAAGCAGCTTCTATTTTCTGGGTCAGCATTTGATATTTTGTTTGTAGAAAAAAATTAACAGTACTCGATACCTGAATTTTAATATCGATATTAAGTCAAGGTAAACAACACCTTGACTTTAGATGAATAAAAGAATATTGTTTATTTGTTTACAATCACATGCTTTAATCTGTATGTCATTATTAAAAATTAAATTGAATTTATGCTGCTCCTATCTTCAGATTCATTCATTTATGCTATAAATTTATTTATTAGGAAGGAAGTGGGAAGATAAGGATTGGTGTAATTATTAATGAAAGGGAAACTAAAACCCCTAGTTCTGATATTAACAGGATCGCACTTGCTGTCTTAAGACAGCTTCCTTCTGATGCAGCTCTGGAAAAAGTGAAGGATATATTACAAGATTTTCCCGCTATTGAAGCGGGTGTTAGAATCTCCAGCGACTATGGTGTCTCTGTTAGTAACAACTTTTATTTTACTTAGTAGTGCCTGCCATTATCACTGAATAATATTTATTAATGAAATTATTGATTGTCACTGTTGACCAGCCAGACCAGGAGGAAATAGAAACTGTGATCCAGTTACACAGGGAATTTTCAAAACAGATTCTCAATTTTGATAGAGGTGTGAGGGGTATCGTAAACAATGGTAGGCTCATTGGTCCATTGCAGCCTGGTGAAGACTTTACTGTGGATGACTTCTCTCTTCTTGAAAGATTCTCTTTGTCTACATATGTCGACAAAATATATGCTGCCATTGCAGCTAATTCTGTGGGTGAGTTATTTTGTCTCTGATTATTAGATTAATTAAATTATACTTTACAGTTCTCATATATGTTTTTTCTATTTTTGGAGTTTATCGATCAGTTAATGATTCTATTCATTCCGTTTACTTATTATTTCTGTACCAAGAAAGGGGTAGATAGAATGGCGCATGTCTTATTTTTATTCTTCAAACATGGTCATTACTTTAGTCAATTTTTAAAGTTACTGACTATAAAAAATGTTTCATATCAATAGCTTAAATTTCTAATAAAAAATCGATCTTAGCAAATGTATTTTCCAAAATGACCCAAACATTTTAGTAATCTAACATTTTCTAATTCCTATTTTTAGATTTAGATGCTGTTACAAGTGATATGCTTATGAAGTCTGTATCCCTCCTTGCATCACGCCCTGAATCTAAAAGCCGTTTTGAAATAACCCCTGCTGGTGAAGAGCACAGGTTAGAATGATAATATGTTTAAAATCAGCTACTTGTTGATGCATCTTTTTAAATATTGCTTATTATATTTTTTAGTGTAGTGAAACTTATGGCAAGTGATGACGGGCCAGCCTTTGACCTTGTTGCTATCGTTGATCCTGTATCAAGTGGTGCACATATAGTTGGCTACCTTCTTTCGACTCTCCAACAGGTTGTAAGAGCTGATATTAGAATTTTCTTGAATTGTGTCGAGAAGAACAGTGATATGCCTTTGAAAAGGTACGTGTTTATCTAATATTCTCATTTCTATTTATCATCAGATTTCATGAAATCTTTTGAGATTTTTCGAATCATAAACCCATTGAAACTTTTTTACTTTAGCTTTCCTGGTAGTGGGTTTCTTCCCTTTCTTCCCACTTCTAATTACCTTGAGTTTACTTGAAGTGAACGTAAATTTAGATAATCTCTCAACTTGTAACCTCAATATGACATGTCCTGGGTCATATTTAGGAATTTAGAATTAAACTAGAAAAATCGAAGATCAGTCATTATCGTAGTTTTAAATTTATCTTTTAAAAGTTTTTTCTTACTCCATTAATGTTCACCCCTATGTGCGACATCTTGTGGTTATTTAAATCCTGATCTTTCTTTGAAAAACTAGCTTAACCCGTCCACGCTTTACTATGGCTTACTCTAATATTAACTTTTACGGTAATAATAAATGTATTCCGGTGAAATTTACACAAAAATAATATTACACATTTTAGCCTATTTTAAATTAGTGGAAAATAAGGAAGAATTATAAATCTACGCTGCCATTTTTTCAATTTTATACCTAAACATAGTTAAACTCCTTTACCGAACAAGAAGGAACATTGTATATGCCATTGGGATTCATTTTTCCCATTGGGGATGTTAACTGATATATTGCTAGAAAAATATGTGATTAAGAAAAATAAATAAATAAGCTGTAACTCTGTTAGTAATTGTCCTATTTCTATGATTTCTTAATAATTTTGTAGCTATGAAAGAAAACTACCATTTTGCACAAAAATAATGGATAACAAATACGAAAAGAAATATTTTTTATTTTTTATAACATTTTGTCCATGGAATGTATCAACATAAGTAGATATGGCTGTTATTTGGCTTAACAGCAACGTTCTGTAAAAGTTTCGGATTTATCCATTCAATAATTTTCAAGTTTTGAGGTAACAAACATACAGTCCTTGCATTTTCATATTTAAGATTACTTTCCTGTTAGTTAATACCAATCTTTTGTACTGTTATTTTTTGTTGTCTTAACTTAGTCTCATTCACCTTCATTTCAGTTCAGCATTATTTAGTCCCTTGTATTCTTAGTTTTTTGGATTCGTGACATCACCTGAGACATAGTCTTAGACTGGTGTTTTTCTGATGCCCCTCCCCTTCACGTTTCAGCAGTTATTCCTCATGTGCATCGGCAATACTTCATTGGCTTATTTCTCTGCATCTGATTTTCTGAATTTCATTCCAATTCCAACTATGTTAAAGCATCAAGCTACAAAAATCATAGAGTTCATCTTGCATAGAGACACCATTCAAACAATCTGTCCTAGTCTAAGTAGTTAATTTTGGAACTCCCTCTCAACCTCAAACATCGCTTATATTTCCATGCTCATTATCGAAAGCTATCTCTCCTTTCACTTCTTTCTTCCTCTGTGATGTAAATTCATGGAAAGAGAAAAAAAAAATAATAATAATAATAATAATTGTTGCTTTCGTAATTCATAGTTTAGAGATAAGAGTTTACATAATGGTTCATATGTTTAAAAATACCTTGTGATATTTAGACAAATAATAATAAATATTTTACAGGTTACCCTAAATCATTTTTAAAATGAGATACCAAAATATTCACAACAAGCATGACCATAAAGAAACCATAAGTTTTATCATCGGAAGATTTTACATAGATATTTTTAATAATAATGTAATCAAGGCAATGATATGACCCAGATTAGTCCTGGGCCATCTCAATAAGCAGCTGTCAGTTGGCTCCACTTGTGACAGTCTTCCACATAGTTAAATTTAATAATACAAAAAGTATTTCCTCAAATATCTTCTTTTATTTATTTTGTTTTTATATATTTTTTATTTTTCAGCTTTTATCGCTATGTCCTGGAACCATCGCTGCAGTTCACACCTAGTGGAAGTTTAGGTTCTGGCCCTGTAGCAAGGTTTTCTAATATGCCAGGTACTCCATTACTGACTCAGAATATGTTAGTACCCGATAATTGGATGGTAGAAAATATCGCAAGCCCTCATGATCTTGATAACATCAAACTTGATCAAGTTGATTCTAATGTGCACAGGTTGGTATGTCTCTTTGTTTTGTAAAATAAAATAGAAAACATTGTTAGAAAAGAGAAATATTGATTTTACTCATTTCCTTATTAGTCTTGAACTAATCAATTTGATATTCTTGTTATAATATTAATATTATTTATTTTTATTAAGGAAACAGTTTTATTTTTTAGTCAGTTTGAATTGGAATATTTGATCGTTGAAGGGCATTGCTTTGACTCAGTTCTTGGATCTCCTCCAAGAGGACTTCAAATAACACTGGGAACTGATCGATCACCAACTGAATTTGACACCATTGTCATGGCTAACCTTGGTTACTTTCAGCTGAAGGTATGTTTTTAATTACCTTAGAGTGTTTAGTAGTTTTAAAATATTATTAAACCAAGCAATTATTAACCTCAAAACAGTTAGTTAATCTTCATAATGATGGCTAAATTATTGGTTTATATGAAGTTCCTAAACCCTTTAACCGCTAAGCACTCGGAACGCTGAGCGGGTCTGCAGGCATTTCACTCCCCACGCTAAGGCCTGCAGGCCACTCTCCGCCGTTGACTGCTTCAACTTCTTCAACTCCTCATAACCTTCACCGACTATTTATTAATGTTTTATTTATTTTTTATGATTCTATTATACCTTTATTATTATTTCAATAAATTAAAATGCTAGATTACCGATTGCAATAATAAGAGATTGCATGATGTAAGAAGGTATAATGAACAATAATATAATAATGTTAATACTGTAACGTTAAATCAATAAGCAAATAATAAAAAAAAAAAAACATATGGCGTAACCTCCCGGACTGCATGTTGGAACAAAATAACCGGTTGGAACGAACTGTTTTTGTCTAGATCATTCCGGAATGACGGAGAATTGCCGACATTGTTCTAGAAGATTCCAGGCCCCACTATTTACGATATATATAAGGGGCAGGGACTGAATGAGTTAGTTGAAGTCTGTGTCTTGACTGTGTTGCTCAAGTCATATGATTGTGTGTGATCAAGTTATCATTTTTGTAACCTGCTCAACTGTTTAAGTTGTAATAATTCGTTGGCATTGTGATAACTGTATATTTCAGTTAAATAAATATTTGTTAACCACATAAGTGTTACTGGTGTCAGGTGTGGGGTTTAAAGAAAAAAAAAAATGCCAGGTAAACGAATTGGAGAACTTAAAGTCACGGAGCTGCGGAGAGAATTAGAAGAGCTGGATTTAGGCACTACAGGGACAAAAGCGATCTTGTTGGCCCGCTTACGTGAGTACTACTTGAGTCAGGGCGTAGATCCTGAAACGGTAGAGTTTGAGGATAGCTCTTTGAAGGCTATGTTTAATGAAATAAATAAGATAAATGAAAAATTGGCAAGCCAGTCGACGGAAATGAATGAAAAATTCACCAGCCTAAATTCTAATTTGTCGGGTGAAATAAATGGGCTAAATGACAAATTCACCAGCCTAAATTCTAATTTGTCGGCTGAAATAAATTATAAATTGACCACTTTGTCTGGGGAAATAGACGAAAGATTATCTAGCCAATCGGCTGAGATAAATGATATATTATCGAATTTGTCCAGTGAGGTAAATGACAGGTTTACCAACTTATCTGGCGAAATAAATTCCAACCTGGTTGAGATACACGACAAATTGGCCAGCCAGTCTACTGAGTTTGACGAAAAGATAACTAGCCTCAAGTCAAGTTTCTCGGCTGAGATTGATGACAAGCTGAAGGATGTGAACAAAAAGTTTGTCCAACAAGAAGCGAGGGTTGCAGCTTTTGAAGAGGAGGTTGGGAGACTAAAAAGGATGTTGGAACAAGGGGAGAAGGCGGTCGTAAGGGAGGAACTCTGCCCACATCCGTTGCAAGAGGGGCAAGTATGTGAACGCGCAGTTATGGAGAGCCGAGCAAGGATAAAGCCACAGACTTTTGATGGTAAGTCGTCCTGGGCGGATTACCTGAAGCAATTCAATGCTGCGGCCAGTGCTAATGGGTGGTCTCCAAGAGATAAGGCGGTTGCCCTTACGGTGGCTCTCAGAGGCGACGCTCTAGATGTCCTCCAGACCCTCAACGCTAACGACCCTTATGATTTCGAACTATTGGTAAGCCGGCTGGAGATGCGGTTTGGCCACGCCCACTTCGAACAGGTATATCAGTCCCAGCTGAAAAACCGGAAGCAGAAGGCGGCCGAGACTATACAAGAGTTCGAGGCGGACGTTGCTAGAATGGTAAGATTGGCTTATCCAAGAGCCCCGGAAAGTTTGTTGGAGTGTTTGGCGGTTCAAGCTTTCGTCGACGGCTTGCGAGACTTAGAGCTTCAGAGGGCGGTACGGCTTGCTCGTTCTAAATTGCTGGTGGATGCACTCTCCACCGCATTGGAGTATGAAGCAGCTACAGAGGCTTCTCGTGGTCACGCACGCGTCCGTGCCATGAATGACACCGATAGAGAGGAAGGGCAGCAGGAGTCAGAGAACCGTCAAAATTGAAGACGCGGTTCTGAAAGTTGCAAAAGCTTTGGAGTCCATGAAAAGGAGACCAGTACGCTGTTGGAGCTGTGGGGAGCTCGGGCACGTTAGGAGCGCCTGCAAGAAGCGGGCCGCTTCTGACGCGCCTAAGCCACAGGGAAACTAAGATGGGTCGACTCCTGGAGGGCGACATCGACCCCTGGAGGGCGACATCGACCCAACAACGTCTTCAAGACCCTCCCCTTGTGGTGGTAGCCTCCTTGGGGCACAGAACCGGTAGTTTATATGTGGACGGCATCGTCAACGGCATGAGTTACGCCATGTTGGTAGACACCGGTGCTACGAAGACCATCATCGGCCCGAATGTAGTTGGAGATAGAAGGCTGTCGCCCTCCAGGTGGCGACTGAGGACCGCTACAGGAGAAGTAGCCAAAGTATTCGGAGAAGCAGAGGTAAAGATACAGTTGGGCTCAAACTGTGTCTCGCACTCAGCTCTAGTGGCTGACATAGAAGAAGAAGTGATTCTCGGAATGGACATAATGAACGCATGTGGTTCCCAAATAGACCTGAAACGGCAAGTCGTAAGTGTTTGGAGGAGGAACTTTTTATGCATAATCGAGAATCGGCCTGCTTAGAAGTCACCTTAGGTGAAGACGTGGAACTTCCTGCAAGATGTGAGACTATCGTAGCTGCTCGTCTCGACTCTTCAACTCCCACGGATCAGCCTAGACATCCCGTCTTATTTGAGCCACGAAACCACGACCAGGAGGTGGGAAAAGGAATCCTAGTTGGGAAGGCACTCGTAATACCTTCGGATAAGGTTCCTATACCCCTTTGCAATATCAACGACTACCCGGTCACTATCAAGAAGGGCACTAAGGTGGGAAGTTTAGAGCCTGTAACCTCCATGATACTTCAGGAGTCTACTAAGAAGGAACAAACTAATGAAAATCTCCGAAGGATGTTAGAAGGCCTTGACCCGTCGCTGTCAAGAAAGGAAAAGGAGAAAGTCATGGACCTTGTGAACCGCTATCGCCCTGTCTTTGGCTCGGAATCCGGGAAGCCAGGTAGAACAAGCGTTGTGCGTCATAGAATTGATACTGGCGAAGCACGCCCCATTCGTCAAGCTGCGCGACGACTTCCCCAAGTCAAGAAGGAAGAGGCTGAGAATGCTCTTCAAGAGATGGTAAGAGATGGGGTCGTGGAACCGTCGAATAGTCCATGGGCCTCTCCGGTAGTGCTCGTGAAGAAGAAGGATGGAACGACCCGCTTCTGCGTAGATTACCGGAAGCTTAACGACGTGACGAAGAAGGACAGCTACCCATTGCCGAGGATCGATGACGCCCTCGACGCTCTTGCGGGATCCAGACTATTTTCAACTCTGGACTTGAAAAGTGGATACTGGCAAGTAGAGATGGACCCTGCTGACAAGGAAAAGACTGCGTTTACCACAGGGTCAGGACTATGGCAGTTCACGGTTTTATCGTTCGGCCTCTGCAACGCTCCTGCGACCTTTGAACGCCTGATGGAGAACATTCTGAGGGGTTTGTCTTGGAAGATATGCCTCGTGTACCTCGATGATGTCATAGTGGTTGGCCGGACGTTTGAGGAACACCTGTCAAATCTTGAAGAGGTCTTCAAGAGGCTGAAAGCGGCCAATTTGACGTTGAACGCGAAGAAGTGTCATCTTTTTCAAACGAAGGTAGCCTATTTAGGACACATCGTCAGTGGAGAAGGAGTTGCAGTGGACCCTACAAAAATTCAGGTAGTCCAGCAATGGCCTACCCCTGTCAATAAGCAGCAGATTCGAAGTTTCCTGGGCCTTTGTTCCTACTACCGCCGGTATGTACGGAAGTTTGGAGACATTGCGAAGCCTCTGAGTCGATTGACTGAAGAGGGTAAAGCTTTCAGCTGGAACAACGAGTGTCAAGAAGCGTTTGACGCCCTGAAGGAACGGTTGACCTCGGCTCCAGTCTTGGGCTACCCAGTTCCAGGAGGCAAATTCATCCTGGATACAGACGCCAGCGAAGAAGGCATTGGCGGAGTTTTATCACAGCTGCAGGAGGGCCAGGAACGGGTTATCGGATACTTCAGCAAGACGCTATCAAAACCTGAGCGTAATTATTGCGTAACCAGGCGGGAACTCCTAGCTGTTGTTAAGTCCGTTGACCATTTCTACAAATACTTGTATAGGTTTTTGTTGAGGACTGACCATGCAAGCTTGAAGTGACTGCTAAATTTCAGGAACCCTGAGGGCCAAGTTGCCAGATAGCTACAAAAACTCCAGGAATATGACTTTGAAATTGAACACAGACCAGGTGTAAGACATCGTAATGCAGATGCCCTGTCTAGAAGACCATGCCCGCCTAATTGTTCCCATTGTAGCCGAATCGAACAGAAGGAGGCCAACCTTTGCGCTGTTGGAGTAGTGAGTGAAGAATGGACACCTGACACAATCCGGGATAGGCAAGAAAATGATCCTGAGTTGAAAATGATACGGGACTGGAAACTAGCCAATCGCCGCCCACCTTGGCAAGAGGTAGCACCATTCTCACCTATTTTGAAGGCGTACTGGGCACAGTGGAACTCCCTTGTAATAGAAAATGGCTTGCTCAAGAGAGTTGTGGAGAATGTAGACAACAGCCTATCCAGGAAGCAGCTTCTGATACCGAGGACCTGCGTGCCGGAGGTACTTCGTCTGCTACATGATGAAGCGTCAGGAGGACACCTTGGTGTGAAGAAAACACTCCAGAAAGTACGCGAAAGGTTCTACTGGGTGAACTGCTCTGAGGATGTCAGGGACTGGTGCCGTAAATGTAACACCTGCTCTGCAAGCAACGGACCAGCTCGCAAACGCCGTGCTCGGATGCAGCAGTATATTGCGGGGAGCCCTTTCGAGAGGGTAGCCATGGACATACTAGGACCATTCCCAGAAAGTGAAGCTGGAAATAAGTACGTTTTTGTAATCGTGGACTGTTTTTCCAAGTGGGTGGAAGCATATGCTGTCCCCAACCAAGAGGCTGCTACCCTGGCCGACGTTTTGGTGAAGGAGTTCATCACCCGTTTCGGAGTTCCAATTGAACTGCATTCAGATCAGGGGAGGAACTTCGAGAGCACATTATTCCAGGAAGTCTGCAAGAGGCTTGGGATTCGAAAGACCAGGACTACGGCCCTCCATCCACAGTCTGACGGAATGGTAGAACGGATGAACCGAACCCTTATAAAGTACCTTTCCAAGGTAACCTCTGACCATCAACGAGATTGGGACCGTCAGATCCCATATTTCCTCATGGCCTACCGCTCTGCAGTTAATGAATCCTCTGGACAGACACCTACGAGAGTTCTCTTCGGTCGAGAGATGAGGTTACCTTGTGACCTCATTTTTGGCAGCAAACCTGGGGTGGATCTACCTGGGCAAGACTATGTATCCGGACTCCAGAAAAGAATAGAATACTCGCACGAGCTAGTTCGCAAGAATCTTCGTTTGGCCAGCGACCGGATGAAGAGACACTACGATCAGGGCGGGTACCAAGATGGAGACCTCGTTTGGCTCTATAACCCAAGAAGAAAGCGAGGATTCTGCCCAAAGTTGCAGAAGAACTGGGAGGGACCCTACATGATAAAGAAGCGCATCAATGATGTGATCTACAGGGTCTCCAAGTATCCCAAAGGAAGGCCTATAATCATCCATTATAATCGCTTGGCGCCATATGCAAGGAACCACGAAGAAGAACAGGTGCAGCGGATTACGGAAGAGACCTTTCGTTTGACCTAGGGAGCAGAAGCATGGAAAAGAAGACATCCAGGAGGAATGTCTCTAAGGAGGGGGCATTGTAACGTTAAATCGATAAGCAAATAAAAAAAAAAAAAAAAAAAAAAAAAAAACATATGGCGTAACCTCCCGGACCGCATGTTGGAACAAAATAACCGGTTGGAACGAACTGTTTTTGTCTAGATCATTCCGGAATGACGGAGAATTGCCGACATTATTCTAGAAGATTCCAGGCCCCACTATTTACGGTATATATATATAAGGGGCAGGGACTGAATGAGTTAGTTGAAGTCTGTGTCTTGACTGTGTTGCTCAAGTCATATGATTGTGTGTGATAAAGTTATCATTTTTGTAACCTGCTCAACTGTTTAAGTTGTAATAATTCGTTGGCATTGTGATAACTGTATATTTCAGTTAAATAAATATTTGTTAACCCACATAAGTGTTACAATACTTTATATAACTTTTTTTTAAATTTAATTAATTTTTAATCAGTAATATTTTTTTTAATTAATAAATAATAAATAATAGTGAAATAAAACAGTGAATATCACCAATAAAAACACAGGACTATCGCTCAGAGCTTCTAGAACTCGAATGAATAATTGCAAAATATGTCCTTCAGACCCTTGACGGTAGCCGAGGGAGGGATAAGGGACAGAAAAAAAAAATTAGCAGGTAAAAAGGGGTGAGCCGGGCTTCCCCGAACGGCAGAACCAGATGACAGGCAGCTACTGGGCTGACACAAATATTTCCGCAATAGAGATACCCCTGCTGCCTAGCAGCCGCTAGATCTATTTATTAAGACTCCGTCAATCCGCTAGGATGTGCCTCAGTCACAACAACTTATCTCTTGTGAAGCTGAGGATGGTAAATAAGTGAAAAACCAATTGCGAGATATCTCGTCATTAGCCTGTGGGGACCAACTTTGTTTCGCGAAATATCTCGTCTGGAGCCATGAAAGGGTTAAAAAAAATTACTATATTAAACTTTGATAAATTATATTACAAATTACAGTTATTAAACGTTTTTATTGCTGATACTAAGTAGAAATAATATTGGGTAGCATATTAGTGGCCAACCTTACTCAGGAGATCCATAGTTATGGTACATATTGCAAATCCTGAGTAATATAGTTATGGTACATATTACTCAGGAGATTCATAGTTATGGTACATAATGCAAACAGGATGCTATGCAATCCTGACTTTTACTTTGAAATGGTCTTGTCATAAAAATAAATAAAAAATTTAAATATTCATTTTATTATTTATATTATGTTAAAGAAATTATATTAATTCATTTGTTGAAACTTGGTAATTTAAGTCCGATTTTACATTATACTTCGATATATTTTAATTGTTGCTCATGAATTATACATTATACATAAAAATCAAATTATTTCATCACAATTATAAAGATTACAACTAAAGGACCAAGATTTAAAATAAAGGACGTTTCACCTTCTTTATTTTTAACCAAGGTTCTTTATGAAGCTAGTTAATGATTAAATATGTCACCCTTTTCTATAAATTTAGTTATTGATTATATATAATTAGCCTTGTTATTGCTTTGAAACTTCTTACTGATTATACTAAGTTTCTTTATGTTAAATAAAATATTTTTAAATATGCAATACTGGTTAATATATATATATATATATATATATATATATATATATATATATATATATTTAATATTTTAGTCATTTTTCTTTTTCAATTTAAGTTGTATATACAATTTATTGATTTTTTTTTTTTTCTTTTTTTTTTTTTTTTTTTTAGTCCAGTCCAGGCTTATGGAAGTTGAGACTGCGGCATGGCAGATCAGAAGCTCTCTATGACATTACTGGTTACAGGTAATTGATACCTTCATGATGTGGAGATTCAAGATGATGTGGAATGTGTTTATTTTATGTCTTATAATTTTCTAAAATTGGTATTTCTATTGTGGCAGAATTAGTGTGTTCAGGAATATTATTATATATTAAATTAGATGAGGCTCGCTAATAGTGAATGTTTGTTAGTTATGCAGGTGTTGATTATCCCGTAAATTCGTCTGAAATAAAAGTGATCCTTAGCTCATTCAGGGCTCACACTGTCAAACTGAAAGTGACAAAAAAACCTGATAAAACTGGAATAGACTTATTAGGAGAAGATACTGAAGAGCAGTCAAGTTTATGGGGATCTATCACAAAGTAATTATATTTTGCCATGTTTTAAATATTTTTAACTATTGTGTTTTCTTATTATTGTACCGAATAATTAGTAAAACCCTTTTTTTAATTATCTTTAAATAAAAAGCCTGTTTGTTTATAATCCTAATATATCTTGAGTATTTTAGAAATTATGTAATTGCTCAATGCAAAATTCACCCATTTGTTTTGTTTTTTTTTTTTTTGTTTTTTATACTCTAATTTATATTCAATTTATAACTCAACCTATACTACCAAGTGATAGATAAAATTTTAATAATTTGGCACTCAAATTGTTTTGTACATTATTATCATTTAATTTATTCTATAAGTAGTTATCTTTCGAATTCAACTTATATTTGATATTGACTTATTTAAAAATATATTTTCCTCTTATTAATTAGTGAACACTAAGTTATAGTTCATTTTTTCTACAAAACAATGATTTGCCAATTTTTATTCTCTTTTCTTTTCTTTTTTTTAATCAAACTAATTTGGTTGTATTTTGGTATTTCGTTTCATAACCTATATGAAAGTTTAATTATTATTATGAATATTACAGCACATTTGGAGGTGGCAGTAAGTCGGATGCTGCTGAAGGAGAGCAAGAACCAATAAATATCTTTTCTCTCGCTTCAGGTCATCTATATGAACGCTTCTTACGCATTATGATGTTGAGTGTACTTAAAAACACTAAGAGCCCAGTCAAATTTTGGTTTTTGAAGAACTATCTTTCTCCTACTTTGAAGGTCTGGTTTTCAATAGCTTGAAACTATCTTTTATACATGTTTTGAATGTTAATGACAATCTTTGAATTCAATATTAATTTATTGGGCAAAAGTATTAACTTTATATATTAAATGTAATTATGTTTTACTACTTTTCATTTTTCCTATTAAGGGAAGACATGAATGATTAAGGTTATTAGGTTTTCTCTTGAGTTTTGGCTTATACTATATTTTAAACTGTGGATATTGGTGGCGACATCGCATTGATCAAATGAAGCCTTTATTCTTTTCTTTAATTTTTTTATTTATTTTATTTTTATTTGTTTAATTGGTTTAAAACTGAAATGGTTCATTACATTAATTTGAATTAGAAATTGGTTTTCATTCATATAAAAACAAAAAATGATACGGAAGTGTTATTGATCGATTATCTTGCTTTTCTCAAATATTTTTTAGGCAAAGTAAGATTTGTGATGGCAAGTCTTGGGTTAAAAAAATATTTTTTAGTTTTTGTCGATTTGCTAATCTTTTTTTTTAAATGTGATGGTTATTTTTCTTGCATTTGCCTTTTCAAATAGTAAGTTTAAATTATTATTTGTTTTCTTTTTAACTTTAAATGTGTTTAATTTAACATCACAAAAGATATTCATTTAAGATTTATAAAAAAATTAAATTTACTTTGGTTTAATTTCTAAATTTCTTTCGTATGGAATATTTTATAATGTTTAGAATTTTTTAATATTTCAATTGTTTATTAGCAGCTTCAAAGAATTTTTGCTGCATAAAAATCTGGGCTCTGGATATAAACAACGAAGGCATAGTGGAAAATAGAATTGAGTACCCTGGTACCTGTTCCTACCAGGTAGCAGAACACTTAAGAAAATTTCTCAAAGCTCTCAAAAACATGTTATATACAATAGAGAGATAATATTTTATATTTACATAGATATTAACAAAACCTAAAATAAGCACAAAACCGCCTGTTTAGGTGGATCAACTCCCACTTTAAAAACTTGACAACTGTTTATTTAATGTAAAAAGTAAATTTCAACTCTGGTCCTGGTATAGGACCAGGGATCGTGAGGTGAAATCAGTGGTTAATTCCCGCACCACTCAGATCCCTAACATCATCAAACAATGGCGGACTGCACTGTGGCATGAAAAACTTTGAGAAACTCACAGTGATTGCAAAAAGTTCTGGAAGCTGTTGAGAACGAGCATTAGGAAGAGAAGCTCAAAGGTACTACATGACGGAAATAGAATTCTAACGCCAGAGGAACAAGCTAAAAAATTTGAGGATCATAACTAAACAGACAGGTACACCATATAAGCTTCCTGTGGAAGAAATTGGCAAAAATTATATCTTTGTTTTTCCGAAACAGCTAAAGGCTATTCTCAGCCGTTCATGAGGGAAGAAGGCCCCAGGCCTGGACGGGATACAAACAATATTACAAAAAAAACTGCCTAGGAGAGGTATTGCTCACCTGACAAACCTCTACAACTCCTGCCTCAGGTAAAGATACTTCCCTAGCAAGCTATACTTGTCCCACTTTTGAAACCAGCAAAATATGGATCCCAGCCAGCCGACTACAGACCTATCAGCTTGCTTTCCCACCTAGGCTAGGTATTTAAGAAAATTATTCTTAATTATCTCAAAACCTATTGTTCAGAAATAGCTCTAATCCCTCCGAAGCAGACTGGCTTTCTTTTTTTAAATGTTTAATTAATTAAGTGTTTAGGTTTTAAATGTTTAAATAGTTTTTCCAATAAGTAAACATTTTGAGCGATAATTAAATAATTATTTGCATTTTTCCCCCAATAACATCTTAAATAAGTTAATAATCCAAAAAAAGTTTTTAATGGGACCACCTCGGGAAAATACTCTACAAGATGCAAAAGGTTTCGTTCCGATTGGTCCATCCATCTTGGAGTGTCAGTGTACATACATAAAAGAAAAAAAAGCCACATATTGGGTTGATGCAAAATCAATGCAGGTTTTTAATATTCATTGAAAATAGGCCATATCTTTACTTTAACTATATATATTTAATCAAAATAATTTCCATCTGAATCAATTCACTTTTGCCAACGTTCAACAAGCTTTCTTATTCCACCAGAAAAAAAATCTGAATCCCTGGACTCAATGAAGTCACGAAAAGAATTTTCAATTTCATCCTGGTTTTGAAAATTTTTCTCCCTCAAAAAGTTATCCAGATGCCTGAAAAAGTGGAAGTCTGTAGGAGAGAGGACAGGTGAATAAGGTGGGTGTGGGAGAACTTCGTAGCCCAACTCGTGCTGTCGTCGTAGCGTTGGTTGTGCGACGTGTGGTCTGGCGTTATCATGAAGAAGGATAGGTCCCTTCCGATTCATCAATGCTGGGCAAAGACGTAATTTTTGATTCATGTCAATTTCTTGACAGTACTTGTCAGCAGTTATAGTCTCACCTCGATTGAGAAAGCTATAATGGATAACACCAGCAGTATACCACCAAACTGTGACCATAACTTTTTTTGGGTGCAGGTTGGGCTTCGGGAAAGGTTTTGGTTGTTCATCTTTGTCCAGCCATTGGCTACAACGCCTTCTGTTGTCCTATAAGATCCATTTTTCATCGCACGTCACAATGCAATCGAGAAATGGATCATTTTTATTGCGTGTCACAAGCATGGAACAGATTTCAAAGCGGCGATTTTTTTGGTGGTCGTTTATTTGGTGAGGCACCCACTTGGCCAACTTTTTTACCTTACCAATTGCTTCCAAGTGGCGTACAGGTTCACGCCGAGTTCTACCGCTATTTCTCGGGTGGTTTTGGTTGGGTCTTCTTCCACTATTGACCTCAGCTGGTTGTTGTCAACAGCAATATGACGGCCACGACCTTCCTTGTCTTCGAGGTCGAAATCTCCACTGCGAAACTTCTGGAACCAACACTGCACCGTGCACTCATTAATAGCCCCCTGACCCCACACTTCGTTAATATTACGGGCCGTTTGCGCAGCGCTGCGCCCTAATTTAAATTCATAAAAATAAATTTGACGAAAATTGTACTTCGACATTTTCGATTTAAGACCTTTGAACACACTGAACAATACTATTTTACTGATCAAATTCATGGTCAAAGAAAGGGTATTAGATAAGGTTTGTTTTGGTATAATAATGATCAATGTTAGGATTTGCTTTGTTTACACAATTGGAATTAAGATATTGCAATAGAGGAAACCTGCATTAATTTTGCATCAACCCAATACTTATCGAATTTAGTAACCTCCTATTTTGAAGTCGGTTAAAAAGACTTGGTTTAAGCTGGATTGTTATTGGTGCCATTGGCACTTTCTATTGGTAATATATTTGTCTAGTTCTTTTGACAGAAACGTCTATCTAACAACCCGTCCCAATCATTTTCGATCTTAAACCATTAATGTCAGGTACCCTTAAAATTGTGTTCATTATTGCTCCAGGTACCTAAAAGGATTAGCCTTTTTTCTGTTCTAAGAGTTAGATGGCAGGTATTGTTTATTTATTTATTTACATCGCCCACCAACAGGCAAACGCCCAATTACAGGTGGTCATAAATTCAATTCTTACATCATAATATAACATAATCATAATTTATAACTTTAGTGATAATAAAAGATAAAATATTAATTAAAATATTAGTTATTTTTTATAATAATATAGCAAATTAAATTATCCCTTATTACAATAATATATAATATACGAATGATTGATTAAGAAATAATAAAGAAGAAAAACCTAAAATAAAAGAACTAAAAAGAAAGAGAAAATTAAGTAATAAAAAAAAAAATAAATAAATAAAATAAACGGCGTAGCTCAGATATGATTCATCATAGAGTTTTAATAATTTCTTCAATTATATATTTTTATGTGCCTTAGCTATAACTAAAATCAAGTTGTACTGTATGATTTACAGAATTCCATAGTTTAGAAATTTTATTTATAGGTGAAGCACTTACTAAACTGGTTCTACATACTGGTACATAGAAATCAGTGTTTACTCTACTGCATTGCCTCCCATACCTAAAGTTTAGTTTACTTAAGGATTCGCTATCATCAATAATCCCTTTAACAAATTTTATTATGTGTAGATACATAAACATATCACATCTCTGTGACAATGTATGTCGAACATCAAACCTATTTTTTAACTCCTGGTATGAAACATATTGGAATTTCCGCAAGTTTAGTATCTCTGTTTTGAAATAAATATATCTTAAAAGTCATATTTGCAACTTTTCTATTAATGCCCTTCCTTTTTTTGAATTTGGTTACCAAATCAGGCAACAATATTCAATTTGTGATCTTATTAGTGAGTTGAAAATGGTGATCAGTGTTAATGGGTTTCTGAAATTATTGCAGTGTCTTTTTATATAACCTAAAGTTTTGGAACATTTTAAGTAAGTCATTTCTATATGATTGTTAAAAGTGAGTCTTTCTTCAAATAATACGCCTAAATCCTTTACTTTATTTGATCGAAGTAAAGACTTTCCCTCTATAACGTAATCAAATTTTATTTTATCTTTTTTCCTCGAGTAAGAAATAATAAAGCATTTATCGATATTAAAGTTTAACCTATTATTTTTTGACCAATATGCTACAGAATCTAAATCATTCTGTAAAGCATAAAAGTCATTTAAATTTGAAACATATCTGTATAATTTAAAATCATCTGCATATAAAATAAATTCCGAATTTTTGATATGGTTTGAAATATCATTTATAAAACACAAAAACATTAGGGGTCATAAATTGCTTCCTTGTGGAACACCAGAAGTGGGAGTAAAGTTCTCTGAAGAATAACCAAAATATTGAACGTTTGAATCCTGTTTTTTAGGAAAGAAGCAAACAATCTAATATAATCAGAAGAAAGGCCTAATCTACAAAGTTTTTTTAATAATATACCATGATCAACCATGTCAAATGCCTTTCTGAAATCGGTATATATAACATCCACTTGTTTATATTTAGTCAAACAACCATTAACAAACTCAGTAAAATTAGTTAGATTGGTTACTGTTGATCTTCGTGGCATGAACCCATGTTGTTTGTCAATAATATATTTTTTTACATGGTTAAATATTCTAGTATGGAGTATTTTTTCATAAACCTTTGAAAAGCAAGGTATAATTGAAATGGGTCGGTAATTTGAGATATCATTTCTATTCCCACTCTTAAAAATTGGAGTAATTTTTTACTTTTTCCATTCTTCTGGGTATATTCCTGTTTTCAGAGATAAATTATAAATATATAATAGCGGAACTATAATATATTTTAACAATTGTATAAGAATATATGAAGATATCCCATCTGGACCTGAAGACTTTTTAATTTTTAAGTTTTTAAAAGCAACATAGATTTCGTCCTCTGTTATAGGCAACAAAGGTAAATAATCAATATTAGGATTGCATTCAGTATCTGTTATTTTATTGAAATCGTAATCCGTTGTACTGGGCGCATATACTGATCTAAAAAAGGTACAGAATCCTGAAGCTATACTGTTTCCCCGATAAAGTCCATATTTTTAAATTTCATAACAAGTGGTTTAATTTCCCCTTTTTTCTTGCAATTCACGAAGTTCCAAAAATATTTAGGGTCAGTAACAATATTTTTTTCAACATCCTTTATATATTCGCCATATTCTTTTTAATGTCATTTTTGATAGTACTCCTAAGCTCACAATATTTTTTTTCAAAGTTTTCATGAATAACTCTTCTTTTTCGATAAAATTCTTTTAATTTTATATTTGAAATAATATTTTTTGTGAACCATGGAGGAAAATTTGATTTCTTGATGTTTGAATGCAACTTGGCTTTGCTATAGACTTTATCTACTTTAACATATAAAGCGTTCACCACCTCATTCACATTTTTTTCCTTATAAATATCATCCCATTTACATTTTGCTACTTCTTTGTGTAAACAAGCGAAATTTATTTTCCAATTATTTTTCGGATCTACGTGATAAGGTAATTTTTTTCTGGATTTTTAAATATAATTTTAACATCGATCATCGAGTCCTGAATGTCCACTCCTAGTCCTTTTCCTATATCCTTAACAGTATTAAGGACATCTTTATTAGGCGACTCCGGGAAGCCGTCAATTTCTATATCATTAATTCTTGAATACTGTTCCAAGTCCAGTAGTTTGTTTTCTAATGCTTTTATGTCCTTTTTCATCTTATTGTTCGTTGTGACAATTGTTTCCAGCTGGCTACTAATTTCATCTACCTTTTTAGCTTGTGTTTCCATAGCTTTCTTTACTTCTCCGACTTCTTTATATAAGTTATCCAATGAATTGTTGATGTCAACAGAAAATTGTTCTTGTTTTTTAATAAAGGCATCTATTGTTTCTTTAATATCACGTAATGTCAATTTTCCTTCTGTTTCTTTTATATCTGAAGCCAAACTTTTTCTTTTTACCTCACTACATGGTTTATATCTCCAAATTTCTTTTTCTTTTTGTATGTAGTCAACATCTTTCCTAGATAACTTCATACAACTCGCGTGATAAATTTGTTTACAGTCACTGCAACGAATTGTCATACTCTTTGGTCCAATTGTATTACCGCACTGATCACAAATGGCCATATTTTTATTATATATTTTATGAACTGATTTGCTAAATAATAATAAATAAAAAAAAAGATTTAAATGGGCATAATTGGTTAGGCACAATTCAATATAAACGAATGTTTGGCAACGCACTAAGACAAGCTAGAAGGATTAAAAACGTCCGTCCTGCTCAGCATCTGAACTAAGACTGTTGTTAAGGTTTTATTTGTCATTGATGCTTGATGTGACATCTTTCAGAGACGCAATTCATTTTACTGCTTTTATAAAAAGATTTCATACTCTTTTTCAGGATTTCCTTCCAAGAATGGCTAAGCATTATGGTTTCCAGTACGAACTTGTTCAATACAAATGGCCTAGATGGCTTCATCAACAAACTGAAAAGCAGAGGATTATTTGGGGTTATAAAATACTGTTTCTTGATGTCCTTTTCCCATTGGATGTCAAGAAAATAATATTTGTTGATGCAGACCAGGTAATTGACACCTTTAACAAAAAATTAATGTATATAATGTTTGTAAGTTCCTGAATGTTTTTTTTTATTAATTTAATGCATCACCTTAATTTATTAAAAATTACTTTTCATAGGTTGTGCGTGCAGACATGAAAGAATTAGTTGATCTTGACTTAGGTGGGGCACCTTACGGTTACACTCCATTCTGTGAAAGTAGGACTGAAATGGATGGCTTCAGGTAATATTCATAGAAATCCAAGGATATGTTTTTTTTTTTTTTTTTTTTAATTTTGGTTACTTAAACCTTTTTGTGTTTAGCAGTGCTAGTTTGAGTCTGTTCTAAGAAAGATTATATTTTTGTTTTTTCATTGATAAGAATTATTATATATGCATTAAATTCGTTTTTGTGTTTATTTAATGAAAAAAAATGGCCACAGGCTTTTATACTTTTTCATCCATTAATCAGACCCAGTCTAATTTTCATCCATTTTATACCAAGATTCTTACTAGATAAAATTAAATCAAAGAAAATAGTTAAATCATAAGAATTCTTCTTACTCTTAAAAATTATGAAGTCTTGGATTAGATTACTCTAAAGGAAATATACTGGAAGGGAAAAAGGCCAATGAAGGAGAATTCAGGTGTTTATATATAATTACATCTAACCAAGGCTTTTTCGCAAATAAACCCCATTGACAAGAAATATGTACTTTTTATCATATTGTCTTCAGTTTGTGATCTTAGTAACATTTATTTGTTGATGCAAATCTATGAATAATAATTTGGTGATTTCTATAAGAGAAACTCAGATATTAACAATCAATTATTATCAGGCTTTCAGTAGATATTTTTTACTAAGAGCAGACCCCCGGCCACGCGTTGCTGTGGGTCCGTAGCTATAATGCGTTGAATTAATTATATCCTATTCTTTTGAATACTCTCAAATCAAAATTCATTGATAAAGATGAAAATGAAAAACGTTTCAGTTAATCTTAAAACCAGCGGGATTTAAAATAGAACTTTACGCCAAATTCACAATTGTTTGCAAAGAATTTAAAAGGGTTAAAATTTTTATTTTTTACATCTCATATTTGACTATAGCAAATATTAATGATCCATTCATTTAGCACATACTGGATTATTCCAGCAGAGACGAGATTAAATATAAACAACACAAATGTAAAAGGAACTAATAAAGAATATAATTAAAATAGGGTTTAGTACAATCACAATAGACAACAAAAATGTACCTTTTGCCATAATACATATTAATTAAATTCAGAAAATAACAAATGATGATATCACCTATACGAGATTAGATATCGTATCGGTAGATCCTACCTGAAACAGGTTATCAAAATGCCTTTTGCTAAAACTAATTGATTCGATGTTTTCCCCAGACGTGAAAAGGTGACACATAATTGCCCATGGGAAAAACACGGATTTTCCTAGTCCAAGCCAGAAAAAATATATTTGGCTATTGGAATCTTACCCACCCTTAATATCGAAAGTAAATGAAGTGTATCAATAAATCAAATTATACTGCTATATATATTTTTGGCTACTGGAATCTTACCCACCCTTAATATCGAAAATAAATGAAGTGTATCAATAAATCAAATTATACTGCTATCTGTTGGAAATTTATATAACTTTCTAATAATCACTCTCAATTGTAGAATAATAACCATTTAATTTGCAATCAAAAAATATTGAGGCCAATAATCGAGATTAAAACTATCCTATGTTTTAAGTTGGACAAAACATCACACAATTAGCCAAATTTTATTAAGATCGATTGAGTTGTTTCTGAGTTTACCTCTGGCAAACATCGGGACACTAGATTTTTATATATATAAAGATTAGAGGTCTATTAATGATCACCTAGGTACAATGCTGTAATTTATAACTTCTTTCCCTTTTTTTTTTTTATTCTTTTTTTTTTTAACTTGTAACATCTGTTAACATAAATTTATAAAATACTGGATATTGGTGTTCATAGATTTTGGAAAAGCGGCTATTGGAGAAACCACCTACAAGGAAGGAAGTATCACATTAGTGCTCTTTATGTGGTGGATCTCAAAAGATTCAGGAGAATAGCTGCCGGTGATAGGCTGAGGGGGCAGTATCAGGCTCTTAGCCAAGATCCTAACAGCTTGTCCAATCTTGATCAGGTATTTTCCTGTATTAAATTATTACGATATTATTTGTATTCCTTATATAAAATATTTTATTTAATTGTTTAAAAAACATTCTACTCAAGTTGCAATGCAAGAAATAGGACATCATAAGAATTCTTTAAAAATTGAGTTTTTTTAAAAGCTTATAACCTATTTATAGTCATCGAAAAATCAAAAATTGAAAAAATAGATTTAAAAGAATATTTATTGTGATGTTGATAAAACTAATTACTGATTATAAGATGTATTTATAATTTTCTTTTTACCTATAGGATCTTCCCAATAATATGATACACCAAGTAGCTATTAAATCACTTCCGCAAGAATGGCTGTGGTGTGAAACTTGGTGTGACGATGCATCTAAGAAAAGAGCAAAGACAATTGATCTTGTAAGTGCTTAATTCTTCTATTTCAAGTGATTTGATTGAAATATTCATGTGAATAGCTCCTGCAAAATTTATTTGTTGTAGTGTAACAACCCCATGACCAAAGAAGCTAAGCTGACTGCAGCTATGAGGATAGTTGAAGAATGGAAAGACTATGACAATGAAATCAAAAGACTGCAGTTACAACTTGGAGAAACTGAAGACCATGAGGAAGAAGCTGTTTTACCAACAGTACAAGGTATTTAATTTTGTAATCCATAATGATATGTTATATATATGTTTTCCTGAGCATAGAAAGTCATTGTAAAAGAAATTAATTACTATCCTCTTCGCTATTTCTGGGAAATAAGTTTACCTTTCAAGATGAGTGTACATCATAGAGGTCGGGTAACCCTTATGCAAGGTGAATGGTGATTTTTCTCTTTCTTAAAAGTGAAGTGATGCATATGCAATCATTGATGCAAATTATTTTCTGATTAAAATAGTATAATAAATATAATAAGTATAAACACTCATCTCAAAGATTTAAAAAATCTGGTGCGTGCACGCAACACACAACTTTCACTTACCAACTTATTTAGATTAGAAATGAATGCGTTTTGTCAATTGCCACTTCTCAAATGAACAGAACAGCTTTAATTATGAACAATGATCTGTCATTAAAGGGGTACTCCGCATGCGTGGGCTCCACGAGTTTTATGAGTTGACTGAATATTTTTCTTTTTTTTTCCTCTTTATGTTTTCTTTATTTTTATCATATCTCATATTGAGCCATTTCTTATTATTAGGCGTAATAAGAGACAGTCAATTTTTCCATATAAACAAAAACAAGTGTACTTTACAGGAAAACAAAAAAGACCCATTCCCCATTTAAGCCCCCTCAGAACATTTTAATAACAATAAAGCTTACCTGATATTAAAGAACACCTTATTTTCATTAAACATGGCGAATTTGATCAAAATCATTAAAGCCGTTTTTGAGATAGTCGAAAGAAAGGTATAAATTGGAAAACAAGTTATGAAATAAAGTGCCCCCTCCGGTTGATAAATTTTGATGAAATGTTGGCTATCACATCTTTGGCATATACATACATCAAATACCCAGTTTGATCAAAATTGTTGAAACCGTTTTTGAGTAAATAAAAAAAACACTTGAAAATGATATAAGATTTATCAAGTAAAGTACCCCCTCCGGTTGATAAATTTTGATGAAATTTTCGCTGTCACATCGCGAAAATTAAACACACACACACACAGACCATTTCGCGGGACTTGGTTAATTGGACTCAGGGGACCCCAAAACGTGTATTTCCGTTGAAAACCGGAAGTCGAAATTTTTCACGATCGCAATACTTCCACTTACTATATATTTCATATATAGGTAAGTGAAAGTAAAAAAAAAAGTATCAGCTTTAACTGAAAATAACCAATGACATTCAAATTTTAACACATTTCTTAAAACATCTGGGATTATGAAATTCTAAATTGGTGAGACAATGAAAACTTGTGAAGTCTTTCTCATTCCCAAGTTTATAGGGTTAGTTTAAATCCCTGCAGTCATTGTCCTATTTGTTTTGATGGCAGGATTTCCTGAATAGTTAACCAATTCTTTTTTTTTTTTTTCTTTTTTTTTCAGCTTCAATATCAATAATAATAAAGGAATCTTAAGAAATGGCTTTAGGAATTGCTAGCTTTATTTCATCCAGCTTTTATCATTTCTTTTTTAATAAAAAATTGAGTACAGATCTGAGCATGTAATGTACCATTTCCATGAAGCGCTTTGTAACGTCTCATAGGATAGGATTAGTCGAGTTTATGGGCCTGTGCCATAAAAGAACGAGTGTTGCACAAATGGTTTTGTGCACTTCTACGATGGGAATTCTCACCCCATCTAGCAACACCTTGAAGGGTTTCTTAGATGATAACCCCAAGCCATTCTAGGAGTTGGGCATCTTTGATCTCTATGCTCATTAGCAAAAGGTTATTGAACAAAAGGGTGCACACATCATTTAAAATGAAAAGGGATTTACACAAAAAAAAAAAATATATATATATATATAACACACCTGGGCAAAAAGCATTTTAATTTTTATTTTAAAATACTTTATTTTAAATAGCAAGTATTTAAAATAAATTTGAATAAAATGCATTTTAACCTCAAATCATTTAACACGTTGAGCGCCAGGGAAAAGATGATGTACTTTTGCCTGGGGCCAAAGCAATTTTTCCTAATTTATAACTTTAATATGATTAGAATGATACAAAAATTGCAAAAGAAATAAATAAAAAGTTTAATTTTGGCAATTAAACAATAATTTTGTGAGCGGTACGTATGTACCGCCCGGCCCCAGGGTAAAGCCCGCTACCTATAGTAGTACGGGGGCTGCCCGGTTATGACCGCGACGTCAACCCTTGTCCCCTTAAAATATGTTATTTTAATAAATAAGATATTTTGTTTTGTAAAAAAATAAATAAAATTAATTTATTTTATTTATTTATACCCCCCAAATTAAAAAAAAAAAAAAAAAAAAAAAAAAAAAAAAAAAAAAAAAAAAAAAACATTTGGGCCAATTGCATTGGTGAATTGTTCGGGGCCGGAGCGGTCCAATATGCCTTGAAATCACGCTCGGCAGGCGGTCCCCTGGCCCAGAACAATCTTTTAGCTGGCGGGAGCGGGCGGTACCTGGGGACCGCCTGGGCCCCAGCCAATAGTCCAACAGCGGTACGATCGTACCGCTTGGCGCTCAACGTGTTAAAATACATTTCGATAAAATTATTTTAAATGCAAAATAAAAAAGTATTTTGCATTTTAAATAAAAAAAATTAAAATGAAAATACAAAATACTGTTAAAACATATTAGATAGTTCATTGCAATTGATTAATTAATAAATATTTTCTTAAATATTGCAATTGATTAATAAATAGACTGTTTTTATTTAATTTTTTTTCGGTTGTCTTTGCTTGGTGTAATGTATCTGGTACTCAGATCTGCTATGTATTGTGGGTGCTGCCATGATAGGAAAAGTAAAGTGAATTAACAATTTAAGATAAAAATATGTAAAGTACTGTATATGGTCAACCCGGTGGTCGGTTTTACCTGAAGGCAGCAGGCGGCAAGGTCTGGGGAATACCGCCTTGAAAGTATCCGGGCCATAAACGTATTGTTGGAAAATTAAAATAAGTAAAGCCAAGGACCGACAAGGCTGCCGACACTGACTCAGGGAAATACCTAAGAAGGTGGTTGGAGAAACTTTGGACCATAAACCCTGGTTTTGCCCCGGCAAAGAGGCTGCTGGGAAACACGTTAAATATAGAAAGGAAGGGAAATTCGGAACCTATTTAAAATAATTGGGCTACCCATTAGACTATTCGCTACCCATACACCATCCAAAGACCTCCGTCCAATAGGAATTTCGGCAAATCAGCCCTAACGCAATCCTCCCACCTACTTCTCAGTCCTTACTTCCCTCAGACGTTTTCCATTCGTCACCTTTTATTAATTTCTATGGAATTCATTCACTACTGTTTTGCAATTTCACACTCCAATTTTATTCATCTGTCTGTTATCACTTCACTTGCTCATCATTCAATGTTAGCATGCACGTTTTGCATTCTTAAAAAACCGTAGGAGGAATAATTTTTTTCGAAACTCGAATTCTTAAGTTTTAAGGAAGAAGGCGTGAGCTAAGTGATTTCGTTAATGGGTAGTTAGTAGTAGTAGCATTTCTTACCTCTAATCTTGCCTGAATTTCCTCTCCAATTTCGAACGACCGTCAACCTCTCAGAAAAATAATGACCGATTATAACTGATATTGAATGTATCAGTCATACACATTTTTACTAACTTTACTAACTCTAACTCTTTTGGTTTTGTCTCCAGATTGGGATCCTGTTTATGCCTTCGTGTATGGCTCTAACTTATTTTTAACTTAGTTTTTGATTTTTTACTATCGAATAAACCGGTAAAAAGTCTATAATTAGGCCCCCCCCACATAAAAAACCTATTCATTGTAAAAATTATGAGGAATTGGCCTTGTTATTTGACTTTGTTTCATCTTTGTTCAATCTTTGTTTCATATTTCGTGACAATTGGATATGGCGGTAAAAAGTTAGATATTTAACCCTCCACCCCAAAATCTATGCACAAAACCATTTATGTGACATGAAATCATTAGACGTCTATTTAGATAATCAAAAACCACCAATGTGACAAAATTTGTTGAAATCGCGTGGAGCGGTACAAAGTTAATAATTGCGCCCCATCCCTCCATAAAAAACAAACAAAAAAACAAAAAAAAAAAACAGCAACATCAATCTGAAATAAATGTACTTGCTCAATATTTCGGAGTGAGAGCTCTAGTGCAAAAGACTACACTCTACTATTACGAAAATTGTTTAACTTCAAACAACCTACTTAAGATTTATTTTATTTTATTATTTAAAATACAAATGAAAATACTTTTTTTTTATTTTAGTATTTTAGAATTAAAATGAAAATAAACATGTGATTTATTTTATTTTAATTCTAAAATACTAAATAAAAATAAAGTATTTTCATTTGTATTTAAAATACTTTTATTTAAAATAATGCCCAGGTCTGATATATAAGTCATTTCGAGCCACATTTTGAGGCTAGTTTTTTTTTTTTTTTAAATACATGTAAATTGTTAGCGCAGAAGCTGTAGTCTCACTTGTTGTGGAGGTATATTGTTGGTAGGATTGGCCATGCATTTTAGTGCTTCCCTCCATAGAAACAGCTTCAACTTCTTCATTCATAAGAACTTTGCTCTTCAATTGACTTTCTCAAAAAATTCTGTTTCCTTTTTGTTTGTATGCCTATTTAAGTACCATTAAAAAAAGTAAAACAATATAAATTGATAAATTGAGTGTAGATTTAATCTGGAGGATTAATTCTCTCATTATTGCTAATAATAACAAACGGCTGAATATCAAACATGAAATAATTTGATTATCAAATAAATGAGAAAACAAAAAATGTTTCCCCAGATTTACTATTTTAATGTCTATTAGTAAGAGTAGTAATATATATGTAATGTAATAAATATCATACCATAAAAAAAAAAAAAAAAAAATCATTCGAAAGCTTAGAATTTTAGAAAGTTAGATCATAAAGTTGTAGAAGGCAATTTATGGATGGAAAAAAATACTAATTTCTACTATCATGTTGTAACAATAGGTAGGTTTAAATAATTTTAATAACCTAAAATTATAATAAAAAGATGGCACGCAAACAATTAAAACTCAACTCATATTAGTACAACATTAAAAATAGTAACTGCAAGTGACAACACGTTGACTCAAAATTAATCTTTTTCTTCGATGTTCAAGGCAAGACTAGGCTCTAAGCCATTGCTTCTTATATTTGGTCTGGAATGGAACATCACAGAAAGGCCTAGAATCTCCCAAAACACCTGGTCATATACTAGTAGATGAATGTAACGGTTCCAGAATAGTCTAGAACTCTTTTCCAATGAAACAGAATTAATTTTATGATTTTGTTTCATGTCACAATACTTATTAATTACATAAAAACTTACTCTTTTGGAACCACGGAATTTCAGGTTAAACATTATAAGTTTTTTTTATTATTTAATGGAAAGTGTTTCCAAGGTAACTAACTTGCAGCTGTCATAAAACTGAATCAAAACTTTTTCTTATTGGAAACAAGGATTTCAAGTTTGAAACAATTTCAAACCAATCAGAGCAACATATGATAATTTATAACCTTTAATAAATACACTTTATTTAAACAACTATTGTCCCAACAATAGGTTGAAAATAAACAAATATTAATTGTGTCACTTTGTTTTGAATTTAATATCATCTTTGTTTTCTGAAAAAGACCAACACATGAAAATTCAGTTCCAATTTATTATAGGCCATGAAACCACGTCTGTTAGATTCCCATTCTGGGGTATATCATCGAAAATGGTCAAAAACTTAACTGTTCACTGATATACCTACATTAATTGGGCCTTGGCCGCATTTATTTCCTCAAACTCTAACTCCTCAAAAACTGAAAGTATATAAAAATGCAAAGAAAGCAATTGTATAACTAACTATAATAACAGCAATTGTATAACTAAAATTCAGTTTGTATTTTTAAATATTTAATCTCCTATAGCATTAGTGACTAAGAATGTTTAATTTTAATTTTTTTATTTTAGTGCCAGAAGTACACGAGCATTCCGAGCTGTAAAAAAATAATTACACTGTGATTTTTTTCATCATCACTCACATCAAGCCTAATTGTGCCAGTTAAAAGACTTAATTGTACAGCTGTTTAATACAATTCTCTTGTGACGTAATACATAATATGTTGTAAGTACTTGTAATTTATAAATAAATTGTTTTGTTTTTTGTTTTTGTTTTTAAATAATTTCTTCTACCCTTTCTAAATCTGTATTTTCTTATAACCCTGTTGAACACATAAAATAAATTAGTATTTTTTAATATTTGTGTTAAAAATAGTATAAATTTGTCCTGCTAATACTGCCGAATTCTCTTCTGATATTTTCAAGTGTATGCCAACTAAACTTTTTCATCAGTTGATTGAAGAACTGTGAACCCTTATTTAGGGGCACCTGGAAGTGTGCCTTGGTCAGGCTTGTGGACTACAAGTGCAATGCAAAATTAAAAAAAAATGAAAATAGAAAAATAATTAAAATTGTTTTGTTTATATTTTTTATTAAAAAATGTTTTATTTTAAAGGTAGGCACGCGGACTACAGATGTAGCAATTTTGGATTTTCATTGAAGATTTTCAAGATACATGTTTCATGGTTGCTGATGTGCCAAGTACCAATACATGTACAGATCTGTCGAGAGTGGGAAGGCAGGCCTGAGAATTCAGCTGGACTGCACTTGTAGTCTTCATGTGTAATGGAGGGTTAAGAACACATGGATGAACATCCCACAGCCTGTCAGATTTGAGAAAGGACTTTTTTCAGACCAAGTCTTTGGTCTAAAAGCAGTGCCAGACATTGTTCTTGGTTCATGATCATTGTGATGATTATAATTAATTATTGAATAATTGACTGATAAGTGTTGAGTTATGATTTAAAGAGAAGTATATTTTGAAGTTCAAGGCAGGGGTTCTTGCCAATGTTATACTTACATTTGGATGGAATAACTTATACCAGTACTATAATATTAATTATGAAACATTTAAATCAACATCTAATCTGAATGTCTTTAATAATAATTAAGGAAGTTAATTTATGGAAATTCAGTGATTTAATTAAATGATCTGTTTTCATGTTTAAAGAAGGGAGAAAAGTGGACCTTTTATTAGTAGTAAATAAAATATTGCTTTATTAAACAAAACATTACACTTTATATACAGTTATAATTTATGTATTTTTATGTACAACATTCTTGATCTTCTTAATTATGTTTTGATCTTAGTTATCATGAATTGTCACCCTCTTTGACCTGAAGGGACTTTTGGATTCTTTTAAGAGCCCTGATGGTTGCGTTCTCTTCATGCTCACAAATATACCTTGTTCGATGGCCACAGTCAACCCCTTGGTATTGATATAATTTGGCTTTATTTAATGCCAGAGAAAGGCAGCGGCCACTTCCAACAACATTCTCTTCTGGTCGGTTACTTGGCTTCTTAGGTAGTACTGGGCGTGCACTGTTAGCCCATATCCACAGCAGCCCTGGATTTAAGCCACCAGTCCAGAATTCGTACCCTATTATAAGATTTCATAATTATTTAAATATAAAAATTGTTTTAACCTTATAAATAATTTATTTTTTGAAGAGAAAAGATTTGGCTCCGCCGGGAGTCGAACCCGGGTCTCCTGCGTTACATGCGAGGATGCTAACCGCTACACCACAGAGCTCGGCTCAAGGCAGAGCAAATCCTTCCTCTTCACTGTTAAATCTTTTCTCTTCAAAAAATAAATTATTTAAAAATAATTTAAAATTTGTGGTCATCCACAATTTAAGATTGGATTAATTTTAACCTTATACTTATAAGACCTACAAATCTTTAAATTATTATTTTTTTATTCTTTATAAGTCTTTTTACTGATTATCTTCCAACCAAGATGGAACATTAAAAAAAAAAAAAAGCCTAGATCTGAGCAAGGGGTTCATTCGTTATATGAAGAAGAATTTAAAATCCAGAGGTTTTAATGCAAGATTTGGATCTTATAAAGCAGAATATTTACAACTGGGTGGCAAGATGGCCGAGTGGGCTAACACTTTAGGAAATACACATTGCTCATAACAAGATGTTTGATAGATTACCAAGCCAGGGGACATTTGATTATACTTGACAATATTCCCCCACCCTATTCCCTGGTTAGGGATATAACCTATAAAGCACAATAGTAATAACAATAAAGGAAGTGTGCCAGATTCTATTCTTTTTTTTATCAAATGTGATGTGGTTCGGTTATCGTATATAAATTGAAATCGCGAATATTACACAGGTATGGTGCACCTCAGAAGTTAATAAAAATAACGCAAAGAACTTTGTTAGTAATCTTGTAAATGAAATAGCTAAGGAGTTCGGTATCAAGAGGGAGACTACTCCTTTATATCACTCACAGTAAATCCGGTGAATCCAGGTAAATCCACAGAGCGGGCCAATCATAATATAAAGCAGGTAATCACTATCTCTGGAAAAGACACCAATGGTGGAACGAGAAATTAGGAGAGATACATTAAGCATTAAATTATTCTGTTCAAGACTCAACAAAGTTCAGCCCTGCCTTCTTGAATTTTGGTAGAGAGCTAAGGCCTTTACACCAAGCTACACAAGGGGATATTCTGGTTGCTCCCGAAGATGAACAGACTTCTTGGGCGGCTAAATTAAGCAAATTGCCTGAAGTCCATCATGTTACTGAGTAAAATTCTGAGGAAAAGCTATCTTTGGTGACTGATAAACTTCTAGCTAAACTTAACTCCAAGGAGGCCCTTATGTGGTCGTTTCTTTCACTGGATCGTGTAAGTTAAAGGATCTGAGTGGTAAGTGGCGATCGCAAGCGACGGTGCTGCTTCTTTGAGGAACTAGAGAAACGGGGATAGAAGCCGGGCCATTACCTGGGATTCATAGGGTTTTTAATTTATTTTTCCATAATTAAAACCCAATTGAGCTAAAAATTATTTGAAAAATGTCTTATAGATACTGCTCGGTCCCTCAGTGTTCAATTAGAAAATCAAAAGACGTGTAATTCCATTTATTTCCAAAAAATAAAAAGCTTCTTAAAGGGTGGATTGTAAAATTAAGAATAGATAAGCCTGTTTCGAAACATATGACGATATGTAGTCTTCATTTTAAAGAAAGTGACTATATTTATTCAGGTAAATATTAGTATTTGACATTTTATTATTTCAAAATGCTAGTTTTATGCAAATAACATTGGGACCATAGTGTCATAGAATTGTTTTTCTTTTTTAATTTTCCCCATTTTTGTATTACATCCGTTGTGCTTAATTGTTCCAAGTTTTCAATGCGATGTCTGAAAGTTTTGACGTATAAATAAATAATATGACAAAGAAACTAAGCTGTCATGAATATGACAGCTGTCATAACAATGATTGTATGAATGGGTAATTAATGTTATTACTAACCGAAAAACGGAGAGTAAAGTTACAATGATGTGTTTGCATTTACCAGAACTACCAGCTTTACACGAAAGTTGCTTATTATTATTAATAAATTTGATTTCCACTTTAATTTCATGGGGCAGTCCTTTAAGATCGCTTGTTTGAAGCCACAAGGCTTGTAAAATGACTGTTCTTTTACTTATGGATATTATTCCACATGTAATTATGTGGTTTGCATCAAGTATAGCCTGCCCTTCAATTAATGGTCTCTTAAAATCACCAATTATCTCTATCACATCAACTACATCTATCCCCGTTCTTTCCGACATTTTGTTAAACTACTAGCGCACCCTATAGTCGATTGCGCCCGCCTATAGTTCCTTCTCTTTTTCAGTTTTAATTTTTTCTTTTCTTCAGGTTTTTTTCGGGAGGATATGACGATTTTTCGGCAATAGAGGGGAAATTAATCTTCCAAATGATGCCTCAATATTTGAATTTGATGAAGTATTAAAATAAATATGGAATACTGAAAGATATATATTAAAATTTTCCGTTAAATCTAAAAATTTTGACTGTACACTGTGAGAGCCTTCATAACGGTTTGCATAAACTGTTTACCCGTTTACTTGGAAACAATTTACCCTTCACCTACTTTCTCAATTACCTCTCAGATGGTTTGTCGCTTGAATGAACGTGACAACCTCCATGAACTCTTCCCGAGACTCAATCTCCAATAAGTTCGATCCAAGGCTCTTGCACATGGAAGCTGCCGATTTCCAGTTATACTCTCTTTCACTAAAGTGGTAGCAATTCCTTGCCACTCTCGTGAAATTGGCAGGGCAAGCATCTAAACATGATAATTGTTAGCAACTAAACGGTTTACTTTATAATAATTTAAATTAGACCTTCTTCTCGATCATTTTTACCTTGCCTCTTAATGTTGGATCCTTCCATAACATGGAATATCAATTCTTCTGTCCTTCGTACTCGTTTCTCTAAAGCATCGAATTTATACGCCAATTTTTCTATTGCATTCAGTAAATACATGTCAGTTTCCGTCACCTGTGGAGAAAAGAATGAAAATATTTTAATATTATAGTCCAAAAATAAGATTATCATAATTATATTAATCGTAAATAACATAACTTCCCATTTTTGCACTTTGTTGTAATTGTAGATTGATGCGAGCCTCCTGAAAATTAAATTTACCTACTAACAAAAACCTGTTTTCAGGTTTTATTATTGTTTAACATTGTCCAATTTGTCGTAAGCATCCCAGCTATTTATCAAAACAGATCAAAGCTTGGGACTTGAATAGACGGCCTAATTTCTAATTATTGATTGTTCCCGTTTCGACCTCGATAAATAAAAGGCAATGTTTAAGACGGCTGAGAGTGTGACTATGTCGTGATTAACGAAGTCCAAGGTGAATACAGAGATTCTCTCTATTCACCTTGAACGAAATCAACATTTTTATTGTTATATCGACCTTAACGTTGAATCGAGGTAGGCTAGTTGGATATAGACCAATTGGATGATCAGGCTTCCAACCGACCATCTTGCATTGGCGGATCCAGGGGGGGGAGGGCTGCAGCCCCTCCCTTTGGAAAAATTTTCGTCATTTAAAGATAAAATTTGACTTTCCTTAATGTAAGAAAGCAAGTTAAAGAACAAATAATGTGCTGAACAAGTAGAATTTTAATTGTGGGAAAGGAACAAAAAGGTAAAAAAGCTGATTAGCAGATGCAAATGAAGGGCTGTGGGGCTGCAGCCCTCCCTTTTACGATCGGCTGGATCCGCCCAGGCCATCTTGTCAGGTCGTAACGTATGTAGCCATATAAGGCTGAATTCCTGAGTGGTCTACCCAACTGACCCACAGTGATAAAAATTTGAGATTCAATGGCCCAAATTCTATAGTAATAACGATAATTCCAAAATTATTTTTTAATTTATTAGCATTTGTTTTCCTTTATTAGTGAGAATAAAAGTATACACATCTCTCTGTGATTTTCATATTAATTTTTATTTTAATCCTTTCTTTGCTTTGTTTAAAAAAACAGTTTATTAGGTTGTAGGCCATCTGAATGGTATGAAATGAACTAATTGGATTACACAACATGAAATGAACTAATTACACGGTGGGCCAGACCCTCCTACCGTGCACCCCCCCCCCACATCCCTATAAATTGCACATCGTTGTGTTCCTTGTGATAAAAGATTAAGAAAAAACCAATGTTCCCAGAAAAAAAAGTGGCCGCACTAATCCAAAATGGCGTTCAAAGACGGCGGAATGACGAATTTGATTTAGTTAGTTTTTGTATTACTGACATTCACCATTATGCTTAATTTCGCCATAACTGGTATTTTATTAAAGCTAGGTAGTTCTAGATTCAGAATAAATAAACAAACGTTCTAAAATAATTAGTCTTGACAACATAAAATACCTATAAAGTCAATTTTTTCAAGTCACTCGCTTAAAAGTTAAAATTCCAAGTTAATTTGTGATTAACGGCCATCGTTAACGAAAAACGCCCTGAAATAAAACATCTGGAGCAATTATTCTTCTTTAAACATCAGTGGTCAAATTTCAAAATATATCAACTAGTTTTAAAGAAAACGGACCTTAGCGGCGAAAAGGCACCAATGACTCGGGCGCATCCAGTCCTCTGCCACATCGTTCAGTTCTCATACACGATATAATTACAGCGGGTTTAGGATATTATTTTGAATGTATAATCGAGCCTATGTAACGGCAAGTTTTTAATTGACAGAAATAATTAATATAACCTTTTTTTTTTTTTTAACATATATAAATCTGATTAATAACGGATATAAATATGATAAATAATAATGAATTAGTCTCAGATTGCACAATATCTAAACCTCACTTATGTTGACATAAACTGGTTACCTTGAAATGAAATAATAATGTTCTCATAGTAGTAGTTGGGTTACAGACACTGGCATCTGTTCATTCGTGAAATTTGAAATAAATGCATTTTTGCAAAGTATTGATTATTTACAGATTTAAAAACAATCAAAATAAAAAGTTCTGTTTGTTCGTTGATAAGTAGAAATTGAGAAAAGTAGAAATCACTTGATAACTGTATTAAAAAGCAAATCAATTATCAATATCTGTAATAAATAGTGTCGTTGTTGATGCTGCGGAGGTATTGCTCGTGCTGGGATCCTGCCCTGCCTGTAGCGCTGCTGGACCATCTCGGGCGACCTCTTCCAAAACGCAGTTATGATATTGGTCGCTGCCAGGGCGCTAGCACCTGCTGCAGGGTACGGTGCTGGAGGCGGGCCTCCGCGGTATCTCCGGCGAGACACCAGACGTGTACATTATATACTGTATAGTATGGTATGTACAGAATAAAAAAATAAACTACCTTCTGGCAGGGTTACTGTTGGAAGGAAAAAAAAAAAAAAGTAGAAATTATTCATAATACAATTTTCCTAAAATAATATTAATTCAAATAGTAAAATAAAATAAAATAATATTCAAATAGTATATACCTAACACAATTTAATAGCTCACAACTATTAATGAATTAACAGTTACACGATGTGTGTATATATATATATATATATATATATATATATATATATATATATATATATATATATATATTAATTTAAAATTAAACCACTACTGCAGAGGAAAATCAATTAAAACATGTAAGTATTTATGCATCTAATGGTCTATAATCCACGAAGTTGTGGCCTTTTTCGGTTTCTTGCATATAACTACACATCAAAAAGTTTACTTTCTCTTTTTTTCGAAAAAAGGGTATTCTAATTTGAATAAAATGAAATATTTGAAGTTGAAATCGGATTATTTATTTAGCCAAATTCGAACATCAAAGATCGGTAATTTTTACCATTTCGGTGGAAACTCATGTTCCAACGCCTATAACACGACAACATGTACTCTAAATGAAAAATGTTATAGATAAAAGTTTTAGGACATTAAATTAAGCATAAAACTAGCCCATTTATTTTTAAATTAACTAATTACTAAGTAGAGATACAAATGAAAACGGGAAAGTATTCGTAGCGCTTACTTCAATCTTTTAACTACATCTACTTTCCTTCATACAACTACACATCAAAAAGTTTACTTTCTCTTTTATTAGAAGAAAGGGTATAGGGGGTAAGGGTTATGAGCTATTAAATTGTGTTAGGTATATACTATTTGAATATCATTTTATTTTATTTTACTATTTGAATTAATATTATTTTAGGAAAATTGTATTATGAATAATTTCTACTTATCAATGAACAAACAGAACTTTTTATTTATCTTTTTTATTTTGATTGTTTTTAAATCTGTAAATAATCAATACTTTGCAAAAATGCATTTATTTCAAATTTCACGAATGAACAGATGCCAGTGTCTGTAACCCAACTACTACTATGAGAACATTATTATTTCATTTCAAGGTAACCAGTTTATGTCAACATAAGTGAGGTTTAGATATTGTGCAATCTGAGACTAATTCATTATTATTTATCATATTTATATCCGTTATTAATCAGATTTATATATGTTAAAAAAAAAAAAAAAGTCTGTCAATTAATTTCTGTCAATTAAAAACTTGCCGTTACATAGGCTCGATTATAATAGGGTGTTTAAAAAAAAAATGACCGTTTTAGACAAAAAATTAATATGTATTTTTTTTATACTTTACAATAAAATTAGTATTCAAAATATAACCCATTGTTATCTAATGTTGCTTGCCATCTTTCCGCCAGTTGCATGATCCCCTGCTGGTACCACTCTTTAGGATGGCTATCGAAGAATTCCTGCACCGCTGTTTCGACTTCTTCAAAGGTATCAACTTTTTTACCTTTCAAGAAGTGGGCCATTGACCGAAACAAATAAAAATCTGATGGAGCAAGGTCTGGGCTATATGGTGGGTGAGGAAGAAGTTCGATCCCATCAAGATTTTTTAATTTTTCCTTGGTCTGACGGGAAGTATGCGGCCGGGCGTTATCTTGCTGTAACAGAACTCCTTTTCGATTGACCAAAGCTGGATAAAGTTGCTACAGTTTTGCATATACTCTATCTAACTGTATGCAATAGAGGTCAGAGTTAATTGTGGTTCCATGAGGTACGAATTCATGATGGATTACACCTTCATAGTTCCAAAATACGCAAAGCATTGATTTTTTTTCGAATTGTCCTCTTCCAGCAACCGGAAAGGCCGTTTGACCTTGACTTAACCACTGCCCACTAGTATCAGGATTTCGCCAGTAAACCCACTTTTCATCACAAGTAACAATTTTTTTGTAAAATCACAAATCGTTAGGGTGATTCAAAAGATTTTTGCAAATCTCTACCCTTTTGGCAGATTGCTGGGGCGTCAGCTCGTGCGGGACCAGTCTGCTGCTCCTTTTCACCTTCCCCATGCTGTGCAGATGGCGACAGGCAGTATCTTTCGACGCTCCGCACTCCCTGGCAAGGTCTCGAGTACTTGTGGCTGGATTTGAGTCTATAGCTTCCTGAAGAGCATCATCTACTAGGTTGTTACAAAAGTCCTTGTTCACAAAATTAATTTTATTCAAATGTGAGTACAAAATTTACAAATCAAATTTATTCTTCAAAATACAGGCCATCATTTTCAACTACTTTAACCCATCTTTCAGCCAAAAGTTGTATTTGATGTTGATACCACTCAGCAGTTTTCGAGGCAAAGAACTCCTCGCATCCAGATTTGACATCATTGAAGTTTTCGAAGCGCCGACCTTTCAAAAAATGCGCCATTGACCTGAAAAGTCCATAGTCAGACGGTGCGACGTCTGGGCTGTAAGGAGGGTGGGGCAAGACGCTAATCCCGTTCATTTCTGAAAATTTTTCTTTAACTAATCGTGAGCGATGAGCAGGAGCGTTGTCTTACTGAAATAACGCTTGCTTCCTATTAATCAAAGCGGGGTATTTCACTTTTAAAACTTCATGTACCCTATCGAGCTGTTCACAGTATAGCTCAGCGTTGATAGCCCTGCCCTCTGGAACCAGCTCGAAGTGATCTAGGACGACCTGATCTAGGTTCATCTTCAAGGCTTTTATTCCCAGAATTAAACCGCCTGAACCAAAATGCGGCCGTGTTTCGATGCACCACACTTTCCCCTTCCACTGCACAAATTTCCTCGGCTGAGGCCTTTGCACTAAAACCTTTTTTCCAATAATGCCTAAGAAGGCCGCGGATGACAAATTTTTCTTCCGACATTTCTAGTGAAATTTAATAAACTGAATGAAAGGCAGGGACAGTTGGCGTACATAGATAATTAGAGGATTAGTTAATGTAAACATTGACATAAGAATTGTATTCGTCAGAGATTAAATAAGGATTAAATTAGAGACATCAATGTAAACAACTTGATATGCACAAGGACTTTTGTAACAACCTAGTATATCCAACGATGGTCGCCCTGACCCCTTCTTCCGTTCTAAGGTCGTATCTTCGCTGTGAAATTTTTGGAACCAACGCCGCGTGGTACGCTCGTCAAGGAGACCTTCTCCTTCAATTCTGTTGATTTCACGAGCCGCTTCAGCGGCAGAACACGATTTTTTCCACTAATGTCTCAAAATAACCAGAACTTCGTAAGACACCGTCATGTTGCTTCTCCAGCAAAAACTTTTGAACTGAGGTATTATTGAGTAAGTCCAGTGTTGATAAATAAAGTTGGATTAACATTCTAAAGAGTACAGGACTTGTTGGTAAACAATAAATAGGATTAACGTCTTTACAGTCCTTGGAATTCATGCATTTGACGAAACGGTCATTTTTTTTTTATACACCCTATTACATTCAAAATAATATCCTAAACCCGCTGTAATTATATCGTGTATGAGAACTGAACGATGTGGCAGAGGACTGGATGCGCCCGAGTCATTGGCGCCTTTTCGCCGCTAAGGTCCGTTTTCTATAAAACTAGTTGATATATTTTGAAATTTGACCACTGATTTTTAAAGAAGAATAATTGCTCCAGATGTTTTATTTCAGGGCGTTTTTCGTTAACGATAGCCGTTTAATCACAAATTAACTTGGAATTTTAACTTTTACGCGAGTGACATTAGTTAGTGACATTCCGCCATGTTTGAACGCCATTTTTGATTATTGAGGCCACTTTATTTTCTGGGAAAATTGGCTTTTTCTTAATCTTTCATCACAAGGAACACAACGATATGCAATTTATATGGATGTGGGGGGGGGGGGGGGTCTGGTGCACGGTAGGGGGGTCTGGCCCACGTACTAATATGTTTATTATAACAATGAGCTAATATTCTTATACTTACTAAGCTTACAAGATTTATATATAATTATTGTATGAAGGAAAATAAATAATTTGGTCGGGCAAGGCGGTGAGGTCGGAACGTGTGAACGGACCTTTAAATATCAATTGAAGATAACTATGGAATAGTTACCTCTTTATTGGACGCTCCCTCTTGAGAAGGCTTGTTGACGACATACTTTGTTGAGGCGTGTATTGTACTTGATGGACCCTTCATTACTTTATCAGCCCTCATTTCTTCAAAGTAAAGGGATGGTATCCAAGGGCCCATATCAGGAAAATCTGGGTCATCTTCCATTAGTGAGCTCTTTTCTTGATCATTACTTCCTTTAATTTCAAATATGATACAAATATTCTCTATCTATAATAATAGTGGTGAAAGATAGTTCACCATAGAAATTAATGAAGTGAAAATGGTTTAAGGTCCGATGAAAAATTAACATAATAAAAAATACAATACCTAAAACTATATAGTAATTATTATAATAACTATAATTACTAAAAAATATATAGAAAGTAAATCAGCTGATTGAGATATATTAAAAAACAAAATGAATTAATCTTTCAAATTTTCTAAAAATATTTTTTTAAAACCATAACTTTCTCAAAATGGGAAAAATGTCACATAAACCACTAAGACCTTGTATTCAAAGGTCCACATGCATAATTCGCGGGCGCAAGCGACGGTGCTGCTTCTTTACTGGAACTAGAGAAACGGGATAGAAGCCGGGCCAGTACCTGGGATTAATAGGATTTTTTGGCATTTTTAATTCATTTTTCCATTTCAGGTTCCAAAGAAAAATAAAAAAAACATGTGAAAATGATACAAAATTTATTAAGTAAAGTCCCCCCTCCGGTTGATCAATTTTGATGAAATTTTTACAGTCATATTTCAGGCATATAAATAGATCAAATACTCAGTTTAATCAAAATCGTTAGAGCCGTTTTTGAGAAAATCGAAAAAAACTTAAAAAGTTATTAAATAAAGTACCCCCTCCCTTTGAGCAAATTTGATGAAATTTTTGCTGTCACATCGCGGGCTTATACATACTCTAAATACCCAATTTCAGGTTCGCACGGTTTATAGTTTTTGAGCTAGTCTGTTCACACACACACACACAGACACACAGACACACACACACACAGACCATTTCGCGGGACTTGGTTATTTTGACTCAGGGGATCCCAAAACGTGTATTTCCGTTGAAAACCGGAAGTCGAAAATTTTCACGATCGCAATACTTCCACTTACTATATATTTCATATATAGGTAAGTGAAAGTAAAAAAAATATTAGTATTTGACATTTTACTATACCAAAATGCTAGTTTTATGCAAATAACATTGGGACCATAGTGTCATAGAATTGTTTTTCTTTTTTAATTTTCCCCATTTTTGTATTACATCCGTTGTGCTTAATTGTTCCAAGTTTTCAATGCGATGTCTGAAAGTTTTGACGTATAAATAAATAATATGACAAAGAAACTAAGCTGTCATGAAAATGACAGCTGTCATAACAATGATTGAATGAATAGGTAATTAATGTTATGACTAACCGAAAAACGTAGAGTAAAGCTACAATGATGTGTTTGCATTTACCAGAACTACCAGCTTTACACGTAAAATTACAAGAAAATTGCTTCTTATTATTAATAAATTTGATTTCCACTTTTATTTGATGGGGCAGTCCTTTAGGATCGCTTTTTGAAGGCACAAGGCTTGTAAAATAACTATTTTTTTATTTCTAGATATTATTCCACATGAAATTATGTGGTTTGCATCAAGGATAACCTGCCCTTCAATCAATGGTCTTTTAAAATTACCAATTATCTCTATCACATCAACTATGTCTATACCCGTTCCTTCCGACATTTTGCAAAACAACTAGCGCACCCTATATTCGATTGCGCCCGCGAATAGTTGTGCCGATCTTAAGACCTGAATTTGAGGTCTTCATCAGGGCTTGGCCGGAAGAGGTTTTACCCAAAATCCAGGTTCTTTTTACTTTCACTAACCAATACGTGAAATATTGTTAATAATATAGTAAGGGGAAGTATAGCGATCATGAAAAATATCGACTACCGGTCTTCAACGGAAATACATGTTTTGGAGTCCCCTGAGTCCAAATAACCAAGTCCCGCAAAATAGTATAGTGTGCATGAACTGACTAACTCAAAAACTATAACCCGTACGAACCTGAAATTAGGTACTTGTACAGTAGTGGTTGTGACAGCCAAAATCTCATCAAAATTATTCAAACGGAGGGGGCACTTTATTTTATAAATTTTGTCTCGTTTTCAGGTTTCTTTTTTTTTTAATTTCTCAAAAACAACTCAAACGATTTTGATCAAACTCGTCATGTTTAATGAGAATCAAGTATTCTTTCATATCTAAGGCCGGCAACACATTTGGCGTTTTTTTACCGATCGGAAAAAAAAAACGACGCACCAGTAGTAGTGTATAGGATAGTTTGTGTGAATAGTGACTTGCACATTGGGCGGTAAAAAAACGACCGCATTATTTAACGCCGGCGGCAGGAATGCAGTCGCCCAGTGCCACTACTGCATTCGTCGGTAATTTTGCTGCTGCTGCCGAAATGGTGTCCTACGTGGCTAATGTTGTGTTTGCATTAAAAGTGTTGTGGTTGTGTTATTTTATCATGGCCGAAGGGGTTATACTTCGTCGTTTCTTAAATCAGGAAGCAAAGTGTAGACGGCTCTATCCTTTTATTAATCGGATGAAACCAAATAAGGCTATTTTTCACTTCCTCTTCAATCGACGACAAAATAACAATAATACAAGAATTGGTTCTCTATTTATGTTATACACAACACTATTTAAAATATAACAAATCGACAATGAAATAGACTCTTTTTATAAGGTGTCAGATGTGTGATTGACTGATGTGGTGTTGCACAGTGGGAACATTTTTTGATTCAGCGGCCAAAAATCTACTCCTAAATAAATTACCTTAATCGAATAACTCTTTTTTTTATGCATGAGCATGACATTATCTTTATTAGCGAGAATAAAAAAATATAAATCACATCGCTCTGGATATTTAAAATTCATTTTTATATGAATCCTTTATTTAATAGTTTATTATGTATAGGATCATAAATAGAGAATTAAATGAGTCAATATTATTATCTATTGAGCTTCCTGCTTATATATACCTGTATTTTTTAAGCATTTGTTCCTATTGAAAGATTTTTAAATAAATATTGTTTGAAGAAGAAAATATACATAAAATTAAATTAAAAATATCATGTTTCTTATGAATTTAATTGGAAAAAAATATTCAATGTGCAAAGATTAATTTATTTTAAGGGATTTAAATCTTGAAATCGATATATCCCCGACAATCGTATTTGACCGATCAAATTTCATTACGGAATTCAAGCCCCCTTTACCCTCAACCACTGTGAAAAAATCAAACCAATTATTGCAAATAAAATAATTTATGTTAATTTAAATACTTTTCTTAGTTATATATATGTAGTTAACATGGATGAAATTAAAAGCGCATATTTATCCGATATTTCTCAGCCAATATTTTATTTCTAAAATGTATTTGGTGCAATAATATAAAAATTAAAGCTTCAATAAAAATAAAAGAATAATTTCTAAGAGGTATGCATAGATTTCGCTAAAAATGATTTTTTTTTCTATATTATTGCACCTAATATATTTTAGAAATAAGAAAAATGGCTATAAAATTATTGGGAAAAAATGCGTTTTAATATCATCCAAATTAACTATATAATTTAAAAAAAAAAGTATTTAAATTAATATAAATTCTTTTATTTAGCTATAATTGGTCATGATTTTTTCACACTGGTAGAGGGCAAAAGATGCTAAATATAATAATATTTGATGGATCAAATGCGATCGTTCGGCGATATATCGATTTCAATAATTACATACCTAAAATATAGCATTTTGTTTATTTTTAGGCTGGAATGAGACAAAATCATAATTTAATACTTCTATACTACAATATTTTTTCCGTTAAAATTCCTAAAAAAAACAGGATAAGTATTTTTAATTTTTTTTTTTGGATTTTTTCTTTTTCAGACAGTAATTATTTAAAAATGTTTTAAAAGGAACAAATGCCTGAAAAATACCTGTTTATAAGCAGAAAGCTAAATATTTAATTCTCTATCTATGATCCTGTACCTAATAAACAATTAAATAAAGGATTCATATAAAAATTAATTAGAAATATCCAGAGTGATGTTATTTATATTTTTTATTCTCACTAATAAAGACAATTTCATGCTCATGCATAAAAAAAAAAAAAAAAAATTATTCGATGAACTTAATTTGGTCAGGAGTTATATATATATATATATGGCCACTAAATCACAAAATTTTTCCAACTTGCGTCGGTAATTTAACCGACCAATGTTTATTATTTTAGAGCGACAGCGGCAAAATTACCGAAAAAAACGCCGAGTTTGTGTGAGATAATTTTTTTTATTGTTAAATAAAAGTCTTTATTGTCATAAGTGATAATATGGGAAATGAAATTTTGGCTGTCACATCGCAGGCATATACATACGTCAATACCCAGTTAGATCCATTGGGCTGCACCCCCCCCCCCCTTTGGAAAATGTTTTGTCATTTAAAGGTAGAATTTAACTTTAATAAAAATAAGAAAGGAAGGTAAAGAACAAATAATTTGCAAAACAAGATGAATTTCAGTTGTGAGAAAGGAACATAAGGTAAAAAATCTGGTGCGTGCGCGCAACACACAACTTTCACTTACCAACTTACTTAGATAAGAAATTGACGTGTTTTGTTAAATATAATTTCCCAAAGTCACACATTTTTCTACATCCATATCTTATTTTTGTTAATCGTTAAAGCCGCTTTTGAGTATATATATTTATTACGCATGCGTAGTACGCCTTTAGTGACAGACCTTTATTCATAATTAAAGCCGTTCTGTTCATTCGAGAAGTGGCAATTAACAAAACGCATTAATTTCTAATCTAAGTAAATTTGTAAGTGAAAGTTGTGTGTTGCGCGCACGCACCAGATTTTTTTTGTTTTGTTTTTTTCTCAGGAACGGCTGTAACTATTTTGATCTAACCATGGGCGGATCCAGCCGGTTGGAAAGGGGGGGTGCAGCCCCCTAAGCCCTTCTCCTGGATTTGTCAATCAGCTTTTTACTTTCACTTACCTATATATGTATATATATAATACATACACGTACATACATCAAATACCCAGTTTGATCAAGATCGTTAAAACTGTTTTTGAGTAACTAAAAAAAAACACGTGAAAATCATACAAAATTTATTAAGTTAAGTCCCCCCTCCCTTTGAGCAATTTTGATGAAATTTTTGCTGTCACATCACGGGCATATACATACACTAAATACCCAATTTCAGATTCGCACGGCTTATAGTTTTTGAGCTAGTCTGTTCACACACACACACACAGACCATTTCGCGGGACTTGGTCATTTCGACTCAGGGGACCCCAAAACGTGTATTTCCGTTGAAAACCGGAAGTCGAAATTTTTCACGATCGCAATACTTCCACTTACTATATATTTCATATATAGGTAAGTGAAAGTAAAAAAAGCTTGAAAATGAGACCAAATTTATTAAATAAAGTGCCCCCTCCGTTTGACCAATTATAATGAAATTTTGGCTGTCACATCCCGGGTACATACATCCAACAAATACCCAGTTTGATAAAAAATCGTTACAGCCGTTTTTGATAAAATAACAAAACAAAAAATCTGGTGCGTGCGCGCAACACACAACTTTCACTTACCAACTTACTTAGATTAGAAATTGACGTGTTTTGCTAAATATCATTTCCCAAATTCACAAATTTTTCTACATTCATATCTTATTTTTGTTAATCGTTAAAGCCGTTTTTTGAGTAAATAAAAAAAAACACGTGAAAATGATACAAAATTTATTAAGTAAAGTGCCCCCTCCGGTTAATGAATTTTGATGAAATTTTAACAATCATATCTCGGGCATATAAATACATCAAATACCCAGTTTGATCAAAATCTTCAAAGCCGTTTTTGAGTAAATAAAAAAAAACACGTGAAAATGATACAAAATTTATTAAGTAAAGTCCCCCCTACGGTTAATCAATTTTGATGAAATTTTAACAATCATATCTCGGGCATATAAATACATCAAATACCCAGTTTGATCAAAATCTTCAAAGCCGTTTTTGAGTAAATAAAAAAAACACGTGAAAATGATACAAAATTTATTAAGTAAAGTGCCCCCTCCGGTTAATGAATTTTGATGAAATTTTAACAATCATATCTCGGGCATATAAATACATCAAATACCCAGTTTGATCAAAATCTTCAAAGCCGTTTTTGAGTAAATAAAAAAAAACACGTGAAAATGATACAAAATTTATTAAGTAAAGTCCCCCCTACGGTTAATCAATTTTGATGAAATTTTAACAATCATATCTCGGGCATATAAATACATCAAATACCCAGTTTGATCAAAATCTTCAAAGCCGTTTTTGAGTAAATAAAAAAAACACGTGAAAATGATACAAAATTTATTAAGTAAAGTCCCCCCTCCGGTTAATCAATTTTGATGAAATTTTAACAGTCATACCTCGGGCATGTACATACATCAAATACCCAGTTTGATCAAAATCGTTAAAGCCGATTTAGAGTAAATAAAAAAAAACACGTGAAAATGATACAAAATTTATTAAGTAAAGTCCCCCCTACAGTTAATCAATTTTGATGAAATTTTAACAATCATATCTCGGGCATATAAATACATCAAATACCCAGTTTGATCAAAATCTTCAAAGCCGTTTTTGAGTAAATAAAAAAAACACGTGAAAATGATACAAAATTTATTAAGTAAAGTCCCCCCTCCGGTTAATCAATTTTGATGAAATTTTAACAGTCATATCTCGGGCATGTACATACATCAAATACCCAGTTTGATCAAAATCGTTAAAGCCGATTTAGAGTAAATTAAAAAAAACACGTGAAAATGTTACAAAATTTATTAAGTAAAGTCCCCCCTCCGGTTAATCAATTTTGATGAAATTTTTACAGTCATATCTCGGGCACATAAGTACATAAAATACTCAGTTTAATCAAAATCGTTAGAGCCGTTTTTGAGAAAATCGAAAAAAACCTAAAAAGTTATTAAGTAAAGTACCCCCTCCCTTTAAGTAATTTTGATGAAATTTATGCTGTCACATCGCGGGCATATACCTACACTAAATACTTAATTTCATGATCGCACGGTTTATAGTTTTTGAGCTAGTCTGTTCACACACAGACACACAGACATACACACACACACACACACACACACACACACACACACAGACCATTTCGCGGGACTTGGTCATTTCGACTCAGGGGACCCCAAAACGTGTATTTCCGTTGAAAACCGGAAGTCGAAAATTTTCACGATCGCAATACTTCCACTTACTATATATTTCATATATAGGTAAGTGAAAGTAAAAAGTGGAAATGAGACGAAATTTATTACTTAAAGACTCCTCCGTTTGACCAATCATGATGAAATTTCGAATGTCACATCGCGGGCATATACATACATAAAATACCCAGTTTGATCAAAATCGTTAGAGCCGTTTTTGAGAAAATATAAAAAAACGTAAAACTGAGACGAAATTTATTAAATAAAGTACCCCCTCCGTTCGAACAATTTTTGAAGTAATTTTTGCTGTCACATTGCGGGCATATATATACACCAAATTTCACATACCATTTCGCGGAACTTAGTTATTTGGACTCAGGGGACCCCAAAACGTGTATTTCCGTTGAAAACCGGAAGTCGAAATTTTTCACGATCGCAATACTTTCCCTTACTATTATTTTATATACAGGTAAGTGAAATTAAAAATTTAATCGAAATCGTTAGAACCGTTTTTGAGAAATCGTAAATAGAAAAATGGTATTCGCATATATTGCTCACTATGCTTACTCGATTTAGACGAAATCTTGGCTGTCACATCGCGGGCACCTATATATATACTTCAAATACCTAATTTCAGTAAATTTATATACTTTATATAGGTAAGTATCGAACGGCGGCGGTTGAATGAATGAATATGTGATATGAACCTTTCAGTTGATAGAATGATAAACCCCAATGTCAACATTTTTCAGCAATTCACTTTTAATATTTTCCTTTGGAAAATTCGTACCTTTTTAGTTTGTAATACGAAATATTACTAAAATATATAAAAATAAAAAGGTAAGTATTTTCCAAATAGAAATATTATTTAAAGCACTTTTCTACTAAATGTTGGAATTGGAGTTAGTCATTCTGTCAACTGAAAAGCTCATAGATGTAAAATTTAGAATTTAAGAAATAATATTTATTTTATAAAGTGGTAGAAGGCAAATGGCAGTTTGAAAACTTTAATGGATAAAATAGTGATATTGTAATCACTATTTTCATAACTATTGGTTTAAATAAAGAAATATTTACTGCCCCTAGCTGAGGAAAACACAATATTATGAACCCCTTCTATTTATATGTTATCGAAAAACTTGATCATTCAGTCAAACACTGGATTGTTATTTCTATCATCACCTTAAAAAATTCAAAAGAACCCTAGGGAAGTACATTGATGAGTCTCATGAATAAGTGGGGCCATCATTCTTGTTACACTGTATGTAGTACCATTGGCGGATCCAGTGGGAGGACTGCAGCCTCCCCTTTGAAAAAATATTTGTCATTTAAAGATTGAATTTAACTTTAATCAAAGGAAAAGAACAAGTAGAATTTTAGTTTTGGGAAAGGAACATAAAAGTAAAAAGATGATTAGTAAGGGGCTGTGGGGCTGCAACGCCCAAGCTTTACAACTGGCTGGATCCGCCCATGTGAAGTGTTAAGACCCAAATGCTAATAGAAACAAAATCAATAGTAAATGAGGAAACAAAAAATTGTTCCCTTTCTGGCAGCACTCAAGTACTCCATTACAAAAAAATGTCTGTTTTTAGTCAAAGAAAGGAGGGTGGTAAGTAAAATTTGTGATGGACAGCTCAGTCAGATTTTTTTTTTTTTCATAAGACTAAAAAAAATGACTATTTAGGGTATAAGTGGAGCAAGTAGTCTAAAAAATTATACAGTTTTATTAATTTAAATAAAATTTAAAGAGTACTTACCTGAATAAACATGAAAGAAGTACAGCGAAAAGAAAATCAACTGAATCATCCACCTCCTCTGGACCATATTCTTTGTAGGATGGTAGAGCAGTCAAAATTGAGAATTATGATGTAACTTACAACAAGAGTTATTGATAACTGAATGATAAGATGGAAAGCTGTGGGTATTTCCAGCAGATCCTGTTCTGGAAGGTATCCCCTACCACCAAGTGAGCCAGGGTCTATAGAAAGTTGTGGTCTCATTCCCATTTGGTAAAAGTAGGTGGGGATCCCCAATCACTAACAATTCCATTGTGATCCTCATTGTATACCAATTTAATAGTTCTTAGAATAGAAAAATAGAATTATTTTAGAGAAAATGTGATATAGTAAAACAAAACATACTGTTAGAAACTATGTCCATTAGTACAAAATACATTTTGAAAATTAAAGGTTTTTTTTTTTTTTTTTTTTTTACTAAATAATATAAATACAAGTTTTACAAGCATTTGCTTTTTCAACTTACAAATTTACTTTTTCTCATATATTAAAATTAAGCAAGCTAATTACTGCAGGGAAAATCAAAATCAAAAAGGTTTATTGTTATACCAACTATAGTATTTGTAAAATTAAAATTTAAAAATTAATTGTAATCCAATAATCCTAATTTCTCAATAGCACTAAATTGAACAAAAACTATTTTTATTTAGAGGTTCATAAACAAATTATAGAATACAAAAATATTATTTTACACTTTATATTCTCTATTATTAAAATCTATAATTAAACCAAAAAATACTAATGAGAACATTTATGAATTTTTTTTTGTCAAAATATTGATTATGAAAAAGCATTGGAAGATGAAGAAAATAAAGGTCAAACTAATAAAATTGGAATGGATAAGAATAGTATATGAAAACTTATTAAAAATCTTGTAATTTAATCTGTATGTACATTTTATATTTACAATATAAACCCTTTTATACATTTCAAATAAAATTATGATATATATACAAAATTAGAAAACTGACAATCACATGATTTTTTTCATTTCATAGAATATTTAAAAAAAATTTGATCATGACTATAAAACAATTTGCGGACTTAAATAAAAAAAATATTGAAATTATAGCGTGTTTGTTATTTTTTAAAAGGAAACAGTTGAGAAAACAGACTTCCTAGGTCAATGACAGAATATTTATTCTGTTTTAAAACTTCTCCTACTTGATCATAGAGCCTTTTGTAAGCATCAATTATCTCTGGTTCTACTTTCACAGAGGTAATAATATCTCTGCTTAGGTCAAATATAAATTGATAATAGGTCAGCTGAGTGTACAAACTCAAGTTAGATACCTAGAAAAAAAAGTCAAAGAAAATTTATAGAAATATTAAATTATAAATGCATGTATGTCAAGAACCTAAGAAAACTTACCTCTCTCCTCATTGTGCTTCGATAACATTTGTTACATTCAGGGAAACCCTTAGAAAAAATAGGATTGATTATTCTTTTTTTATTTTGACAAACTGGATCTTCACATATCAACCAACCCTAAAAAGTAAATTACAACAATTTTAGATGTTTGGGAGGGCCGTATAATTTGGGAGGTGCTCCTCTTATATTTGATCATTGAAATGATGTTGAGAAATAATTTATGGAACAAAGGTTTAATTAATGCAACAACCCTAGCAAGGCTTTAATTATAATGCTTAGTATAATCACCAAGATTTGGTTTTAAATATATTGAAATAAAATTAATTGACTATAACATTCTATTATGGCACTACTTTTTTTTTTTAAATTAAATGTCTTACGATCACAAGCTAATCATTATCTGACAAAGCCAAAGATAACTAAAAGATTAGACCCTAAAAGTCCAGTGAGCTCTATATCAAGGAAGAAACAGAAACTGAGGAAGAATAGGGTTGTGCAGACAGTAAGATTTGAGGATGCTTGGAGTTGAAAATTGAAGCAGGATAGCCAGGGGCAGGTAGAAGGAAGTACTTCAGTTTTGGTCAAAGGGTGCTTAACAGGTTGTAATAGAAAGCATATGTCACATAAGAAAGAAAAGAAAAATTCTTAATATTTATGTCAAATTAAAATGCAACCTACCTCATAATATTTCTGAATGTGGAAACGTATCCTGAGATGAAGCTGATTTTGTATACTGGGCAAGTATTCTACAGGAAAAACTTTGCATTCTGGATTTGTGCATTTTTCTAACATGAGTGAACCTTCATTACCATTTTCCTATTTAAATAATTAAATTATTTCAATTATATGCATGCTAATGATTCACAAAAAAGTCAGGATAGTTCAATTACTTACTAATTTATGTCGTAATCCTTCAATGGTATTTTCAGCCTTACAGGTAGGATTTTTACAAGTGAATACAAACCTAAAAGAAGCATATAAAATTAAATGCTTAAAGAAATAATTTTGTCATTAATAAAAAGATTATAAAGTCAATTATAAAACAAAATATATATGATAAAAAATTTTTATAGAAATTTATTTTTTAGCAATAAATTAACGATGTTTTTAAATAATGGTTCGTGAAAATTCATTGCCTTCTTATTTTATTTTGTTGATTTCAATCAAATACATTTATTTACAGAACATAATTAAATTAAAAAATAAAATGCTAACCTTTCACAATCCTTGAATCTTTCCTCGTTAGCTCTCCCTAAAGTATATTTAGTTATTTCATCAGACTCTTCAGCAATAGTAGTAACACGAGCATATTTTGTTGGATCAAGACCTATAAACAGATTATTAACTATAAAAATTAAATATGAACAAAAATAAATGAAATTTACACTCATCAAAAAAAAAAAAAAAAAAAAATGTCTGACTGATGAAAAAAATTAAAGAAAAAATACCAAGACATCTGGCAACACTAGCCGCATCAATTCCATCAATGGGGTCACAGAGACGAGAAATCACTGGATGGATCTGCTGCTCGAGATAATACAGAACATCAACCGAAAGATTATCTTGGCTTTTCAATTCATCAACATGATAAGCTCTTTGAGCTGCAGAATTATTCGTACCATCCTAAAACATTAACTTTGTAACTGTAGTTCAATAATTTTTTAATTTTTATAGTTAAAATGACAATACACTTCACTAGTTAAAAACACATAAAAGTAATGGATTAAGTTTTTTATGAAGAGAAAACAATATTATAGCTTAAAACACAAAATTACTAGATTTAACTATTCTAAATGTTTTATAAAAAAACTTTTGGCCTAAAATTTCTTCGTTACCTACTGCAACGTTTTTCTTTTAATTATTGGTCGACCTTTCCGCCATTCTCATGACCATGTATTTACAACTATGAAATATCACTCATTTTTGAAATGATCATCTTCAACTAAGTTTTTTCATTGTTTGGTCCAAATTGCTAACCATGCACATCATCATATAACTGTCTGTTGTACACCAGAGTACTCATAGGTCCCAGGAAATAAAAGTCAACTCACACAGGGGAATTTGAAACACTGCCATATGGCTTGAGATTGCTCAAGAGCTCGGCTATTCTGGCCAAATTAATAGTTTACTTACCAATTTTTAATTTATTGAATATATTAAAAAACACTTTAGAAATACATACCTTACAAATAACATAGGAAACTGTATCCCCTTGCTTAAGTCGTTTAGCAGAATTTTTATTGAGCCTTAGAGCCACTTGGACATGAGGAAGATTTTTAGCATCAGTGTACTCTTCTGGTGGTTTAGTCAACTGTTTAGTGACTGTTAACAAGGTAACTGGTACCTTATTGGTCTCTAAATCAGAACGAATTTTTTCTAAATAGTTGTGGATTCCTTCGATTCTATCATCACTAGATTTGTTCGATAATATTTCATTTAAAATATGCCTAAAAACACATTTAATATTTATTAAATAATTTATAAAATTATTTTTTTACAGTATATAATATAAATGTATGAGGAATTATACTTTCATATGGACAAGAAGTGAGCTTAATACGAATATAATTACTTATGATTTCAATATACCTTCCAGCTGCAGCTGCTAGCTGAGACCAATCTCTTCTCACAATATCCAAACCTTTCATTTCTTGTTTTTCAACAAACTCACCGTTGGGGAGCTTAGTAATTGTTACAGCAGCATATTTCTTTTTTTTCAGCAACAGCATATACTTGAAAACTCCATCTATGTCTAATTCAACTTGTTTGTAACACTTGTTCACTTCAAATTTCAACTAAAAGCACCAGAAAGACTTAAACAGAGAAGTATTTGATAATTTTAAATAAGTAAAATTGAAACGTACATAATTATATTTCTTACACTATTTTTTTTTTTTTTTCAGTGATTCATAAATTTGAGAATTTAAATTACTCTATTATCATCACAATGGTAAAGTAAAATGAAACGATAAAGCTATGCACATTTTTTACTTAAGCATAATGATGATACCTAGATTTGTAGTCACAGTTTGTTAGCAAACTAAATCCAGAGAAACACATCTCAACATAACATTGTTGCAAAGTGTAAGGTCATTGTCATCAATGAGAATACTTCACAAATAAATCACAATCCATATACAAAGAACAGTAACAGCAGTATCTTGCTTACACATAATGTAATAGCTATCATAATAATTAAAGCTACATGCCTAATGGTAGGCAAATAAAGATATTAAAATAAAGAACATTATTCCCTTATCTGTATAGTTTACAAATTTAAACTAAAAAATCTGGTGCTGTACACGCAATACACAATTTTCACTTACCTACCTACTTAGAGTAGAATATGTGTAAATATCATTTGGCAACTTAACAGAAAATAGCTTTTCTACTTCTGTTTGTTATTTTCCATAAGTTGAAGAGTATTATAATTATTGAAAAACTTTAAAGTCCTCAAAACTTGTTGATTTATTATTAGGTACATTTTTATTTCTTAAGGGTCTAAAAAATCCTTATTTTGTCAATAGTCGAGTTTTTTTTTTTTTTTTTTTTTTTTTTTTTTTTTTTTTTTTTTTTTTTTTTTTTTTTTTTGTATTTTACTGAATTGATAGAAGGTGCATTTACTGCTCGTAGTAAATTTAAACTAAATTTTCCATGTTTGTTTCTTATGCCTTTCCGAAAACCCAGAACGATTACTGTTCCCCTGAAAACCACCATATCTTTCATTCAGAAATATATTATGGAACTAAAGTTTTTAAACTAAAACCATAATTATTAAAGGTTATTTTGTACTATATGTATTTACTCTCTGAAGTACAATAAGAATTTTTTATTTGTGATAATACGGGAATGCAAGCGTAACACTGCATCGCGTCTGATTTGATAATTCTCTATTAAATATGTATGAGCCCTTTTTGAGAAAATAGAAAAAAAAACATAAAAAAGAGACAAAATTTATGAAATAAAAAGATTCCTCTGTTCATAAATTTTTATGAAAGATTTGCTGTCACATCATAGGCATATACTTACATCAAATACCCAATTTCAGGTTCCTGCGATTTATCGTTTTTGAGCTAGTATGTTCACACACACACACACACCATTTTGTGGGAGTTGGTTATTTGGATTCAGGGGACCCTAAAACGTGTATTTCCATTGAAAATCGAAAGTCAACATTTTTCCTGATCTCGATACTTTCCCTTACTTTATGTTTTATGTATAGGTAAGTAAAAGTAAAAATTGTTTTTAAGATGACAGATATCAAAAATAACTCATTCTTAATAACCATAACAGACAAAAGAGACCCGGACATTTTTTTTTGTTTCCTTAAAGATTATCCAAAAATATAGAATAATTTCTTTGACCTATAGGAATATACAAATATATAATTCAATACCAACCAAATATAATTTGGTTTACAATTTACAATACAGAAGAATTTCTTTACACTGAACATTTTGGTTTTCTTGAAGATTATCCAAAAATATAGAATAATTTTCTTTGTCCTTCAGGAATTTAAACTTTTATAATTCTATTATAATGTTTTTAATAAATACAATCGATCTTTTGGTTTACAATAGTAGGAAAATATATAAAAGGTATTACCTTTTTACCAACTTGATGTACTTGCTCATAGTCTTTAGTTTTGGTATTTATCATAATCGAATCAGTATCTCCATAAATGACTTCATAGCCAAAAGATTCAACCATTCTTTTGGTCGTTAAAAGTATTTCTCTGCCTTTAGCTATTAAAATGAAAAAAAAAATCATTTAAGTTAATATTATTTACTAAAGAAAGATAAAAAAATAATTAACATCTGGTAAACCTGTAACAAGGGCAGCAAGCCCTTTCGCACAAAATCTTGAATTTGAAAATCCTAAGCATCCATACATGCTGTTAGCAGTCAATTTCAAAGCCATTTGTCGAATATCGTACTAAAAAATAAAAGAATAACCAAATGGGCATTTCATTAAAAAAAAAAAAAAAAAAATTAATTAATAAAAAGTTATGTCAATTAATTAAGTCAATGGAAAGTAAGATCATCGAAGAGTGGTCAAGAAATTACATCAAACAAATTGCAACATTTTTCAAGTAATATTTTATAGACACAGATACTGTATTTTACTAATAATGATATAATTTTAACGTTACGATTCTAATTGGTAGCATAAACTTAAATAAATACCTGCATTTTCTGCTCAGGAGAAACAGCTGACTTCAACAGCTTCTTTACGTCTCTCCGACTTTCAACTAATTTACGAATTTCAGTTGGCAATATTCCTGGTTCCACTGATTCCTCAGGAAAATATTTTTGATAACTTTCATTAAAATCATCATCCTGAAAGACGAAATCAAAAGCTCGTAAATATATTAAAAGAAAGAAGAAGGCTTGTCTCAATTTTAGCCGCATGATTCCTGCAGATAGCTGGTGGCTTATACAAATTTAATCATTTATTCAATGAAACAAGTCATAGATAGTTGCATTAAGTACCATATCAATAGATGATGGGGGAATGGTTGTGAAACAGATGTTATATTCTTGAATTATACTAGGATACAATGAATTAAAATCCATAAGTAGAATCAAATCATCATAGAACCCGACTTTTGGATCAAGCACAAGTCCTCCAGCATAAGATGGTTTTTTTCTTGAACTAGAAGTTACTTCAGCATTTCCATCTATATCATCATCCTAAAGGAAATAAAAAATATGTCCTTAATATTTTGAATAAAAATATTAACTTAATGCAGAAGGTAAATAAAAATAAACCAATAATAAGTATTTTCTCAAAATACCTTAGCAGCCTTTTTATATTCTTTATCTGGAACAATATATCCTTTGCTATGAAAAGCATGAAGTAACAAAAACTCATTTCTCTCTGAGCGACCACCCATCAATGTTCTAGACATGACATTACCTAACATTAAAGAAAAATAAATGTATACAAAGAAATCCAACCTCCTTTATTAAAACTAATTTCTCAAAGAATAAATAAATAATAAAAAAAAAAAAAAAAGATAAACAATTTCAAAAGTTTGTACCTGCAATATTGGTAATTTGTAGGGCTAAAGGAAGTGCATTAAGTTCAGTAAATATTCTCAATATATAAGAGGCATCTGTCATTATTGACCATAAAGCCTTGACTAAATTTTCTCCAGAACTGTAAAAATAATGTTTGTTATATCTAAAAATATATATATATATATATATATATATATATATATATATATATATATATATATATATATATATATATATATATAAAGAAAAATTATTCTCAGATGATTAAGTCAAGAAATTCAGTCAAAAACTATTTCTTTATTTTAAGAGTCTACGTTTCGACAAAAACATGTGTGTTTTCATCAGGGCTAGGTAAGTTGTGAGGAGCTTCACCGATACTCATAATCAGTTACCCTTTTTCCAACTCTAAATAGTCTACATATTTGGAACATGCAACAAACAAATATGAGCTCATCACGTCTCCACAACAATGGTACACAGCAAGATGCAACTACATCACCTTATCATGACCATCTTTCATAGTGCCTTGAATATTTTTCTTCAATACCTTCTTCACTATAGTTTACACGAGCAGGAACTGATGTAAAGTGCTTCACGTATTAAAAATTATAAGTACCCTCATCATAAACCTTGTCTAAATCATCACACCAATAAAATTTACTCTTTTTCCGAAATCTAAAAGAAAAAAAATTCTTAAAAACAATTTGCTCAACTGAATAGTTCTTTAAACACTATAAACGCAACGGGTAAAGAACAGTGAGTTCATAACATTTCTTCGACTCAAATCTCTCCAAATGTAAACGAAATCCCCAGTCTAGGATCTAATTTCTTAATTCTTAATTCCAAATTAAAACACCTCATTCCCTCTCTCATTCCAGACCCCAATACATCTAAAGAGACAACAATCAGATTTTTGAATTAGATATAAGAGAGATTTTGCGAAGTAGGACTTGCAACATAATCACTAATTACTTTTTCAGTCCCATTTATTTATTTAATGATCTTTCCTCCACTTGTTTATTTCTTAAAATTCATAACCAGATCATTGTGACCTGTGCGGTTCAAGAAAACATAACTAATTTAATGGACCATATCGAGTACAATGATAAATAAAAACTCTTTTCTCTACTATCTCTCTGAATAAACTTTTCCTACTACCAAATGTAACCCTACATCCTCTCAAACTAAAAAATTGAAACAACTTCTATGTACAAAAAGTATCATTTCAAATATTATTGATGAAGATGTTTGGACCGTAGGCTGTAAGTTTAATTCAATATGATATAGTTTTAGACTGAATTCCTGACTAATAGTCATCCCAGAATGTGGAAGAAATAAGTCGATCATTTTCCACCTCTAACAACAAAGATTATGTTCAAGATTTAAACACAAACTACATTTGCAAGAAGTTTTGTTATAATATTTTTATAATTATTTATAAAATTCATTTTTGGTTGATCAAATGAGAGAAATTTGTTAATTTAGTTTGTAAAATGAAGTTGTAGGGTAAACTAAATTTGATAAATTATTTCAAAATATCACAATGGCTATAAGGGGATAAACTAAGATCTTTTTGTGTTTCTAATTCACATGGATAGAAACACAACTGAAAGATGAAGAATTTAAAAGTAAAACAGAAAGCATTAATATGATATACTATAGCGACAAAAAAAAGCGAATTCAAACCACACATGGACAAAAAGTATTTTAATTTTTATTTTAAAAAAATTTACACTTTCTTTTATGGAATTTAAATTAAAAAAATTAAAATTAAAATACAAAATACTTGAAACCTATTAGCTAGTAGATTGCAATTGATTAATAAATTGAAAGTTCTCATTTAATTTTTTTTTTTGTCTTTGCTTGGTGTAATGATGTAACTCATTCTCAGATCATCTTCGCTTTCATTTTGTTGAAATTATTAAATTAAATTTCTTCTTCTACTGATCCAATCTGATTCGGATATAGGGGCTAAAACAGCTCCTATATCTTCGAAAGAAACTATTACATTTCGGGTGTTTCGGATACATTCATTTTATATCTTTCAATGCCCACAATGAGCCTCCGGATAAATATCCAATAATAGATATCCAGAAGGGGTGGAGAGCTGAGCCGGTCGGAAAGAGTTAGTTAGGCATACAGAGCTTGATGTAATTTAAATTTATGGGATAAATAGTGGATTGTTAGAGAGGACCGAAATAGGTTTTCAGATTTAGATCTATCATAGCAAATAAAAAAATTTCTATAATATTTTGAGGAACCCTAATATTATTTTAATATTGCTTTATAATGTATTTAGAATACATTGTATTGTTTGTTACACTCCTATGGCAGAACGGTTATCTTTGAATACTTCGAAATTCTTCCGAAGTACAAACTTCAAATGCTATCACCTAACTCGCTAATCACTCAATGTTAGCAGGCAAGTTTTGCTTTCTTAAAGAACCGCAGGAGGAATAATAATTTTATAAATTCAAATTTCGAAGTTTTAGGGAAGAAGGTGTGAGCTAAGTAATGTCGTTAATGGCATTTCTGACCTCTAATCTACACTGAATTTTCTCAATGAAATAAAGTACCCCCTCAGTTTGCTAAATTTTGACACAATTTTTGTTGTCACATCATGGGCATATACCCTACCCAAATGACCAAATTTCAATTATGTGCTGTTTATTGTTTTTGAGCTAGCCTGTTCACACACGCACGCGCGCGCCCACACATACACGCACGCGCGCGCCCACACACACACGCACACGCACACACACACACACACACACACACACACACACACACACACACACACACACACGAGACATTCATGGGACTTGGTTATTACGGTTAGACCCCATAACATGTATTTCCGTGAAAACCGGGAGTCAAATTTTTCACGATCGTAGTACTTTCCCTTACTATATATATATCTCCTTATACATAGGAACTGAAAGTGAAAGTAAGGTGCCACTTTGCATGACTGAGAAAGAGTTAATGGATAAGCTCTAGGTTTGAGAATGGAAAGAACATTAACCATTGAGGATATTCGTCCAGTTCAGAAATGAACTTTATGTTTTTCCCCCATGATCTCAAAAATTAGACATGAATGCCAAATGGCTAACACAATATTTCATATTCAGAAGGAACAACGATAAAATAGGATTTTTTTGTGATTAAAATAAAAAATTGATTTTGTAAAAAAAAAAATATACTCACTAAAAACAACATTTGAACTCCTCATCAGTAAAATCTTGTCTTTTATTTTCTTGAAAATGTAAAACCTAGGAAATATATCAACAATTACAAATTTTTGTTTAAAACTAAAAAAATATTATATGAATGGTGGATAAATACCAGCTGGCAGAGAGAATCCAAATCAAAACTACGGGCTCTAAGTAATTCCTTACCAGTTACTTTGATGTCACACATTAAGCGACCAGTAAGAGCAATTTTTTCAATTTGATTTCTAGCCTATAAAATATATTTTAGTAAGAAATAGGCAAAAGTTCAAAATGTTAAACAATATTATGATCCTTAAAATACAAGAAAATACAAACCTTAGTCGTAGGAATAACTGATCTTTTCAAACGACCTAAACGTGACCAATTAGGGACTTTGTGAAATGACAATCTTTTCACGAGTAATTCTATTCCATATCCCGAGAGATCATGACCAACAATAATGTCAGGATCTATTCGATATAATTTTGTCAGAAGAAGATTCAGAAGTGCACGCTCTGATTCCATTCGTTCCAATGATGTTTTCTTGAAATTTAATAAATGTTCTTTTAAATCATATGGCCAAGCAAGGTCAGATGGCTTCGAAAAAACTGTAAAAATTAAAATATATTTTTAAAAATTTTGTAAAACTATAATTTTAAAAATTTGTAAACTATAACCATTAATTTTATTTAAAATCTTAGGGTATGTTCCAAGTACTGGTTGGAACATAAATTTAAATAAGATAACGTTATTCTTATTAAACTTTTATCGAAAAACTATTTTTGGATTAAGATCTAGTCTAGCAAATTTATGATTTGAAACAAAAAAATAAAAATAAAATAACATATACCACTACAACCCATGAAGTTTTTTGGGTGCAGTACTGTGTAAGGTAGAACTGCATCTTGGGAGCGGTCATGCAAGGAAGTTATTTGAACATGATCATGCTCAACCGCCATGTTTTCCCCCCATAATTTTTTAATTAAGAGAATCTACTCGATAAAAGCTGGGTTCACCTCAGGAGGGTCTCTCGGCCTCAGAGACGATTTGTGACAGAACATTAAAGATATCCTGCCAAGCCAGAGTCGAACTCAGCCTTACCACAGTTACCCTACTCCCAATTTGACAAAATCAAAACTAAAAATAATTAAATATAGAGGGTCCATAAAATACCCAAATAAATAAATTTAAAAATAAAGTAAAGCTTTATTTATTAAGAAATATGAAGATAAAAAAGAAGGCTCATAAAAACACCAATTAAATTTCAATAAATATTAACTGAAAAGTCATTAACTTAAAATAACGCACCACAAAAATGTTGATTAAAAAGCCTATCAGGAGTTTTGTCAACAGGATATGAGTTACTAACTAAGCAACCAACAGCAACTATTTCTGTTTGTTTTGTTTTCGGATTATGAACAGCTTGTGGATGAAGAGTAACCAAAACTAATGGAGGAATGTGCGGCAAACCGGGCTTCAACACATGAACATCACTAGCCTTCATACAGGAAGCCTGAAAAACCAATGATTTTTAGAGTTGATGGAAAATTATAAATAGATAATATAATATTTTTCATATTACAATTAAAATATTGTCTTTATCGAGCATAGAGGAGATCAACTTTTTTTTATAACACTAAAGCAAACTGTTAAACTCCAAACAATAACTTGCTTTGTTTAAAGACTTCATAATAAAATTTCAGTTAATTTTAAATTGAATATTTATGATTTCTGATAATTTTGCCACTTCCAGATTTAACATAAGAATCTTAAAACATAAATAGAGGATCTTAATTATTTTCAATTTATAATTGGTCCTATAATTTCTTGGGATTAAATTGTTTTATTTGTTTTAGTTGATCTAAACTGACTAGGTAGGAGCAATCACCAGGAAAACTTATTTTTTCATAATTTCTATTATTTAAATGATGTTTCAGCCACACGGCCATCTTCTGGTCTAAAAAAGATTTATTTTTTCAATAATTTAAAAAGTAAGCACCTATTTATCTAATATTTTATATAATACCATATTAACAACTATAAATATATATCAGCTACAGAACTTTATAAAATAAAAAATATTTATTAATATCACAAGTTTATTTATTAATTTTTTTATGTGTAAATTAAAACAATTTAAAAGAGATTTCAAAAAACATTAAATACACTGATGGACAAAATTAACGCACCACCCTTATTTTTTTGAAAATTTCCAATCTATGCAAATTTTGATCTTGGAAAGTATTTTTGGTTGAAAAATTAAGCAATTTTAATACAAAATTTTATTGTACAGAAACTTGTTTATCAATGACGGGTATTTCCACCATCAATCACTTCTCTTAAACGCTTTCCATTGATTCAATGAGTTTTTTAATTGAGTCCTGAGGAAAATTGTGTAACTCTTTAACAAGAGCTCTTTCCAGTTCTTTAAGGGTCGTATGGCATAAGTTCCATTGTCGTACTCTTCGCTTAACTTGGTCCCAGACGTGTTCAATTGGATTCAAGTCAGGACTCCGGGGTGGTCACACCAACTGCTGAATCCCAACTTCATTCAGGTAGTCATCAACAATTCGTGCTCTACGAGGTCTGGCATTATCGTCCATTAGAAGGAATCCATCACAATTTAAGCTGCAAATGCCACTACATGTTCCTCGATTATGTTTTCTAAGTACCTCTGTGATGTTAAATACCTTCCACGCACCACAACCAACAAAGTACGAGAGCCAAAGGAAATGACACCCCAGAACATCAGTGGACCACCACGAAATGAACCATACAGCATGGCGTGTACTTCTTTTCTTGACGCCTCCATGTGAAGCTACGGCCATCTGAAGACGTGAGGCCTACTCTCACCCCATCTGTAAAGACAACTTTCTTCCAGTCATCCAAAGTCCAGTTTACATGTTCACGTGCAACCTGAAGCCTGACCATTTTGTGAGCTGTCGTAAGGTGAGGTCCACGTGCCGGATGTTGAACCTTAAGGTTATTTTCATTAAGCCTTCCTCTTACAGCCCTGGTAGAAATGGAAACATTTCAGACTTGCCTTATGAGACTTCTTATCTCATTTCTGAGCTGTGAGCGACTTATAGCTCTGATTTTATAAAGCTAGGTGTCGGATTTACCCATCATCTCTTCTTTCCTACATCTAGACCGGCCATGCCATTTTCTACTTGAGTGACACCCTGTCACCCTAAAACACCTAAGAACCCTAGTTATAGACGAGTGATGTTCACACAGTCTCCTAGCGACTTAATGCTGGCTTTATTCCTCTACTACCAATGACACGGCCTTAACACAATTGGATTCACTTACATGCCGTACTGGGGCCACTGAAGAAAATTTAAAAACGTTTACAAGTTGAGCGAATGAATACAAGAGAAAGAATGGATGTGAACATTTTTTTACATTGTGCTAAATAATGCTACTGTAGGTGAAAAAGGGTTTATAAGAGTAAACAAAGCATTATATATTGTTTATATTTACACTATTACCACCTAAATACCAATAGGTAGCTAAAATTAAAATGGAAGATAATGTATTTAATTTAAATTTAAAAATTTTGAGTGGTGTGTTAATTTTGTCCACCAGTATATATTAAAATAAATTACCGAATCTGCCTATGCTAGTAATTTTTCATACATAAAAAATGAATCAAGGAACTTTTGATATTAATAGATATTTTTTATTTTATAAATTCCTGTAGCTGAAATATATTTTTGTACTAATAGTAGTTAATATGGTATTACATAAAATATTAGGTTAAATTATTAAAAAAATAATTTTTTTTAGACTAGAATAGCTGTATGGCCGAAACGTCATTTAAATAAATGAAAAGTTATGAAAAAATAAGTTGTCAAGGTGATTGCTCCTACCAAGTAGTTTAGATCTACTAAAACAAATAGAATAAATAGGGAATGTTCTTCTGTTAAATATATCTCATTTCCTTGCATCCGTTTTTATAGTGTCTGTATAGCTTAGAACAGATTAGTTCAGACAGGAACTTGACAATCTATTTTTCCATTTTGTTAATTTCAAATTGAGTGAGTGGATTCTAAAGAATATAATGAGTGACCTTATACACTGAGTTGTTTATTTCAGCATGTCTAAACTCGGAATATTTTCAATTATAAAGGACTTTTTAAATTTATGGCTTAATATTGATATAACTGAAATGAAGCAACAAGCAATTAGTAAAAAAACATAGACATTTAGAATAATTACCTCTACTTTGCACCAAGTAAATGGAGCTAGAACAGGCTCAGCATTTGTAATCTCAATCCAACTAGGACCTTTGATCCCTCTTTCCAACAAAAGAATTTCTAAAAATGATGTCTTTGTTCCAAATACATGAGAAAAGGTTTCTCCTTTGAGATCACTAGGGAGAGCAGGAAAAGTACTCTAAACAAAAACAATTTTCTTTCCTTAAAATAATATCAGAGGAAGGAAAAATTAAAATTTACAACTAAAAAAAGTAAATAGTGATAAAACAAAATTATGAACATCAGTAACTACATTAATGTTTAAATCCACACTTTTTTTTTTTTTTTATTAACCGACTTCGAATGAAAGAGGAGGTTACTCAATTCGATACGTATGTGACTTTTTTTTTTTCTATGTATGTTCACTGATTACTCAGAAATGGATGGACCAATTGGAACGAAACCTTTTGCATCTTGTAGAGTATTTTCCCAAGGAGGTCCCATTGAAACCTTTTTTGGGTTCTTAATTTATTTAAGAAGTTATCGGGAAAAAACATGAAAATAATTATTTAATTATCGCTCAAAATGTTTACTTATTGGAAAAACATATGGCATATGTAACATAAGGTATGATCCAACAAGCTATTAAAACTAATTGATAACTAACAAATCTCAATATTGTTTTACTGCTGGATGAATCAAATGGGCAAACCAACCAATCAAATTCAGAATCAAAAGAGTGGGGGAGAACATGAGCAGTCTGTTGGTTATTGATGTGTTTCAAGTGCTTGTTGGAACAAACCTATACATAACCTTAAATAATTTTTCAAAAATAGATTTAAATAGAGATATTTATTTATGCTGTCGGTCGTTTTCTGTAGCGATATTAGCATAAATATTAGATAGATATATATATATTCACCGATAACAGTAAACCTTCTTAATTTAGATCTAATCGACGGTTGGACACTATAATCATAAGACCACAAAATTCATGGAATTCCAAGAAAGACTGAGTATTAATAACCGTTTTAATGCAGAATTTAAGACTTCTTCAAGTTCCCGAAGGTTCGTTTGAATTTAAAATCGTAGTCATTCGCTATGCACATTAAAAAGGAATACAATAATTCCTGGAAAAGCTCATTTTCAGTTGACTTAATAATATACCTCTGTCTTCTTCCGGATACACTCGGTCACTGTTGAATATCTTGTCGGAGATCTTTTGCCGATTCTTCATGGGTGACACTTGTGTTATGCTGTCCGGATTACTATTATCGGTTTTTAATTTTGTTTCTGCAACTAATGAGGCTTTTGGGGATGTTCATCCATCAATAAAAAGTGCAAAATAAAACTTGATATCTCCCAGAAAACAACCTCATTGTATGAAAGTCCCCTCAGCAAAAATTTGGCAGCCATGAAAATGATTCATATCATAAATGCTACGCCACTAGAATTGAAGCAACAGTGTTTAGCAATTTATTTTTTGAATAATATTTTATTACAAAGGATATAATTCATAGTACTTCGGTAATATATTTAGTCAAAAAATTATCGAAAGGAAATACGAACATAATTGACTCTGTTGACTTTTTGACTAAATGACTTTGTATTGAATTAAATCAGTAGTGTAGTATCGAGAATAATAATATCCTTCCTAATAATAAATTAACCATAAAATGAGTCCCAAACCCTGTTGCTTCTATCCTAGCGGGGCAGTCTTTTTGATATTGATCAATTTTATGCTGGCTTTTTTGCTGGGACTTCTATCCAATGATGTTGTTTAATCAGTACTTTTCCAGCGATTGATTTAAATAAAGCAATATTAACGGTCCCTACCGGAGTAGTGCATAATATCGCTATAGTTTTCAGAAGGATATTCAAGCGATCATAACTCCAAAATTACTTTCCAATTTACGAGTATTATAGGTCATATTACCATCCTCATCGATTCTCCATTAACGATATCTTGTCCAAAACCAGCCAAAATCTCGACTGTTCAGTGACTTCATCTTGGAATGGCCGGATTTATGTATTTATGTATATTTAACTCAACACATCTCGGAACACTGACGATGTATGTAAATGACAAGTACTGACGACAATATTTAGCAAAGGAAAAATATTGTCATTGTGGAAAAACATTTTATGTGTTCCCTTCCTAATGGAACATAGATCTTTAAAAAAATAAAATCCACTTTTAATCATAAAACGTAGTATGTTGAAAGTTGTATAATACACGCACCACTTTCCCACTTTTCTGTGTGTATTCATAAAATTGAAAATGTGGCTGTTTATATAAAGAGAGAAACACTTTATTCATCATAAAAGAGATGCTGCCCAACTGCATTGCTAATACACAGCATACTATATGTCTATCTGAGACTATTTGTAACATCTTATTGTAATAATATATAATAATAAAAAGGCCCAGGAAAGATGAACCTGGTAGAGCGTAAAAAGATTTTGAAATTTTTTTTTAAACCAATGTACGGCTTTCTACATTGGTTATCTTCTCCAACTAAAAAGTATGAAATAAAAAACATTTTATAAAAAAAATTAAACCGACTTCGAAACCTAGGAACCAGTAAAACTAAATTCACTGAAAAGTATGAAATAATTACCTTCTGATTTTTATGAATACACAGCAAAATTGAAAATGGTATAAAAAGTGGAAAAATGCAATAAGACGAATAATTTTATTTTGATTTGTACAAATACACAATAATTGTTAGTACAAATTATTAAATTAAAATATTAAATACTATGTTCAATACAACACAATCTTTTCAGAGGCGGCGCAAAATAGAAATGACATGTTACGTCATGACGTCATGAGAAGATTTTCATAATGTCTAGTGTTAAAAATTTTAAATTTTGCGCCGCCTCCGAAAAGATTGTGTTGTATTGAACATAGTATTGAATATGTTAATTTAATAATTTGTATTAACAATTATTGTGTATTTGTACAAATCAAAATAAAATTATTCGTCTTATTGCATTTTTCCACTTTTTATACCATTATCAATTTTGCTGTGTATTCATAAAAATCAGAAGGTAATTATTTCATACTTTTCAGTGAATTTAGTTTTACTGGTTCCTAGGTTTCGAAGTCGGTTTAATTTCTTTTATAAAATGTTTTTTATTATTAATGTTGATATTTTGAGGATTTTTTTAAGTTGAAACACTAGCCAAACAAAATTTTTGTTATTTTTTTTTTTTTATACTTTTATATTATTAGGGATATGATTGTTTATCCTATAAGAAACAAACCATTCTCACCATAGTTAAAAATTTATCTCATTGGTCTGTCATAAGATGACGAAAAGTCAATTTTGCATGAAAAAACAGACACTTCTGCAAAGATGAGCCATAAAATCTTAGTGGTTAACACTTAAGCTTATTATTCTTATGATTAAAGTTTCTTCAAATCACAAAGTATGAGGAAAAAAATCAGTTGTGGTGCACAAAACACACTATTTTCACATACCATCTTCCATCAATTAGATTTATGGTGTTTTATAAAAAGTGTAAGCTCCATTTAGCAAATTTGCAGGAAACATAATTAGTAATAACTTCTTTTTCTTATTCTCTATAAAGCAGGAGCTTAAAATTGATTAACTTGAACAGTACAATCGTCAGTACTCTTTAATTTACTTTATTAATGTTAAAATGGGTCTGGGCCATTTCACCTCAAATCATCCAGCCGAAGTTCAAAATTTAACCTTCCCTCCTCAGATTTAGATAAACATTTGTAGGTAATAAGTACATACAGAAATAAGAAAAAATGCCAAATTTTACGCCAAGCAGTTTCAGAATCATGTGTTACGGTGTAACAAGGTTTTTGGTATATTTTTTTTTTGGAAAAAAAAAATGGTAAAGGTTCAAGAGACCAAGGCCTTTGCTTCTCATTACAGCTTGGTCCGAACAATTTTTATTGTTAGTTTTGGCCATGACTTTTTTTTTCATTCGGCAGAAATTTTTTTTTGCTTAAACATGTTAGAATAAAATGTAAATATTGGCCAGTTTTATATTGTGATTCCAATTAATTAACCTAGTGTTATAAGGCAATAAAGAAAAGGGAACCAAATCGAGTGAGCTTAGTAACTCGAAATTTAATAGCAATTTCAATAGATTTTTTCTTTTTTAGTAGGCTATATAAAATGTAAATTAAATTAGTATAAAATAAAATGACAGTTGCAATATTAGGGGAATTCAAAGACAAAGTGTTTAAAGAAGTGAGTGAATAAATATTAACTTATAACAAAGAGCGCTACGTGGTGGAGAGAAAAAAAAAGACGAGCGAGGAGAGACAGTCGAGGCTTGAGTGGTGACGGCTCTGCCGGATTTAAATTTTTTTTCTGAGCCTTTTCTTTAAGTTCCAAAGTGAGTGTGGCAGTCGAACATTACCCGAGGAGGGGACTTACAAGATCAGGAAAATCTGAGGCTGATTTGGCGAGCAAAGAGCCAGAAATTGAAAATAGAAGAGGACTGGACTGGGGGCGAGCGACCGACGGGTGCACCCACCAACCAGCTAAGTTTCAGTTTTTTTTTATTCTCAGAGCTCTGAATTAATATTTTAATTATGTTGGAGAGAAATGAATTTTTTTGTAATAATTTGAGGGAATAATAGTAGTTATAAAAATAAGAATAGAAAAGTAGTTTTTGTAATTATCATTATTTAGTTTGTGTGATGGAGGAATTTTTTTTTGTTTTGAGCATTTTTGCCTCTTATTGTAAAAATTTATAGGGTTAGTCAAAAGTTGGTTTTTTTTTTTTTTTTATGATTGTAATTTAAAAAAAAAATGTAAATAAACCAATATTAATTTCTTTTGATGTTCAATTTGTTTTTTTTTTGTAAATGAATTTTATATTCCCTCAAAGAGAAAGAAATTGTTATTAAATTCACAGTACTGATTTTTTTTCCTACCAAATTATTATTTATTTCACAGGGTAAGTTTGATCCAAAAAGGAAGAAAAATAATTAACATAAGAGATGTTGGTTCCCTGGTATCCATATTGAATTTCATCGTGGAGATAGGATTCAATTTTTATTTTTTTTATTTTTTTCAATAGTACTTCAATCAATCATTTGCCTTCTTGAACCTCCTATTTTTTTTGTTTATGTATAAGGGAATGGTATCATTAAACCAATTGGGAAAGCCACAAATTTCCAAATTGAGGGGTTTTAACCTGACTGTTCACAGGGAGTGAATGTAAATGTAGCCGAGTTGGTAAATGTCCTAGTTACTCATGGTGAAGTTTTGAGGTTCGATGCTGGGCCCCTCTAAATTCTTTGTTTTTCCTTCATTTGCTTTTTTAAATATTTTTGTTTACTATCAAATAGATTTCTTTTGCCCTTGGTAGAGTGTATGGATTAGGTTTTCGACGTTTTTCCGGATCTTAGATTTTAAGAACAAAAAAAACGGCGTGGCGCCTACAATTTTTTTTTTTATTATATTTCTATTTCCCTCCCTGTTAATCGGCATTTATTCATTGAATTATTTTTATTTACTTCTTGATTAATTTTTAATTATTTATTTTTTTCTCTTTTTTTGGTTGCTTCTTTTTCTACCCACCCCTTCTCCACTGAGTAGGGCATATATTTACATTCCCGGAATTGGGTAACACATGGCCATTTAAACTTTTGAGATATTTGAAGTTCCGATGATTTATGAGCTCTTGAGCTCAAAATCAACTGTTACTCTGTAGAATAGGTATTAATTGAACTGGAGCTTTTAAAATTTATTCATTCTGCATTTAAGACATACAGAAGCAGATGACACTATGAATATGAGATAATTTTTCATCATGGAAAAAAAATTCTTAAACATAAAAATTTATATTTTTTCCAAGCTGGAAACAATCATCAAAAAATGCCATGGGCAAAAATCTCTCTCCAACCAGCCTAATAAACTATATATCAATAGAAATAGGATAAAATTCTCTATCTAGGATGACTATTTAGAGATGAAATAATATTAGAGGGTTATTGAGTTATAAGATATTGGGGATGCTACCAGGCAAGTAAAATGTATTAATAATTTAAAATGAATTATGAATAATTATGTAAAGTACTGTATATGCTCAAACCCGGTGATCAGTTTTACCTGAAGGTGGCGAGGTCCTGGAAATACCGCCTTGGAAGTTATTGGGGCCATAAACCTGTTGTTAGAAATTCAAAATAAGTAAAGCCAAAGACCGAAAATGCTGCCGACAAACACCAAGGGAAATACATAAAAGGATTCTAACATCTGTTGGAGAAATTTTGGCCATAAACCCCGGTTTTGCCCCGAATAAGTGTACCGCTGAACACGAGAAATGTAGCTTGGATGGGAATTTTAGGATAGGCTAGCCAATCAGAAGAAGTCTGAAGAGAGTGGGGATAAACGATTTATATGGAGGAAGAAAAGCGCGAGAAGTGTGGAGGTTGAGAGAAGAGTTCAGAGGTCCAGAGGGAGAGGCAGGTTTCCACACAGCTGAGAGAAGATACGATGCTGAGTCTAAGAGAGTGTCAGAGATGGCAGAGACTGATACACATCAGAGACTTGGAATGATCCAGAGAGAGGGAGCCCACCAGATAAGTTTAATATACAGTTCTAATTGTAATATTGCGTGGTATGCATTCAATAAATTATGTTAACATTCCAGTCAGCATCCAGTAACTAAGTTGTGTTAGTAAAATATCTTTATAGAATTTATTAGAAGGGGGTAATTGTAATTTACGGTTTTAGTAAATAAAATCAAGTATGGAGTTGAATTTAGATTTGTTTCCTTATTTTCATTCACCTCATGCCACTGGTTTCTTAAAATAGATTAAATTGGTAAACACGTCACATCTGGAAAAGAATCCAATATACATTGATACATGTTAAATATATAAATTTGATATATCCTGTTTCTGGTAACCCCCACCGGCCTTAGAAAATCAGGCAGCCAGAAATGTAGCGGAGTTATATTTTGATTTGAATGTGATTTAGTAAAATTAACTTTGAAAATGGCACATGGATGATTCTAAAATTATGGTGGTATTTGTGTCACAACGTGATATAAAGAGAACCGCCTGAAGGATTTTTCAATTTTTTTTTCCTAATTATTACCTCATTGGTTGGTTATGAATACAGCTATCTCATTTTCAAGTGCCTAAGTACAGGATAACATTCCATAAAATCAATAACAATGCTCTTTTTGTCTCTCCCTAGCCTGTCACAAAGTGTAGGTCATGTACTTTGAAAAATAATTAAACACTTTTCCATCACAATAATTCTAAAAAATCAGGCACTAATCTTATCAGCATACTTTCAGGATGCAAAATAAAATTGAGCCAGGACTCCAAAGGGTACAGGCTAAGTACCGCAACAGTTTTTCCCTTTGTCACACAGTTGTGAGGTCACTCCCTAGCTAGTTTTTCATAAAACCACCAATCCCCTCAGAAAAGGAAATTTCGAGTTGAGAACATATGGGGTCCCCTTGTTATAAACCTGACTATACGACGATTCATATCATTTTTCCCTAAGTTCCCTCAGTTGCTTTCAGGACGTGGAGGAAGGTGTAAAACTGAAAAATATTTTTATGGTGAGTCCCTCCCTATACGTTATCAATATGATGATAGTAAACAATATATGTATATTATTTATTATAGTTTTATAGAGCCTTTGAATCTCTACACATCCATAACCTCCCTTAAGAAATATTTGTCAGAGTTTTGCCAAAATTAATAATAAATAGCCGATTTGTCCCTCCCTAGCCTAATACTGATTTTGTTTCTTGCTAGGGAGTGACAATCTTGGTCAGGGAGAGACATTTGATGAAATTAGTAACTTGGTTATGTTCATCACTAATCAGTGTCGGTTCAGAAAGTTAGCTTTCGATTAAGTATCAAGGGCGGATCCAGGGGGGGGGGGTGACATGGGTCATGACCCCCCCCCAAATATTTTTGTTTTTAGTTTTTTTTTTTATATTTTTAAGCAAATAATGCAATTAGCTGGTTACTATGGTGACAGGGGCCATGACCCCCCACCCTGACATTGAAAATCCTAAAAAATTAAGAGCCAAATACCACCATAATTTTAGAATCACCCACATACAAATTAATACCACTTAAATCTATTTCCACTTGAATTACACCAGAATTAGAGTAGGTATCAACATTCCTAAATAAATCCAATGCCTCAAACACCAATAGACTCAGATCTTACTCCTAGATTAATTTCTACTTATGTTTTGTAAATTATATGACAAGGAAGCAACAAAACACATTAGACATACAATGAATTCTGAAATAATAAACATGTTGCATCCATGAAGGGCTTACCGGATACCTTATTTCCAGATACTCAGACTCTGCAGGAACACTGCCATCACCAAAAGCATATTTCTTGGAAATTTTCCTGGATTTGAACTGCTTTATTTTATACTTTTCAGCTACAGTTGAACTGAATTCCTGATAAACATCTGTCATTGCCACAGGATCACCATATGTATCATTTGTCTTGAGATTCATTTTCTGAAATTTAAAATAAAAAAAATTATTAATTATAATAGATTTGACTAAAATCATCGACATTAATAAATAGTCATAATAACTCCAACAATTCCATGATGGATACCGCCAACTACTAAAGCAATAATTTTAAAATAAGAAACTAATAAAAAGATATAGGGATAAAAAAAAAAATAATAATAAAAACTATCATTAATTAGACTATGATTATTGAAATTTCTTTCTCACTCAGTAGTTTCAAAATTTGTTATTAGTGCTTTTAATCCTAATACTACACTGAATAATTTTTTTTACCATATTGAGTACATTATGGTTGTCTAAGTCAAGAAATTTAATAAAAAAATTACAAAATATCCTCGCTATTGAGGCTATACAGGGTTTTCTCAGTTTATGGACTTTTTTTAGAAAGTCAATGGGGTTTCTCATTCAATAGAATGAGAAAGTCAATGGGGTTTCTCATTCAATAGAATGAGAAAGTCAATGGGGATTATCATAGTCCTTATGTATTTATAAATCAATAGAATTTGGTGCCTCTAGCCTATGATGTTGTATATGGCACCTAAAATGTAACTAAATAAAATAAATAAATAACAGGGTCTTCTCAGGCCAGGAGAGAGGGTGAGGGATTAATAACGAGTATTATTATAGGTTCCCTGGCTCCAGGTTTTGAACTTGCTATCTTTGGGTTCTATATCATATATGTTGTCAGGGGCAACTCATACTTGCTTTGCGTTTGCCTCACTAATGTAGGACCTAGTTCAATGCATTATTTAATTCATTCCATTAATGTTTAAACTTCTGTTTGGCAGTTTCCACAAAAATTCCTTGCTTAAACCACCCAGTGTTATGGCAGAACTCAAGAAGGTTTACTATTCCTCTCTAAGAACTTACTGTCATCTACTTCAACAATTAAGACAGGATCTCCATTTACTTATCTTCTGCTTTCAAGAGAAAAGAAATACGCCTCCCATTGTTCTATTAATTGTTGAATTTGGAGACATTCCTAGATGATTCTTGCACCATGATATAGAAGTAAGTTTATCGTACTGAAAATATAAAAATACACTATTGTCATGACTAGTAAAGTCTAGTATTAAAAAATTTTGTGTGATGAGTGGAAAACACAACTTTCACTTCTGAACCAAGTCAGAGTAGAAATTGAAATGTTTTGATAAACACGTAAACGCCATTTTGCAAATTCACAGAAAATAGCCTTTTCTACATTTATTTACTTCTTTTTGTGTGTTATTCTCCATAAGGTATAGAGTATTATAATTATTGGTAAACTTGAAAGTCCTCAGTCCTTTTTGATCCATTATTACATATTAATTTAATTTTTTAAGGGGCTTAAAAAAATCCTTATTTCATTAATAGTCAAGTTTTTTTTCCGCTTTTTGTAAATATAATTTGAAGGAGAATCGATGGAAGAGGTATTTACGGCTTGTAGTAAATTAAAACTTAATTCAAATTTTTTTCTCCTTATGTCTTACCAGAAGACCAGCAAAGATTCCTGTTCCTCTAAAACCAACTTATATTCCATTCGTAAATTTATTATGGAAATAAAATTTGTAAACTAAAATATAATAATTTAAATAATTTATTTTTGAAGAAAAAAGATTTGGCTCCGCCGGGAATCGAACCCGGGTCTTCCGCGTGACATGCACGGTATGCTAACCATTGTACCATGGAGCTCGCTTCCAAACGGTGCCAAATCCTTCCTCTTCACTGACTCCATGGTGCAATGGTTAGCATAGCACGCATGTCAGGCGAAAGAACCGGGTTCGATTCCCGGCGGAGCCACATCTTTTTTTTCTCTTCAAAAATAAATTATTTAAAAACAAGGTGGTTACCCACAATAATGATTAAATTAATATAATATAATAATTTAAGATTATCTTGTACCATACGTTTTTCACACCAAAAAACTGCTTTTTATAATTTGTGCATTATGCATTTTTCTACACATTTACTTTCTAAAGAAAAATAAAATTTTAATTAAAGAGGTCGTTCTGGACCATGTCAATATCCGTTAAACAGTCTAAAACTTAACAAGACATATGTAAGGGTAGGCTAATCCTTGCTCTCTTTCTTCTTCGACTACAATAATAAACACTAGTTAAAAAAAAGAAATTCCTGACACTTTTGTCATCCCAGATAAATTAAAAACAATGAACCAAGCTCAATTTCACCTTTTCTCTTGGAAGAAGAAATATACGCCTTTCAATATTTTTTACAGAAACACAACAGCTAACATAAGTATTAGCAGATTCAATTAGAATTTTTCCAAAAAAAAATACAGTTCCTGGTTGCGAGTACATTTCCTCCGCAGCATCCCAATAGTAGAATCTTAAAACCTAAAACAAAAATAATGTGAAATTATCATTTTAAATCTATAATGAAAAATTAAAAAAAAAAATCTTTACAAAACAAAAATAGGAACTAATTTAATTACACACCTCTTGACCACTATCGTTTTTAACCAGAGGTAATTTAGATTTATCAAGATTGATGTAAGTAACTGGAGAGTCAAATTCAATTTGTTTGTCCCAATCTTCACTTATTTCATCTTTAACAACTCTAAAGAAAGTAACATTAATAAAAAATAAATAAATAAAAACATTAATTAAATAAATAAAACTTACTCCATTTTAACTGGAGATGATGCATCTTTTATTGGGGAAGCAGGTTCTAATTTAATATTGCTTGAGCATACTTTATCTTTGGCATCAGCTATTTCAACAACTTCCTACATGGCATTGTTTAAGAAAATCAAAACAAAATTAAATTTAAAATTTTTAAATAGATAAATAAACTGATACAGTAGAAACTCCCAAATCTGACCATGCCATCACCCCCACTGAATACTAAATATTCTTGTAACAATGGAAACCTTTTCAATACATATTTCCAATAGCAATATTTTAGTTTTTTTTTCAAACATGTGATGAAGTTCTATTACATATTTTAAACTACAGACTGTCTTTAGTCAACTAATTGTTCTAAAAATAGACAAACAAGGCGTTAAGAGAAAACACTAGAAACTACTAACATTGAAAGAAAAGACAACTCGACAGAGCAGCATGTCAAGCTACACTATGCACATTACTGTAGGTTAATTATTATAGATAAGTAATTAATTATATATTGAATTTCAATTTATGGAATCTCAAGAAAATCATAAGATATGGGAGATATAAGATATTTAATAATTCTTATAATTACATAATCTTTTTTTGTGCATGGAAAAATAGATTTTATTATGAATACACACACAATATATGGTGAAAAAAAATTGTATTTTAATTGACTCTGATTATTCCGCCCCCACCCACTGGTCCCATCAGAGCCGGACTAGCTAAGTTTTACCATATAATCAATATAATAGATAGTTTTAAAATTTTGTATACATTACATTGTCAAAGTCATCACTGAACATATCGCAACTGTAGTCTTGAATCTCATCAACATCTATTGGTTCCTCCTTTATCTTAACAGGAGAAGTCTCAACTGATATGTCCTAAACAGTGATTATAGTTTTTCTACTTAAAAAAGAATTTAACATTCAAGCATTAAATAAAGATATTTATGGACTTACTGTTGACAATGTAGGCGGGGTTTCTTTAACCAAAGGATGTGTCTTGACTTCAGAACATATTTTTGCATGTTTCACAGGTGATACTTTAGTTTTGGTGGATTTAAAATTAGTTAAAGATTTCAAATAGTCTCTGAAAATGATTGATAAAACTGTAACATAAGATCTTCCAAAAAAGATTCAACAAATCAACGCCAATGACAGGTTCCGAGATGTCAATCATATAATTTACACATAGAAATCCAACCAAATCGATTTTCAATTTTATTTTTTCAATTTGTAAGAATAATTGATCATCATCAGTTAAAGGAATTAAGTCCCTCAAAGACTCTAGTTTTTATCAAAAACAGTGTTTTCTTGTGAAAGCTCATGATGATCAAACATTCAAACAATTTGAAATTTTCAAATTTCAAAGGTTTTGAAATTCTACACATCAATTTATAGCAACCACTTAATTATTTAAGGATATTATTTTTATGTTTTCAATGAACACAAGGTCAATAGATATAATTTATTAATTTCAAATACAAATTTACAACCAGGTTAATGTAATGATCACCAGATCGAACTTCATAATAACATCTGTATAACCTTTTCTAAAGGAGAAGTATATAACAATTATATCATTTAATGTTTAAGTATTATTTTGTTAAGGGTCACCTGTGGTGCAGTGGTTAACATGGCCAACTACCAAAACCAAGTTTTGGGGTTTGTAGCCACGTTTGAGGTCTGTAGTAAGCTCATGAACATACTGCTATCTGTGGGATTTACCTTAGGGCATTGGGCATGTAACTGCTCTTTGGTTTTTTCTGGATCACTGGAGGTAGATAAAATTTTGGTGGAGGATGTATAGTTCTAGGTCTTAATTGGAATTTTGGCCAGGATATGTTTAGATATTCTTTACCAGTGCTTTTAACTCGAGTGGATAAGGTTTCTAAGCATTTTATTTTGTTTTTTAGAGAGCCCAAGGATTTTGTAAAGAGTAAAATATCCTTGCTATGCCACCCTTCAGAGGGGAGGTAAAATGGAGGTTCCAAACCTGTGCAATGTCAGGTACTCGTTAAAAATCCCGATCCTAATTATACCTGGGATAGGAAAAATTTAGGACTCCAACTACAGCATCGTACGAATAGTCACAGTAGCATAAAATGATGTTTAATAAATAAACAAACGAAGAATTATTTTGAAATATTATTTGATAATTAAACTATAATTTGTAAATTGAGCAATAATGTTTACAAATATAAAATAGAAATGAAAAAAAAAAAATACCTTTCAGTTATTTCTGGCTTCTTAATGCTATTTTTTAATGGTGCAACTGACGTTGAATCTATTTCACCAATAATATCCCCAAGAATATCATCTTCATCCAGCTTAACAGATGTCTAGACAAACAACAAAATCTAAAACTAATAATTTAATTAACAAGTTCATACCTCTATATTTATTTTAACATACAAAGATTTAATAAGATTCATCTGTTCTTATCAACATAAGTAGCTTTAGCAATGAAAATATGTTTGTGCAAGTGTAAGGGAAAGTAGAGGACAGAACTTGACCAAAGTCAGTGATATTTTTTCCACAAAATCTCTAGTTTCCTTGAACTTTCAGAAAAATCAAATGAATCGTTTTTGTAATACTGGCATGTCTGAGAAAATACACTGACAGTCAAAATCAAACCAACACCTTGGATTTTCAGTATAAAACTATTTAAATAGAAGTGTCATATAATTGTGAAATTTAATTGGCGAAATATATGTATTATACATAGGTAGGCTTTAATACGATTAGTTACAATTAAATCTTTTGAAAAAAAAAAATCATTTTATAGAAAGAAGGGGGAAAAAGAAAATTAAACCAATGAAATTCTTTCCTCCGAAACTGAAGTTTCACAACACCCATTATAATCTGCTTTATTATTTCAATCATTTCATCCTACTCGATCATTAATCGTAGTTCGATCATTTAATTCTACCTTATCTACATCAATCCTAAATACAAAACTATTTATTTATATTTTTGGGTTTTTTTAATTGTGGGTATTTCTATTGTATCTTGTAAACTTTATTGTTTCAACAACCTAACTGAATTTGTTGGTGTTTTTTTAATACATACCATATGCAATATCACATGGAGCACACTTTAATATATTAATAGATATATAAATATTATAAATTTATATCTAATCATCTATTCAAATAAATTATCATCTATATAAATAATTATCTGTATATATAAAGATGAAATTCTGTTAGTTCTTTATAGAAATCCATACCGTTTGTCCTAAATTCTCCAAATGTCGCTCAGTAATTCTTTCATACCAGGCGCGAACACCTATCCATACCATATTAAAATTACATAACTTCAGCCTATCTCTGGGTATATTCTTTATTGTTATAAAAATCGCTATGATCATTGTTCTTTTTTTTCGAAATCGACAGTATGAGTCAAAAAAGTCTCATTTTATAGATTTTGAAGAGGCTAACAAGGCCCGGTTCCACGTTGGCCAATAAGGCCAACCGGGGTTCACATTTTAAGGCTGAACGATGAGTCCTTTTCGAGTTATTGGCCGAGGAGGGTGAAGTGAGCGTGCGGTCCATTGGGATGCGTCAAGACGGGAGGAGAGCTGGCGGGCGGCCTCCACCCCACCACACTCCCCCCACCTCGCCGCCGTCTACAGCCTTCCTGGGCCTACGAGTGTGCCTTATGGCAGCCCTATGTTTTTCTCATGGTCAACTTTATGTTTCATGCTCTAGAGTAGGTTCACCTAAAGACCTAATTATATATGCCCCAGAGAGTGAAACTAAAAATACGGTATATCCTAAAGCTTTAGAATAATAATCTATTAGTGCTATTTTTTTTTTATAGAATTGCTCACGTTTATTCCAAAAATTAAATTCCCCGGGGGAAACCGGTATATTCAGCTAGTAATATATAATCATTAATAAAAATAAAATTTAGAGTGCAATAGTTTTATTCAGTTGCTCCTATTCAACGAATACCCTCTACACTCAAATAACATTAGGCATGGGATGAAATTCCTATGTTCTAATGGTAGCAGCTCTTTCTTTGGCAGTAACAGGATCTGGTACCCAGCTAGTCCTTGGTTCAGTTAGTTCTTTCTCAACCAGGAAAACAACAAAATTTAACTGCTCAAACTTGTGCCAATGCAATTTTCGGAACTCTTCCTCATCATTTTCAGGATGTTGGCTGATCAAATAAAAGTTAATCCCCTCCAGTCTCCTATTCTTGTACATAGTAGCAATGAGGATTCTTCCCCATGTCAACAAAACATCATCTACTTTCTTCACCTACAACAACAGAAGAGCAAGCTTCAGTTTCAGCATGATGATGAATATTGAAATCGGAAGTCTCATCCGCCAAAGGCCAAAATCCGCAGTACCTCATGGGAAAGTGCCCAACTTCTGCGACAACACATCGGTCAGCCAAGACAGAACCGCAGCTGTGAATCACAGTAGTCCCATGTAAAATCCCACCTCAAGACCATAAAACAACAGAAAAGTGGTCTTAGCCTGAATTCTTTGCTATTCTAAGTTTATCAAAGCACCAAAGAAATGAAATTTCTTTCATAAATGCAATACCACAAATATGATCGATAAATGAAAACAAATATATAAGAAGAGGAGGATGAAGCCCATAAAATAAAGAGCTTAAAGGTGGGCTATTAAGCTAGCCAAACAGCATCCAATGCATTTGTTTCATTTTTGAAAAAGGAACTTTTGGACCATGGGCAATTGAATAACATTTTACTACGGAAGGTACACAATTTTTAAAATAAGGTAAAGCTTCCCTATGTTGCTTCTGGGCATGTTTTCTTTTGAGAGGTTATTTGACCATAATATAAGCCAACTCCCATTGGGTCTTTTTTAGTAAAAAAGGGCCTTTATTAGATCCCAGATTTCAATTTCCACTCAATCTTCATTAAAAATAAACTACCAAATGGGTTCTTTTTGATTTGACATCAGGGCCACCCTAAACAGTGTCATATTGGCTATGGTCAGAAGCAACAGAGGGGAACTAGTAACTTAAATAATATTCCAAAAATAACACAATAGCTTTATAATAGGTAGTTGAAGTAAACTACATCTTTCTTCTTCTTCTTAGAAGGCATTTTTGCAAGCATATTACGTATGTTCCCTTTTTTTTCAGGGGCAATATCTCTTCCCCTTTTTCTACCCGTAACAATATTCTGTGACTTTTTAATTGATTCTTCATCCAAATCATCATCAAATATTTCTCTTCCATCTTCCACATAACCACAACCACCTAAAATAGCAAGTTAAATTAAACAAAAGGAATGACTCATAATTTAAATTGTAAATTTTAACTATAATGGATCAAATATTTACCATCATCAACAATCCAATCATCATCTTGCCTTTCTAGTACTTTGCGTGTATATTCTTTCTCATCTACTTCTTCATAAACATTTTCGAGTTCTCCTATATCATATTTGTTTTTCTTTCCACTTTTTAGTTTTTCAAGCAGTTCAAGTTTTTTCTGTTTTCCAGACAAAGTTCTTTTCGGACGTGCTATTGAAGAGGAAAAAAAAAGTCTTGGTACAATTAATCCCAAATAATGGCAATCAACAAGTAAAATCAAATTCAAGTCGTTTTCAAAGCCTTTAAAATTACCTCTATGGTTTTCACTGTCTTCTGACATTTCAAATTACTATTCAAACAATAATAGGCACTCAAACAGCAAATAACAAAAATTATTATAAAAATAACAATAAACAACCCAGACTTCTTCAAGCCCGCTCAAATATGGATTTTGGCGGGTTTTAACGAATCGATATATCTAAATTATTACAAAGAGCAAAGAATAATTCTTTAAGATAGCAGACTGCTAAGGGTACGTCGCTAGGATTCACCATGGCATCACAGGTGAAAATTAGTTAGAGCTCTTGTAAATTGATTGTTGTAATTTAGTTTTATTTATGATTGCTTTTTAACCGACTTCGAAAGAGGAGGTTACTCAATTCGATACGTATGTACCTTTTTTTTTTTTCTATGTATGTCCACCGATTACTCCGAGATGGGTGGACCAATTGAAACGAAACCTTTTGAATCTTGTAGAGTATTTTCCCAATGTGGTCCCATTAAAACCTTTTTTGGGTTCTTAATTTATTTAAGAATTTATGGGGAAAAAACATGAAAATAATTATTTAATTATCGCTCAAAATATTTACTTATTTAAAAAAAATATGGCATATATTTCATAAGGTATGCTCTAACAAACTATTAAAATACGTTGATAACTATAAAACTGATCATGTACTATCCCCACTTTTTTTAATTTTAAATTTTATTGGTTGATTTTAAGCAATGCTCAATAATGTTTTATTGGTCGATGAATAAGTTGGGAAAACCAACCAATCAAATTCAGAATTAAAAGAGTGGGGGAGAACGTGAGCGGTGTGTTAGCTATTGACATGGTTTAAGTGCTTGTTGTAACAAACCTTATACATAACCTAAAATAAATTTTAATAAAGATATATGTATTATCAGTAGAATATAATATCGCTGTCGTTTTATGAAAAATGAAACCCTTTTTTATAGTTCCGGCAAAGTTATTGTTGTTTCGATCCTTTTCCTGGAAAATTTTGCCAAAAAATAAAACTGGACCATTTTTTGGGGTTTTTAAAATATTATTTTTATAGATTTAAGAAGATTAAAGCAAAGTAAACACCGATAACAGTAAAAAATCCTAAATGTAGGTCTAAACGACGGATGGACAGCATAATCATAAAACCACAGAATTCATAGAATGAAAAGAAAGCTCAGCATTAATAATCTTTTTTAAAGCAGATTCGTAAATTCGGAGCCATTATTGTTTTAAATTAGATTTTGATTTCCGACTTCCACTCGCTATGCACATTAAAAAGGAATTCAAATCTTCCTTGAAAAGCTCATTTTCAGTTGATTTAGAGGCCTTAACAAAAGATTCAGGCACCTCTGTCTGCTTCTGGATATACTCGGTCACTGTCGGATATTAATATACAACGTAATCATGAAATCTTATGCGGTTTCTTCACTCTGGAGTGACACTTTTGTTATGTTATCCACATTACTATTATCGGTTTTTAATTTTGTTTCTGCAACTATTGAGGTGTTTAGATGAAAATTTGTGTAAGTGCCAAATTATTGAATTTGAGAAAACAAAAAACTATAACTAAGCTTAAATGTGGTTCGAAAATTAAGAAAAATATTGTGGATATATCCAGTTATCAAATAAATACGCCCTGCTAAAAAATTTTAATATTATTTTCTTCCATCTCCAATTCCATCAGTGATGGTGAATTGTCTCATTTTTTTCTCTTTAAGTTACGATAAGGTCCAGCTAGGGTGGCACTCGAGAGAAAGAGGCGAAAATCTTAAAGGTAATCATTTATCAGGAATTGTTTCCATTTCGAGGCAGTCATCAGATACCCAAATAACAAACGTATATGTCGGTATTGTAATTCCCAATAAAACAGCCAAAATCTCAACTGTTCAGTTGCGTACCTACGGCATCTTGAAGTGGCTGGATTTATGATACAGCGGAGCAAAACTGAACACCTCTCGGAATATATGAATGAACAGAACTGATGAATATATGTAATTAACAAATACCGAAGACAATATTCCGCAAAGGAAAAAGATTGTCATTGTGGAAAAAAGTTTTATTTGTCTTCCCGATGGATTATTGGTATTAACAAAAAAACAAAGTACGACACGGGTACTAAAACCAGGGTACGACACAAAAAACCCAAGACACGGGTGTTGAAAGGTGTGTACTGCACGCACCGCAATCGATTTTCAATTTTCTGTGCGTATTCATAAAATTGAAGAGGTGACTAATATAATAAAAAGTTGATTAAAATTGATATAATTATACTATAAAGGCCAGGGATAGACGAACGTGGTATAGGACTACCTGGGCGGGCTGACTTTTATTTCGCGAGGGACCCACGGAATAGATCTCGTCCTTCCCACCATGGATAGAACAACCAAACAATGAACGAAACTCACTTGTAGTGTCCGAAGTGGGGTACGGAATAAAATAAAATAGATACACTTAAAATCTACGTTACGTTTTTTAGAAATCAACGTATTGCTTCCTATAAATTATCTTCCGCCACTAAAAAGTATGAAATAAAAAAAAAATTCTAAAAAAAATTAAACCGACTTCAAAAACTAGGAACCAGTAAAAATAAATGCACTGAAAAGTATGAAATAATTACCTTCTGATTTTTACGAATACGCAGCAAAATTGAAAATGGTATGAAAAGCGGGAAAATACATTAAAACGGATAATTTTATTTTGATTAGTACGAATACATACTAAATGTTAATAAAAAATATTAAATTAAAATATTAAATACCATGTTCAATACATCACACTCTTTTCGGAGGCGGCGCAAAATTTAAAATTGTTAACACTATAAACTAGGAAAATCTTAAAATTCTCTATAGATTTTCTACTTTGCGCCGCCTCCAAAAAGATTGTGATGTATTGAACAAGGTATTTAATATTTTAATTTAATAATATTCATTAACATTTAGTATGTATTCGTACTAAACAAAATAAAATTATCCGTTTTAATGCATTTTTCTGCTTTTCATACCATTTTCAATTTTGCTGCGTTTTCATAAAAATCAGAAGGTAATTACTTCATACTTTTCAATGCATTTATTTTTACTGGTTCCTAGTTTTTGAAGTCGGTTTAATTTTTTTTAGAAAATGTTTTTTATTATTAATGTTGATATTTTGAGGATTTTTTTAAGTTGAAACACTAGCCAAAATTTTTGTTATTCTTTTTTTTTTATACTTTTATATTATTAGGGATAGGATTGTTTATCCTATAAGAAACAAACCATTCTCACCAGAGCGAGAATGTAAAAATTTATCTCATTGGTCCGTCATAAGATGACGGAAAGTCAATTCTGCATGCAAAAACAGACACTTCTGCAAAGATGAACCATAAAATCTTAGTGGTTTTAATACTCTGTCCAATTTCGAAATTATAAGAACTACTTACTTTGAATATATTTAAGATTTTCATCCAAATATCAAAGTATTTTATCCACAGAGTGATAATTTAGATTTTGTTGATAATTTATGTTAAACGTCAAGTTTCGATTATAATATACATATTGTGTATTTCAAAATTATATTCAATAAGCTCTCTTTCCATACACGATGTAGACTAGGATTCCAGAGCAGAGAATCTGGAGCGAGAACAGGATATTAAAGAAGAGGAAGCAGTTTTTAGAACTTTTTCTAGACACATAGTCCAGCAGATATTGGCAAAAAAAATCGTCTCATTTCATACAAAATTTTGTACATTTAAAATTTATATATTCATTGCTGTGATGTGAGAATGCATTTTCGCAATCTTAAAACCGATGGAATACAAAATGGCGGCATTGGAAATACAGACAATTTTTTTAACTTTTTGCTTATAACACGAAAACAGTGCATCGTACAGAAAATCTTATTCTTTCCAACATAAACAACATATAATTACACATCGAATAGGTTACTTAAAGTTTAAATCGGTTAGGATATTTCGCCGAAACCTATCATCGAATTTTACTTTTGCAACAGAGGCAATTTTTACTTTTTCAGCAGAATAATAAATTATGCTCATGTTTCAATGCTTGCAACTCGAAAATTGCTACTCTAAATGAAACATTTTGCACATAAAAATTTTAGAACATTAAATTATGTTTACAAGGAGCTCCTTGATTTCAAAATTAACTTACTCCTGCCTAGAGAAACTAATTAAAACATCAAAGTATTCCTAATGCTTAATGGCCTGAAAGCTGTGAACTTGATAGACTTAATTTGATTTCTTTCATAAAACTAGCTTACTAGGGACCACACAATTTTGCATTTTCTTTACTATGTAAGGTTATACTATCTTGACATATTTGAAGTGAAAATCACACACGCACACACTCACACACGCACGCACGCACGCCCGCACGCACGCCCGCACGCACGCCCGCACGCACGCACGCACTTACGCGCGCGCGCACACACACACACACGCACACACACACACACGCACAAACGCACACACGCACACGCGCACCCGCACCCTCACGCGCACACACGCGCGCACACAGGCGCACACAAGCACGCGCGCGCACACGCGCACGTGTGTGCGTGTGTGCGTGTGCGTGTGCGTGTGCGTGTGCGTGTGCGTGCGTGTGTGTGTGTGTGTGCATTTGTGTGTGTGGGTGCGCGTGTGCGCGCGCGTGCGTGTGTGCGCCTGTGTGCGCGTGCGTGTGCGGGTGCGGGTGCGCGTGTGCGTGTGCGTGTGTGTGTGTGTGTCATTTTCACGTGTTTTTTTTTTTACTCAAAAACGGTTTTAACAATTTTGATCAAACTGGGTATTTGATATATGTATATGCCAAAGATACGATAGCCAACATTACATAAAAATTGATCAACCGGAGGGGGGACTTTACTTAATAAATTTTGTATCATTTTCTTGTGTTTTTTTTTATTTACTCAAAAACGGCTTTAAAGATTTTGATCAAACTGGGTATTTGACGTATGTATATGCCAAAGATGTGACAGCCAACATTTCATCAAAATTGGTCAAACGGAGGGGGCACTTTATTTCATAACTTTTTTACCAATTTTTACCTTTTTTCGATTATCTCAAAAACGGTGAAAAATGATTTTGATCAAATTCGTCTTGCTTAATGATGACAATGATAATAATAATGATTCGTCTTGCTTAGTTTATATTGAGAAATTAACTTTCTGTCGTTACGCCTAAAAATAAGAAATGGCTAAATATGAGATATGATAAAAATCAAGTAAACAAATACAGGAGAAAAAAAGAAAAATATTCCGTCAACTCATAAAACACGTTGAACCCACTCATGCTCAATACGCCTTTAATGAAAAACCAATGCGTTATAATTTAAGATGTTCTGTTCATTTGTTTCATGGGAAATAAAAGAAATATTCAACAAGTACATAGAGAATTATAAAATCAGACGACTTGGACTATTATGCTTGCATTGCCGAATTATCACAAGTAAAAACTTTTATTTAATAATAAAAGAAATTAGTGATTTTTTTTTGAGCAAATGAAAACAAAGATAAGAAATGTATGTGGAAAAATGTATAACTTTGAGAATTGGCAATTAACAAAACACATTAATGTCTAATCTAAGTAAGTTGGTAAGTGAAAGTTGTGTGTTGCGCGCACGCACCAGATTTTTAAGTTTTAATTAAAAGAAACACAAATACACACAAAAGTTATTTCTAAAAATGCACCTTACCCTCATTGTTCATAGTTTTTTAATCATTAAATCTATGAAACCTTCGTAAATTAAAAAATCTGGTGCGGGCGCGCAACACACAACTTCCACTTACCAACTTACTTAGATTAGAAATTAATGCGTTTTGTTAATTTCCACTTCTCAAATGAACAGAACGGCTTTAATTATGAACAATGATCTGTCATTAATGGCGTACTCCGCATGCGTGGGCTCAACGAGTTTTATGAGTTGACTGAATATTTTTCTGTTTTTCTCCCCTTTATGTTTTCTTTATTTTTATCATATCTCATATTTAGCCATTTCTTACTTTTAGGCGTAACGAGAGACAGTTAATTTCTCCATATAAACAAAAACAAAGGTACTTTATAGGAAACAAACAAACAAAAAAGGCCACAACAACCCCCCCAAAAAAGCCCCCTCAGAACATTTTAATGATGATAAAGCTTACCTGATATTAAAGAAAACCTAATTTTCATTAAATATGACGAATTTGATAAAAAATCGTTAAAGCCGTTTTTGAGATCATCAAAAAAAAGGTAAAAATTGGAAAAAAAATTATGAAATAAAGTGCCCGCTCCGTTTGACAAATTTTGATGAAATGTTGGCTATCACATCTTTGGCATATACATACATCAAATACCCAGTTTGATCAAAATCGTTAAAGCCTTTTTTGAGTAAATAAAAAAAACACGTCAAAATGATACAAAATTTATTAAGTTAAGTCCCCCCTCCGGTTGATCAATTTTGATGTAATGTTGGCTATCGCATCTTTGGCATGTACATACATCAAATACCCAGTTTGATCAAAATCGTTAAAACCGTTTTTGAGTAAATAAAAAAAAACACGTGAAAATGATACAAAATTTATTAAGTAAAGTCCCCCCTCCGGTTGATCAATTTCGATGAAATTTTCACAGTCATATCTCGGGCGTATATATAGACTAAATACTCAGTTTAATCAAAATCGTTAGAGCCGTTTTTGAGAAAATCGAAAAAAACTTAAAAAGTTATTAAATAAAGTACCACCTCCCTTTGAACAATTTTGATGAAATTTTTGCTGTCACATCGCGGGCATATACTTACACTAAATACCCAATTTCAGGTTCGCACGGTTTATAGTTTTTGAGCTAGTCTGTTCACACACACACACACACACACACACACACACACACACACACACACACACACACACACACACGCACGCACGCACGCACGCACGCACGCACGCACGCACACGCACACACACACACACACACGCGCACGCGCACACGCACACACGCACACACACACACACACACACACACACACACACGCACACGCACACGCGCACACGCACACACACAAACACACACAAACACACACACACACACACACACACACACACACACACACACACACACACACAATTGAAGAGATTTGTTAAATGGCATTCCTCAAAAAAGTCACACTTTTTTCCACATCCCTTTATTTTTTTTGTTTGTATTTTCTCTCTAAAGTACACAAAATTTTTACTTGCCATGATTCGGCAATGCAAGGATAATACTCCATCGCGTCTGATTTTATAATTCTCTATGTAGTTGTTAAAAATTCATGTAGTTACCATGAAACGAATAATTCCCATTTAATGAACAGAACGTATTTAATTATAAACAATGGTCTGTCATTAAAGATGTATTGAGCATGAGTGGGTTCAACGTGTTTTATGAGTTGACGGAATATTTTTCTTTTTTTCCCCAATATACGTTTAAGTGACTTTTTTCATATTTCATGTTTAGCCATTTCTTATTTTTAGGGGTAAGGAGAGGCAGTTAACTTCTCCATATAAACAAAAAAGGGCCCTTTCCCATTTAAGACCCCTCAGAACATTTTAATAATGATAAAGCTTACCTGATATAAAAGAATACTTGATTCTCATTGAACATGACGAGCTTAATCAAAACCATTAAAGCCGTTTTTGAGAAAATCGAAAAAAACGTAAAAATGGGAAACAAAATGACCCCTCTGTTTGATCAATTTCCATGAAATTTTTGCTGTGATATCAGGGCCATATACATACATCAAATACCCAGATTAATGAAAATTGTTAAAACCGATTTTGAGAAAATCGAAAAAAAACAACGTAAAAATGGTAAAAAAAAATTATGAAATAAAGTAACCCCTCTGTTAGATCGATTTTGATGAAATTTTGGTTGTGATATCGGAGGCATATACATACATGAAATACTAAGTTTAATAAAAAATCATTATTGCCATTTTTGAGAAAATAAAAAAAAACGTAAAAATAATACAAAATTTATTAAATAAAGTGCCCCCTCCGTTTGACCAATTTTGATGAAAAAATTTCTGTCAAATCGCGGGCATATACATACACCAAATACCCAATTTCAGGTTCTTACGGTTTATAGTTTTTGAGCTAGTTTGTTCACACACACACACACACAGACCATTTCGCGGGACTTGGTTATTTAGACTCAGGGGACCCCAAAACGTGTATTTCTGTTGAAAACCGGAAGTCGAAATTTTTCAAGATCGCAATACTTTCCCTAACTATATATTTCATATATAGGTAAGTGAAAGTAAGTTTTAAATGCCCATATTATTAGGAACTTAATATACCTTCTTTTACAAAATAGATAGCCAATCTTAATTAGAATTTAGTGCTATATAATCTCTTTCTGTTAAAACTCTTTGAAGACATTATTTGTAAAAAAACAACTACAACTTGAAAAATCACTGCATTTAGTTTAAAAGTGAGCAAAATATACTTTAATGGAAATTTTGTAAATATAGTATTGTTGGCATTTTTTCAATTCTTATCCAGAACACCTTGTATACATCCTTTCTTCATTTATTTAATTTAGCAGTTAGTATCATTACTTGTTTCGTGTATGTAATTAAGAAATGCTTTGGTTTCATATTTTTATTAGTTATAGTAACAAAATAAATAAATACAATAAAACAAACAGAAAAAGGTGTGTAAAATTCTCTTTTAGAGTAATAACTAATTGTAAGAGAAAATAACTAATCTACTGAGAATCCACATACAATATCAATAATCATTTCAGTAAAACATAGTGGAAAAATTATATCATTAATTCTATTACAAAATTTATATCATGATGATAATATTGATACTAAAATTAACTAAAAATTAATTATCAGTCTCTTCGATTTAATTACTTCGAAGTAGAAATTAACTTTAATTAAAAAATGCTAAAATAATAAATACTGTTTTTTTAGAAATAAATATTTACAGAATTTAAGTAAATATAAACTGTATCATCTAAAGTAATGTTTTCAGATGAAATAAATATTCTAATCAAATCTAATAACATTATTTGCATGGGATATCAAGGTAATACATCCATATATATCTGCCATTGAAAGTTCCAAGGTGAAACAATTATTAATACATTTATTTGGTATTTTTTATAGTATTCCCTTTGAAAGTTTGAGAAGGTGTAGCAAATATGTTTTCTTCATAGTTGTCCTCAGTTTTTTTCTTTTCTAAAAGAGGTTCTTGCAAGGAAGCAGGAGGTGGAATACCTGGAAAAAAAAATATATATATAAAATTTTCACTGACAATAATGATAAGAAAAATCTCATCCTTTAACTAACTGAATATTTTTATTGTACTGACAAGTCTTGAAGCAAAAAAAAAAAAAAAAAAAACAACAACAAAAAACTGAATATTTTACACAGTACATAGTTTTAATTTTGCTATAATGCCTTAAGGCATAATATGATTAGCTAAATTACCAATTCATTGTGAATAAAGAAAACGATAATGGTTATTTAACTGGTTGTTACTAGTGTTCGACTGAAACCGAATTTCGGCCATAGACCTGGTTTCGGGCCAAAACCAAAACCAAAACTTATTTACGTGTGTAAATATATGATACATGTAAGTGTGTAATATGTTCAGTTTACCAATATCAATGAAAATTTATAAAATGACAGTAATTTAACTCAATTATTCATAAAATACATAGGCTTGGTATAGAAAAGTGGTAAGACAGATGTACTAGTTAGGTTATAGGATCAAATCCCAGCCCCTACTTCCTAGTATGGCTGGTACCCGCGTCATGTTAGACCATACCCCCTAAAAGTTGAAATAATCTTAAAATAACAGGCCTATAAAAATAAAAATTTATATTATCATGTCTAAATAATAAATAATGCAGTAAATCTTTGCCATAATAAAGCCGATAGAATACAAAATGACGGCCGATTGCATTCACAAAGATCTCAGAAGATTTTTAGTCTAATGAGTCAGTTTTGGTCTTAAATATAAGCAGATATAATCTAGTTTAAAATCTATAGATTAGTTTTTGTCGAAAACGTGCTTCTTCATAGTGAAAACGCAAAAAAGTTTTGGGGATGTCATTGGTGATCCGGTTAGGGGAAGAGAGCTGCCAAGGTCGAAAAATTGGTTTTTACATCTGAGTCTCATTCTGTACAAGAACAAAGAACAAAACTTACTACCACCATTTGATGTAACTTAAGCCCCCTTTTTTATTAAACAAGGTTACTGACTAAAATATTTTTTTCTTTTTTGATTTGAATTTGTGGACATGTCAGGATTCTCCAACGACTAATTTAAGATTAATTATTAAGAATATATATTCTTATTTAGTGTTAAAATAATTTTTTTAGAAATCAAATTTCATTATTAATAAGAAGATAATTAAAAGCACTAAAAGGTTCTTATAGCTCAAGGCAAAGAATAATTACTATTCTTTATACTCAACGTAAAGAATTCTGTATGAAAAGAATGCTTTCATTACATGTTACATATAATTTACATGGCCTTTCCCTGTTTGTCACTATCACATTTTTTTCTCCACACCCAACTTAAATCTTTCGATCATTTAAAGATACCAGAACTATGAGAAAAATCTATGTTTTATCGAAATGCAATACAAGTGTCACTAGCTAAAATAACAGATACTTCACACTAATAAATTCAAGAGTGTTAACCCTTTAACAGCTAAGCAATCGGATCGAAAGATGTACTGAGAAGCTGAGCGGATCTGTCGGCTTTTACACTCCCCAAGCTAAAGCCTGCAGGCCACTCTCCGCCGCTGACTGCCTCAACTTCTTTAACTCCTCATAACCTTCTCTGACTATTTCTTAATCTTATATTTATTTATTATGATTCTATGAGAAGTTATATAATATAATATTCTATGAATATTAATATAATATTCTATGAGAAATTATATAATACCTTTATCATTATTTCAATAAATTAAAATGCTAGATTATCGATTGCAATAACAGATTACGTGTTTTAAGAAGGTAATAATGAACAATAATATAATAATGTTATTACATTAAAAACATTTATTTTTAATTTTTAATAAGTAATTTTTTTTTATTTGAAGTAATATTTTAATAATTTACCAATGCTTAGATGGATAAAAAAACTTCCCCATCCTCTTTTACGATGTGGGAATTGGACCGCCGCTGGCAGAGGTACGAATTTTTTTTTTTTTTAATTTCTTGTTCCATGGGCTCCGGAGAAAGACAGCCCTCTACCGAACTTTCGTTCAAAATCTCCTAGAAATGTTAGTAGCGACATACTAATACCAAAAATGGAGAAATAATAGCGAAATAAAACAATGAATATCACCAAAAAACACAGAGGACGATCTCTCAGAGCGTCTAGAACTCGAAATGAATAATGTTAAATCTGTCCTTCAAGACCCCTGATGGGGCTTCTCTGAACAGACGGATCTAGATGACAGGCAGGTACCGGGCTGAAACAAATATTTCCGTTATAGAGACACTCCTGCAGGCTAGCGGCCGTTAGATGTACTTATAAAGTCTCCGTGGATCCGATATAATGTGACTCAGTCACCACAACTTATCTCTTGTGAAGCTGAGGACGTAAAATAAGTGAAAAACCGATTGCAAGATATCTCGTCATTAGCTACTGGGGACCGACAGCCCGGGATGAGTTATCTCGTCATTAGCTTGTGGGAAACGACTTTTTTTTCGCGAGATATCTCGTCTGGAGCCATGAAAGGGTTAAAGGCCAAGAAAGAGATTGAACTAACAAGCTGAAATCGTGTAGTCCTATTTCCTTCTCAGATATATCAGACACCAAAGTTAAGTTTTGGCTTGGCTGAAGATTCGGCCGATTTTTGGCCGAAACCGAAACTGCGGCCAAAACCAAGTTTTTCAGCCGAAACCGAAACTTTGGTCCATCACTAGTTATTACCATATTTATATATTACAGACACTAGACAAGGATTTCCAGACTTTCACCTCCCTAGATTTTAAATCCTTCAGGATTTAATTAATTAATTAATGTTTAACATAAAAGTTTAGACTACTTCACTGAATAGTTAAGCTTCTTTAATCATTGTTACTAATTCAAACAATTTCTGAAGAGGAGTTTCTGGAGTTTTGGGGAATAGAATTTGACGCTATATCCATTCTTTCCTCAGTACTGTGATGGACGAAACAAAAAAAGATGTTTAGTTCTGTTAAGGACACATATAAGGTAACAATTATTAGCACGTTGTAACATGTGCTGGAACATTCTCAACTGTTGAGTAGCAGATCTAGAATGTTCTTTAGTCTACAATATAAAAATGTGTAAGTGACAAGCAGTCTTAACCTGAACAGCGGAGTAATGGAATTACTTTCTGTCATTGTTAAATTTAACCATTCCTTACCTATGCTATTTTTGTGTCCTCATTGTTTGATTCACACCACATGCTCTTCTTCACCCCTACATATAGCGCACAGACAGAGACAGATAAACACCTACAAACTTCCAGACCAGGTTCTCAGATATCTGTTCGCTCTTCACATTCACCTGATGAACCACAAAGGTTATTGATTCTAAAGTTGCAGCCTAGAGACCTACCTACTGGTAATCAGGTATTCACATCACACCGGAAGTTCCTCCTCCTTTTCTAATTGTCTAAGTCCCCAAGTTGGTCAGTTTTCAACTATATAAGAACAGATGCTATGCTGATGCTAATAATTTGCCTCTTTATGTCAAATTGAAAGCCATCGGTATACATAGTGTCCATTCTGAGAATAAAGTTTACTTTTATGTCAGCTACTGGTGCGAGAGACAGTTTCAGCCCATAGGCTTCCATGAATACTTTGACTGTTTCTCAGTTGCCACCAGGAGAGCAAAAGCCCTTTCTTGCCAATTACTCTTGGACAAACGATAGTCTTCATAGCTACAGCGTCTACCAGTGGTACCTACTTCTTACTGTTGATGATGCTGTCCACATATACACTGATGGCCCTGTGCCTTAAAGAAGCTATCATCATAAGGGGAGGGTCTTAAGGACCACTTCGGGAAGATGACTCCTTCCAGGAATCAACCAGTCTTATTTTTCCTTTCTCAGGAGCATCCTGCCCCTTGCAGACACCCCTACAGCTCCAGCATTATACCGGTCTCCTTTTCCTGGATTCTAAAGCCTTCACAATATTTACAACCAGGTCTTACAGGTACTTATGGTTCTCGGGCTACCCACAGCTCCAACACCATACTAGTATCAGTTAAATTTAATGGAACATTTAAATTTAACAGTAATAGAAAGTAACTGTATTAATCTGCTGTCTGGCCCACTCGTCAGTTGCTCACTTATATACATCCTTAACATGAATACACAGCACCACCATAAGAGACAATTACAATGTTACAGAAATGGTCATTAGTTTTAGTTTCTCCCATTACAATAAAATAGATAAGTAGTATAGGAATATACCTGGTTGTTTAAAATTCCTCAGCTGTAGATAGACCTGCTTCATTCTCTTGATATTGTGCTTTGAGACTACGCTATGATTAAGCATAGGGAGAGGATAGTCTACACCAATAGTACACTTGGCCGCACGCTGCACACTCTCAGGACAGTTCCAAGGCTCATGAATATACTTTGTAGGCATGTTCTTTAAAACTGGTAGGTACTTCCTAAAATTAAAATCCATTGATTGTTTTATTAAAGTATATCATGGCATATAATAAAAACTGAAAAAAGCTTAATCTGCCAAAGTAATGATGGAAGCAGCTTTTCAATAGGAATCAAAATCAAACCAGAAATGAATTTATATGAAATATATTTAACATTATAAATTTCCGGACAATAATTAGTAGTTCATATTGTATTATTCATTAACAAAAGTTATTCTGGGTAAATAACAACTGGTAAATTTTTAATTAGTTATGATTTACTCGAATTAAGCCCTTTAATATATACATATAAAGAATTAATGATGAACTTCACTTCCTAATAGAGCTGGTCACTCCGGGAAAGCCTACAAGAGTAAAAAGATTTACAAATAAATTAGTTAATATTTATTTTTCAACTTGAAGAACTTTATTATTTCTCATTTTTATAGTAGTTACAGTATTAGTGCACTTGTAAATATGTATATATTATTTTTTGTAAACCAATATTTTTTCATTTTTTTTTTTACTTTTCATCATAATAAAGGCTTAATTCATGATTTACTTAATATTAATTAAAAAGTGAAAAATTCATACAATAGGAAAGGCCTTAACTCATGCATCACACAATTATTACTGATTGTGTGACTAATCCGGATCACTCCACGCTCTGGAGATGACAGACTTCAGTTCTTTCAATTGTGCCATGAAGTGGAAACTCATCTGGTTTCAAAATCATTCCCACATCAATTATGGGTTAGTTTTACTAACACATTATCCTTCATGATACTAGCACATAGGAAAGAATGTAAATGAAATAGCTGCTATTGATTATGATGACCTTGTGTAGTTCGATTTAACAGATACAGATTTATTTGTAACTATAGTTCATTCCACGTCGAGATGGCAGTAGATCTCGTGCGCTGTTGCCAAATCTTCACATCTACCCGATTTTCTCATTAAAATTCTGAAAAACTTCATCTTATTTTTTTAACTGTCATAATGTGCAGACTTTGATTCTTTATCAGCCTTTTATCCTAAAAATAAAACTCAAAAGATAAATCTACAATCGCAATAAATTATTTTTGGTAATTTTTTTACTTAAAATTTTTAATGGAAGTTCTTATTTCTCACGTCCCTGTGTCCTTATTTTTAGAAGATATTACTTTGAAATTTTTTATAAAGACACCAGATGTTGCATACACTCGTAAAAAGCCAAAAAAAAAAAAAAAAAAAAAAAAAAAAATGGTTTTAATGTTGTTCCTTCTCTATTGTTTGGCAAAATGAAAATAAAAATTTATATTTTCGAGTTTTAAAAAGTAGCCTGCGAGGAATTTACGTAATATAGTAGTCTATGAAATTTTGGCATAACCCTTGTAAAAAGGACAATTCAAATTTAATTTTATGCTATGTCCAACCATTATGGGACGCATATGGCTGGACTAATTAATTTTTAAATGTGAGCGAGCGGAGCCCCAAGAGCGGGATCATGGACTATCCATCCAGTCTTATAGGTGTACGACCGCAGACGACTAAATAAAGATATTATACTTAAGATGTAATAAGATATATTCTTTCAAGTACTTTGACACAAGAGGTGGGAGTTTTGTTATTGAATTATTATTGTGTAGGAATGAATTAAAAATATTTTATGAACTATGTGCTCAATAATGAAGTACGTTAATTACGAGTAGAATAGTTTTAATAATTCTCGTTTCAATAAATACCACATTCTCTTATAAATACACCTATATTATTCACTATGAAAAATTATGATTCTATTTATTTCAAAATCAAAACCCCAAAAAGTGAAATGCTTTAAATCTTTCCTGGCTTGGGAAAAGCCTATTTAAGGTACTATGGATTAGCAATCATTATAAGCACCCAACAGGGCTATTGCACAGATCATGAAATAAATTTACAAATGATGAAAGATGAAAAGATTTTGAATAAGTTGAATCATAATTTTTCATTTCAGGGTGGGAAGTCCGTGGTCCTGCTCTCGGTGTTCCGCTCGCTCACATTTAGAAATTAATTAGTACAGCCGAATGCGTCCCATAATGGTCAGACATAGCATAAAATTAAATTTGAATTGTCCTTTTTATAAGGGTTATGCCAAATTTTCATAGACTGTTATAGTACGAAAATTCCTCGCAGGCTACTTCTTAAAAATCAAAAATGAAATTTTTTATTTTGATTTTGCCAAAAAATAATGAGAAACAAGAATTTCCATTAAAAATTTTAAATAAAAAAATTACCAAAAATAATTTATTGCGATTGTAGATATATTTCTTGTGTTTTATTTTTAGGTTAGGCTGATAGATAATCAAACGCTGCACATTATAGAAATTTTCCCGAAAAGATTGGAGGAAGTTGAAATTAGTGGAAACGTCACACTGAGGAAAAAGGACAGAGTGGTCTAGCGCGGCATGTGTTAGAGAGAGACAGAACTCCCTATATAAAACACATACTGCCATCTCGACATGGAATGGACTAAAGAAAACAAAATTTGTAATAATGAAACACTGGTATCCTATTACAGTCTCAATAATATATATTTTCAATATATATTTTTTACATTCTTTAAATGTCTACAGCAAATCAAAATTGTTAAAAGATGGTAAGATTCTCAATAACCTTCTCTCTACTAATTCCAAATTGATTAATTCCGAGGTTAAGTTGTTATATCTTAAATACTGCTCAGACAATTATATCATTCCCTATCACTTATTACATCACATATTGGACCTTGAAAACAACTTCAATAAAAATTTTCTGACATACCACAAACATGGTAACGTTTTCAATAACATTGGAAAAAAGATGATTTCTCTAGATAAAGAGCAAGCAAATTGGCTAATAAGAGTCAATAAAAATAGGTTAAATAAAATTATAGATAACTTAAAAGAACTAAATGAAAGTCTATATAACAAATTTAATACCTTATTTCAAAAATCATATAAACAGCTTATTGATCTTAAACTTGAAAATATCAAACACAAAGCAGCTAAAATGATAAATAGTAATATAATTAAAAACCCATACTCCAATAACTCAAACATAAACAAAACAACATTATCATCTAAAAATATACATGAAAATCTTCAAATAAAAAACCATTTAATGAATGCAATAAATAAATATCAAAATTATTACAAATGTAATAGAGTTGAAAATCTGACCAAAATTTCCATACCTAATAGTATAATCAACTTTCTAAGCCTAGGCGATTCATTTAATTTATTTCCTACTAATAATAAAACTACCATCATTAACCTGTTAGCTGATATAGAATATATACTAAATAATGAAAACATATCTGATAATCACAAAAATGCAATCAGAAACAATGTCAGCAAACACATTCTTAATTTTCTTAATAAACACAAATATACAACACACTATGACAAATTGACTAAGCTAATTATTCAAAATCTAAAAGAAACTAAAGAATTCTTTAAAAGTAATCCCAAAATCATACTAATTAAATCGGATAAAACTAAGAAACTAGTCATCATGTATAAAGACTCCTATGAAGAAAAAATGAATGATTTACTAGCTGATAAACATAATTACAAAAAAGTCAGAAATAACCCGATAAAAGATATACACAAAACGATTAATAACTATGTCGATAAATTAGTTAAATATAATGTCATTAAAAAAGAAGATAAAAAGAAACTAATAAATAATTACTCTACCTTGCCTAGAATACATGGAATTATTAAATTACATAAAGACAACCAACCACTCAGACCCATAGTTGATGGAACCAATGGACCTTGTGATAAACTTGCAAAATTCCTAAACAAATCCTTAGATCATTTTAACAAAAACAACCCTTTTGATATAATCAACGCAATAGAACTCAAAGAAAAACTGACTCTTAAAAACAGCATTGAAGCAAATGAAATATTAGCTAGTTACGATGTAAAATCCCTATTTACGAATGTTCCATTAAAATTGGTTTTGAATTAATTAATAAAAATTGGTCTCTTATCGAACCATACACAAATATCAAAAGTAAAACATTGTTTATAGAAGGCATAAAAATATGCACGGATAATGGATATTTCACATATAATAATGAACTATTCAAGCATACAAACGGTTTACCAATGGGTGGGAGACTATCCACCAACTTATCTGGCATAGTTCTAAACCACATACTCAATAGAGCAATAAATGAAACGAATCACACTCCAAGTATTATATGCAAATACATTGATGATCTTTTCATAATCATTGACAAAACTATCCATCCTATTTTTCTTAAAGCACTGAATAATATTAATAGTAGAATCACATTTACTGCTGAATTAGAAAACAATAAACAATTGAATTACTTAGATTTAACTATCCATAGGAACAATAATAAACTCACCACAAAATGGTACAAAAAAGAAAACACAGCAAACATCATACTAAACTACCACTCAAACCACCCATTTCAACGTAAAATTAATATTCTTAAAAATACAATAGGTAAAGCTTTAAAACTATCAGACCACATATACCTCAAAGAAATAAAAAGTCAAATATACAAAATTTTTTTAGATAACCTATACCCTAAATGCTTAATTGGTAAAATCTGGCATACAACTCTTAACCTAAATACAAGTAATTCACAAAAAATAAACATACCGAACCAAGCTGAGGGGAACCTGATACACCAATGTAACATTATTAAACCTAATTTAAACCCAACCCAAAAAACAATAGATAAATTCTTTGAACCTCTCAATAATAAAAATTATAACCCAGATATTACTGATACAACAAAGGAAGCACCACCAATTAATCAAAATAGTAAACCCTACATCAAACATAGCTCTCTAACATACATCAATAAATTATCACAACTCATCAAAAAAACATTAATAGAATACGACATAACAGACAACTTAATATCCTTCAAGCCCATCAACAAAATCAAAAATATCACAACCAAAACAAAAGATAAAATTCCAACAGCCGAACAAAAAGATCTAATTTATAGAATTCCTTGTAATGACTGCAATAAATCATATATAGGCAATACTTCAACTAATCTAAAGACAAGAATTTATAACCATAGAAATAATATCAAAGAATCCTCCAAAACCAACACAGCGATCTCATTACACTCAAAAAACTACAAACACAAAATTAACTTTGATAATGCAGAGATTTTACATAAGGAAAGTAACACAATTAAAAGAAATATTATTGAATCAATTTATATTAAGAAAAATCTGGTGCGTGCGCGCAACACACAACTTTCACTTACCAACTTACTTAGATAAGAAATTGACGTGTTTTGTTAAATATCATTTCCCAAAGTCACACATTTTTCTACATTCATATCTTATTTTTATTAATCGTTAAAGCCGTTTTTGAGTAAATAAAAAACCCCGTGAAAATTATACATAATTTATTAAGTAAAGTCCCCCCTTCGGTTGATCAATTTTGATGAAATGTTGGCTATCACATATTTGGTATATACATGCATCAAATACCCAGTTTGGTCACAATCGTGAAAGCCGTTTTTGAGTAAATAAAAAAAACACGTAAAAATGATACAAAATTTATTAAGTAAAGTGCCCCCTGCGGTTGATCAATTTTGATGAAATTTTTACAGACACATCTCGGGCATATAAATAGATCAAATACTAAGTTTGATCAAAATCGTTAGAGCCGTTTTTGAGAAAATCAGAAAAACACGTGAAAATGTTACAAAATTTATTAAGTAAAGTCCCCCCTCCGGTTAATCAATTTTGATGAAATTTTTACAGTCATATCTCGGACATATAAATACATTAAATACCCAGTTTGATCAAAATCGTTAAAGCCGATTTAGAGTAAATAAAAAAAACACGTGAAAATGTTACAAAATTTATTAAGTAAAGTCCCCCCTCCGGTTAATCAATTTTGATGAAATTTTTACAGTCATATCTCGGGCATATAAATAGATGAAATACTCAGTTTAATCAAAATCGTTAGAGCCGTTTTTGAGAAAATCGAAAAAAACCTAAAAAGTTATTAAGTAAAGTACCCCCTCCCTTTAAGTAATTTTGATGAAATTTATGCTGTCACATCGCGGGCATATACCTACACTAAATACCCAATTTCAGGATCGCACGGTTTATAGTTTTTGAGCTAGTCTGTTCACACACACACACACACACAGACACACACACACACACACACAGACCATTTCGCGGGACTTGGTCATTTCGACTCAGGGGACCCCAAAACGTGTATTTCCGTTGAAAACCGGAAGTCGAAAATTTTCACGATCGCAATACTTCCACTTACTATATATTTCATATATAGGTAAGTGAAAGTAAAAATGAAATAGAACTGGTCAACCATAAAAAAGATTCTGAAATAGTAACTAGGCACTATTATGCAATAATAAATAGGATATAGCAACTAGGATTAAAAAGATAGCAAACCCCCCACAGGTCAAACATCCATTGTAATAATGACAAGTTCTATCAGAATATTAATTTTTTAAAATCCAGAAACGAGAAGGTTGGTGAGCATTATTGCCATCTTACTATTATTTTATTTTTATATTATTTATTGATTCATGTGTATTTATTTATGTAACTTTTAAAATTGACACTTGACATACCTTTATGTCATGTTCATATCTATTTTAACCATATCTTAATTAATTTAATGGTACTTTAATTTTTATTGTTTACATACTGTATAAGAAAAACTAAAATCAAGTGTACATTGTGCAGGTGATGAGTATGGACGCAACAGTCCGAAACGTCCACCAAATTTAAAGAATGTAAAAAATATATATTGAAAATATATATTATTGAGACTGTAATAGGATACCAGTGTTTCATTATTACAAATAAATCAAAGCAGTCTGACAAGATAATATGAAAACAAAATTTTATATAATAAGAGATTCCTGACGAGGATTCATACAACTCAATTTAATAATTACCTGATGTAGTCACCATTAGGATCTGCTTTCCTTCCAAAACGTACAGGACAGTAGCAATGAAAGAACTGCTGAAAGAATGATGAACAAGAAAGCCACATCCACATGCCGGCATTCACTGACCAATCCGCATCCAACAGCAGTTCTTCAAATACCTTTAGGAAAAATATCAAAATATTCATTTAATTTAAATTAAAAAAAAAAAAAGATTTACCAGATTTTTGAAAATATAAAAGTGAAATACATTGTTACAAAACCAAATAAATAAGTATTAAACCTTTTTCTAACACTAGGGTGATTTTCAGAAAAGAGGCAAATTTTATGTCCCTAATTTGCAAATCAGCGAGTAATCAAATTTTTGACTTCTTGCTATTAATAACATATTTTTAAAAATTTAATGTTGCTGTAACAAAATATGTATAAAAAGTAAGGCCTTTTTGGTATTTTATATTCTTTTTAAGGAGCCTAAAGCAACAGTTTTCTGATTACTGTGGCTGTCCCTGTCCCATTTCTCACTAAATAATTTGTTAGAATCAGCTTCCATTCCATTTCTATAAATTTTCAAGCCTTTTCCGCAGTGGCGATTAATTTTCATTGTTTACAAGAATCATACAGTTTTCAAGAAATAGCTGATGTTTTGAAATGAGGAATAACTTTTGTCCCTGGAAAGTTTTTTATTACATTACTGTTGATCAATATTAAAATGCCTCAGTTTGTGGTGGAAATACTGCAAACAGTTGACCCACTGGCAGGCTATCAGCTAGCAGTCACCAGTTGGAGCCCTCTCTGTTTTGATCCGCTGACTTTTATTTTTATTTCTCTGGGTTCATGTTTTCCAACCATGGTGCTATCCGATATTTTTCAAACCCTTTAATAGTTAACCACCTGCACTGTTGTTTGCCTCCATGTTTTAGTTTTTGAAAAAGCTATTTACTGGAGCCGTACAGGCAACCTTAAAGCAGGAATTTTGATTACCATGTATCAATCGACCTGATTACCATAGGATATCACCTTAATCTGATCTAATCTGGTAATAAAGTTTTCTGTAATAAGATAATTATCTCCTTTTTCAATTTCTACTTAGTGTGACTTTAGTAATATGTGCATTCACTACAATGAGTTAGTCATTGCCATCTAAAAGCTGTCCACATAGCAGACCAGTGAGGGAGTCTCCTTAAGAGATTTAAATGTTTGTTATAGCTCATATTATAATTTCCTCGTCATTTTGAATATAATTTTTGGGACTGATATATTTCAGCTATAAATATAAGGAAGTTAGTTTCCTGTGACTATTACTATTATTTATATTACTGTGAATGGCTATGATTTGCTTTTTTATTTTACAATTATTTTGGTGTGTATGCGTGCGTGCGTGTGTGTATGTGTGCGTGTGTATGTCTGTGTCTGTGTCAGTGTCTGTGTCTGTGTACAGACTAGATCAAAAACTATAAACTGTATGAACCTGAAATTGGGTATCATATGTTTATGCCCGCGATGTGAGCAAAAATTTCATCACAATTCGTAAAATGGAGGGGTTACTTTATTTCATAACTTTTTTCCCAATTTTTATGTATTATTCGATTTTCTCAAAAACGGCTCTAACTATATTGATAAAACTGGGTATTTGATATATGTGAATGCCCACACAGTATCGCTCTTCTGGTTTTGAATGAAATGATTTTGTAGTTGCCTACTTCATCGAGAGAATTGAAAGTTTTCCCTGAAAGATAAAATTTTAGAAGCAAGAACTGCTAGAAAACCTATTAATCTAAGAACTGCTAGAAAACCTATTAATCTAACTATCACATAACTCCCTGTTCATAATTAAGTTCAAGGAAAACTGTTCCAAAAACACAATAACAATACGAACTACAGAGTGAAATTCCAAGGGTAGCTGTGTTAAACACATTGGGGTTGGGTAGATGTGCCCATGATGGACATCGTTGCAATTTCTATAGGATTCCTTTTGACTTTCACTTACCTATATATGAAATATATAGTAAGTGAAAATATTAGGATCGTGAAAAATGTCGACTTCCGGTTTTAAACGGAAATACACGTTTTGGGATCCCCTGAGTCCAAATAACCAAGTCTCGCGGAAGTGAGTGTGTGAGTGTGTGCGTGCGTGTGTGTGAGTGTGTGCGTGCGTGTGCGTGTGCGTGTGCATGTGTGTGCGTGCGTGCGTGTGTGTGTGTACAGACTAGCTCAACAACCATAAACTGCGTGAACCTGAAATTGGGTATTTGTTATATGTATATGCCCGCGATGTGACAGCAAAAATTTCATCAAAATTGATCAAACGGAGGGGGCACTTTATTTCTTAACTTTTTTTCCCATTTTTACGTATTATTCGATTTTCTCAAAAATAGCTTTAACGATTTTGATTCAACTTGTCAAGTTTAATGAGAATCAAGTATTCTTTAATATCAGGTAAGCTTTATCATTATTAAAATGTTCTGAGGAGGTTTAAATGGAGGAAGGGGACTTTTTTTTTTCTTATAAAGTACCTTTGTTTTTGTTTATATGGAGAAATTAACTGCCTCTCCTTACCCCTAAAAATAAGAAATGGCTAAATGTGAAATAGGAAGAAAGTCACATAAACATATACAGGTGAAAAAAAGAAAAATATTCCGTCAACTCATAAAACACGTTGAACCCACTCATGCCCAATACACCTTTAATTACAGACCATTGTTTATAAATTAAAGACGTTCTGTTCATTGAATGGAAATTATTTGTTTCCTGGTAAATATATGAAGGTTTCAATAACTACATTGAGAATTATAAAATATTATGCTTGCATTGCCGAATTATTACAAGTAAAAACTTTTATTTAATAATAAAAAATCCTCTTACCGTCCTACTTCTCTATTATCCATCATGGGCAAAATACTTCAAAAACTCATACTCAAACGTCTCAACCCCATCCTGGACTCAAATCATATAATCCCAGACCACCAGTTTGGATTCCGAACATCCCACTCCACGATCCAGCAATGCCATCGTGTGGTTGACGTTGTCTCGTCTGCATTGGAGTGCAGAATGTAGTGTACTGGAGTCTTTCTCGATGTTGAACAAGCATTTGATCGAGTCTGGCACCTGGAATTGCTGTACAAACTTCGAAAATTCCTTCCTCCTACCTACTTTCTCATTATCCGTTTCTACCTCTCAGACAGACTATTCAAAGTAAATCATAATAATGCCTTTTCATCCCTCTTTTCTCAGTCTTCTGGTGTTCCCCAAGGTAGCATCCTAGGTCCCATCCTATCACAGTTTATACAGCTGTCATTCCAACCCATCCCAACACTGTTATCCCCACCTACGCCGATGACACAGCTGTGTCTAACTGATGCTAGCAGTTAATAATGACCCAGACCTTGCGTCCCAAACTCTCCAATCCCACATCACAATCCACGAAGAATGGTGTCAAAACTGGAGAATCAAAATCAATCCCAACAAATCCCATCAAATCACATTTACACTTCGTCGTAAACCTACGACCTCCTGTCCTACCGTATCCTTTAATAACACTCCACTTATTCCTGTTCAACAGATCCGTTACTTAGGACTTCACTTTGACAAACGCCTTACTTGGAATCCCCATACTAGACTGAAAGGACAAGAAACTGCTCGTTGCTTCGTTGACTACTTCAACACTTACTTGACAAACGCTCGAAACTACCAATTAATTATAAAAGGCTAATTTGCATGACAATAATAAGACCTATTTGGACTTATAGCATCGAGCTTTGGGGCTCCACAAACCATCAAACTCCTCACGAATCCAATCCTTGCAATCCAAAATCCTTCGAAAAATCCTTAACGCTCCTTATTTCGTCACAAATAAACTCATCCATAAAGACCTTAATGTCCCGTATATTGCCGATTTGGCCCGATCCAGATACCAATCCTTTCATAATAAACTCCCGACCCACTCGGAACCCTGTTGTTTCCAGCCTCACTTCCTCCTTTATACCAGACAATCCTCCTAGGCGTTTGAAAAGAAGATGGCCTCGGGACCTTCTATGTTGAGTGTATCAGTTGAGAGCTACCAATGGGTAGCTTCTCTTCATGTTTGTTCAAGACATATTTTCTTAGTATTATCACATTTACTAAATGTATTTCTTTAAATACAGTTGTAAATTTCATTAAATAAAAAAAATTAAAAAAATTTAGTGCACATTAAAGAGCAAATACAAAAAAAAAAAAGAAGTAAATGAATGATGGGGAAAATGTGTGATTTTGAGAAATAATATTTAACAAAACATGGCAATTTCTAATCAAAGTAAATTGGTAGGTGAAAGTTGTGTGTTGCGTGCATCACTCCAGATTTTTTTTTGTTTAGATTATCATGGAACAAAAAAACATTTTAATTTTTAGTTTCAGAGTTGATATTGGAGTTTGATCTCAACAAAATATTGTAAACCTATCTTTGGTTGTAGAAGGTTCTTGATTTTTTTCAATTTTTTCCTAAAACTGGTCGGTCTAGCCATTTTAAATCTACGAAATTTGACCTTTTTCTGAGAATCCACTGTAGGGATTGATTTTTTCAAGAAAAATTAAATTATTTAATTTTTAATCAGCTTATTTAAATTGCAATATTTTCTAAATAATTATCATTTCCCAAAATAATTGATTACTGATAATAAAGTAAAAACTGTTTCTTCACAGATTCTAGCATCTGTTTTAATAACACAATCGGTCAAAAGGTTAATGGAGAAAATTCCACTAATCCAATTTATAAACACTTCCTGAGCCAAGACTAGTTATTACTTTTGTTTTTATAAGCCGCTATTATGAAACAAATCTTCACCGATTTTTCCTCAAATTACAAACTTGGAAGTATGGAATTTTAAGGCATACAATATCAAACCTGCCTCATGACGTTGAAAAAGAAAGTGCACCGCAGCTTTCTATTAACAGGTCTTGATTCTTAACTCAGTATGAATTGTACCAGGTGTGTAAATATGAAACCGGAATTTGCCAATGATAGGAGTTAGCAGTCAATATAATCTTCTAACTAATCCGTCAGTGGTGTTATCTGCTTTTGCCTACATGTAATAAAGAGATCCAATTGATACCAACATCAGTTTCATTCTATAACCATGTTTTTAGTGGCATTGAAAATGTTGACTTTTGTGCCAACAAATCAAGATTTGTGGACAGCATTTATTTTCCGTTTCCTTCTGAAAAAAATTGGAGCATTATCACATAGGATGCTTGTTGAAGCTTACGGGGAGCATGCCCTAGGCAAATCTCAATGTTTCGATTGGTTCAAAAAATTTAAAGATGGATTTCGATAAAAGAAACAAAGACAGTGGAAAACCACAAAAAAAAACTTTGAAAACGCTGATTCGGAAGCGTTTGTTGGACAATTATCACATGTGACACTGTCTCCATTTGTTTGAAAGATCCAGAAGGTCGGAAAATGGGTACCTCACCAACTGAATGACAGGAAGCAGGAAGCTCGAAAAACCTCATGGCAAATGCTGCTCGCCAGGTACAGAAAAAAAGTCATTTCTTCAGCAAATTGTGACTGGTGATGAAAAGTGAATTTACTTCGAGAATCCTAAGCGTAAAAAATCCTGGTTAACTCCTGGTGAACCATCGGCATCGCTTGGGGAGGAAGAAAATGCTCTGTGTCTGGTGTGATCAGATGTGTGTTACCTACTATGAGCTGCTGAAACCTGGGGAAACTGTTAATACGGAACGCTACCTACAACAGATGATAAATTTGAATAAAGATTTGCACCAAAAAGTCCCAAATATCAAGAAAGGACACACAAAGTGATCTTGCTCCATGACAATGCCCCATCACATTCGGCTAAACGGACCAAGGAAACGATCCAAGTGTTTGGTTGGTAAATTCTTCCGCATGCGGCTTATTCACCAGATTTGGCCCCATCCGATTACCACCTATTTGCATCCATGGGACACGCACTAGCTGAGCAGCGCTTCACTTCTTATGAAAATGTACGAAATTGGTTAAGTGATTGGTTTGACTCAGAAGAGGAAGCATTATTTTGGCGGGGAATCCACAAATTACCTGAATGATGGGAAAAATGCATAGATAGCGAAGGACAGTACTTCGAATAAAAAAGTATGTATTATTTTTACACAATCAACTCTTATTTGCTATTTGAAAAATTCCGGTTTCATATTTACACACCTGGTAATCAATCAACCAGGCAAAATAATAAGTAAAAAAAGTAAAAAAGCTTAGCATCAAACCACAAAGATGATTCCTTCAATCATATTGATTACAGAATAATTAATTCATTAATGAACAATGCAAAATATTTTAATTTCTATTAACAATTAAAGTATTCATAAAAATAGAAATTTTTATAAACATTAATTACATAAATAATTTTGCAATAATTGGTCCTAATAATACAAGAATAACCCAAAACAAATCGATTGGTGATCAAAACTTTAATAATTACTATTGGAGAATGCAGTTTAAAATTGAAATTTATTTATCATTATTATATGTGTGTTTTTATAAAAATACAAAAAAATTCTGTTTAAGCTGAAATTTAAAAATGCTCAAGGTAAGAAAAATCTAAAATCGATAATAGTTTATAATATAATACAAGCAATGGTGAATACAGAAACAATAGAAACTTAGTGAACTGTGCCAGAGTTAATCATCTAAAAAGAAACATTCAATCAGTTTTTTGCTTGAGTTAATCATCTTAAAACAAACAATCAAGCAGTTTTTTGCTGATCCAGGTCAGTTTTGTTTGTTTGCTTAATTTTTATTTGACTAAGCATTGCTGCAATAATTTTGAGCTGTAATATTTGCTAACGTTTGAAGTAAGGAACGTAAACATGTCCAGTTTAGGAGAAATTCCTATGATAAATGAAAAAATTGATGATTCGCCTTTGGAATCAACTAAATTATTGTTCAAATTGATTTTTGGAGAACCCTGTCGATTCAATCGTAAAAAACTAAAATCTTTTACTGGATTCCATCTTGACCATGAAAATATTGAAATGAAAATTGCCAAGGTGAATGAAGACTTTTGTATTTGTAAACTGAAAACTATCAGCAGTCTATTATCACTAGAACATTCAGATACAGGACGGGATATGGCAGAATCTATATGTTTTTTTCTAAACGATATTAGCAAATTACAGCAGCAATTACTTGAATATGCAGAATTTAAAAGATCAAGACTCAATACTCAACTTTGTGAGGAATCCAATAATCAACAAAGTATATTAAGGCAGTCAACAAGTTCATTTGGCAATCAGGAAAGTAAAACAAATTCTAGCTTAGGCCTAAAGACAGGGTACCACGCAGAGAACAAATGTAACCAAGGATCATGGGGAAGCATTGAATTACATTGCTCCCGATTGACAAGTATTCCTCAAGATTCTAAGAAGTTAGGGGATATGTTAATACCTGCTTTCACAATCAATATAAAGCTAGAAGATCTAGGATGTAGAGTGGAAGCTATTTTGGATACTGGTAGTCCTATATCTTTTTTAAGCTATGGAATTCTACCAAAATCAATACAGTTTGAATCTTATGACAACCGTCATCAGTTTAGGGGAATTACAGGAAGTAAAATCAACATTATTGGACAGTTTAAGCAAACAGTGGTGACACAAGAGTGTGAAAAACTTGTGAGCTTCTATGTTATTCCTAACGGAATTTTAAACAGCAGCTGTTTACTTGGGCGCGATTATATATCACAGACAGTATTAACTTTGAATGGAGGAATTTCAATTATAAGGGACAAAAGAGAATAACAATGTTTTTTTAAAAGGAAAATAAGAAAATTTCTTATTCAATGATGATATATAAATATTTTAATGAAACAATGAAAATTCGGTCTAATTTGGAAATTTAGACAACACAATGCATAAGTATCTTATATAAAAATACCACATGGCAAACATTAGAAGACATATGAGAGATTTCATAAAATATATGTAGTTAATATATTTACTAACTATATATATATATATATATATATATATTTTTTTTTTTTTTGTGTTTTTCTCTTTATGGTAACCCCATAGAGAGACAATTTATTTGTTGAAATACATGCTCCATGCCTTTATAAGGCATACTACATATATTGTAATTTTGCAGGCGTTTACATTAGAAGTTTGTTAAATTACTACTTAACTTATAACAGTTATAACAGAATAAAAAGTAGAAAAAAGAATAAAAATAAAGTATGATAAAATAAACAAAACCAAAAAAATAAAATAGAAAATATATATCACTTATAAGCACAACAAGTTTTAGGATGCCCTTCTGTTGCTTGTCAGTCGATCAAAATCAATTCTTTTTATAAATTTCAGTAAGTCTGTCTTAAATTTAGTAAAAAGTATATGCTCTGTATCAGGCCAGTTTCCATCACCATGCATGGTCACAACACTTTGTATTAATTTGTATCTTTGTCTGTCGTACAATCTGCAATCATAAAGTATGTGTCTGAAATTGTGTGTTTGTCCATCTTCATCACATGTGTCTGTTTGTATAGATAGATAGATAGATAGATAAATAGTTTTATTAAATATAAATTTATAATTTATTTCTTAGACAAAAATAAAAAATAAGCTTTTGTTGACATGGTTAAAAAAAACCGTCTGCCAAGAGTTGTCTATTCATTTTTAAACATTTTTATATATATTTACAATTCATACACTGTTCATAATTTTTAACTTGTATTAAAATACATAGTTACAATTTCTTCAAAGATTCTAAAAAAATTATAATAATACAGAATAATAATAAAGAAAAAGAAGAGAACAAATGGAAAAGAGAAAAAAAAAAAACTTATAAAACAAATACCAAATAATAAACAATAATTATTTTCTATTTACTTTACTAATGTTGTTATGTATTATATTGTTGAATCAGGAATGATCTGTATTTAAATGCTGTAATATGATATTGGTATAAGCTGTACCAGTCTTCCCCATTCAATAATCCTATCAATTCGTTGGGACTTAATATTTTTTTTTAAAATATTTTATTCTGTATTCTTGTAAAATAGGGCAAACGGCGACATAATGATATAAATCTTCAATTTCGTTACGGTTACAAAGGGTACAAAATCTTTGCTCTTCCCGTCTCTTTACGTTATTATTGAGATGAACTAATTGTCCTCGTAATTTAAATATGATTTTGATAAAATTCATTTTATTTGCATCTGATAAGTAATGCCTTTCACCCAAGTCAATATTTAGCTGCTTATACAGTCCATGGAAATTAGATAGTCTTGCTTTTTCCATCATGGCCTCCCTAAAATTATTTTTTAACACATTTAGAATTAAAGAAACTGTTTGGTCTTCTGAATATTCTAATGGGACCTTTATTTTATTACACAACTTTAAATTTTCTTCGTGCCAAAAGATTTTCTTTTTTATTATATCTGTTGCTAAAATTTTTGGAAGCCTCGATTCTGGTAAAGAAAGCACCCTTTGGACATATTTTAGATGTAATTGAATAGTGTAAAAAAATATAGGAACAAAATTAGTTTCCAGATATAAAATATATTGAGGTGAATTAACTGGAAGGGAAAATAATTTTTTAATAAGAAATATATTTAGTTTCTCTACTTCCTCAAAACTGTGAGATCCCCAAACTTGGCAAGCGTAGCATATTATTGATCTTAGAGCAGCATTATAAACATCCAGTTTTTTTGACAGTGGTATTTCATTTTTAATTATCAGGTTGTTGTAAGTTGTATTTATAGCAAATTTTGATATATTTAACTTATCTAAGAAATGTTTTTTTAATGTACAAAGAGGGGTCAAACCTTTTCCCAGATAATTATAATAATTAACTATTTCTAAATTGATTCCATCCATTTTCCATTTTTCATTTTTCCCTAATTTTCCCCCATTTCGGAATACCATGATTTGGGTTTTCTGCAGGTTGACAGTCAGATTCCATAGATTATAATATTCTGTCACCAGATTTATCATCATCTGAAGAACATTAGGTTCTGGCGCAAGCAAGACAATATCATCTGCATACATTAAGCAACGTATGTTTAATCCCACAATTTTGATATCACCTCCAATAAAGTCGTAAAAATCATTAATAAAAAGTGAAAACAAAGCGGGTGAGAGCAAACAACCCTGCTTTAATCCAACAGACGTCATGAAAAATCTTGTAACTCCGCCATTAGTCCAAACACAAGACTCAGTACATTTTTATAAACCCTGGAGGGCATTTATAAATTTACTGGACATTCGTAACGTATATAATTTATAAAACAGAGCATTTCGGTCCGGTGAGTCAAAAGCTGCCTTAAAATCAATGAATAAACAATACAATTTATGTCGTTTCTTACTCGTTTGAATTTTAATAATGTTTAACAAATTAAAAATATTGTCAACCGTGGAATATCCCTTCCGAAACCCAGCCTGGCATTCTTGCAATATTTTATTTTCATCCATCCATTGTTCTAATCTTAATAACAATAATCCAGTGAATAACTTAGCTATACTGTCCGAAAAGGATATACCCCTATAATTACTGACAACATTTAAATCACCCTTTTTAAAAAGCGGAATAATTATTGACTGAGCGAAGCTTTTTGGAATTTTAGAATTTTTATATATTAAATTAAAAAAATTTAAGAGACATTGCAAAAAAACATCTGGGCAACCCTTAAAAAACTCGTACGGAACTCTGTCATATCCTGGTGCTTTTCCATTTTTCGCTTTATGAATAATTCTTTTTAACTCTAATAATTCGAAGTCTCTATCTAGAGTGTGATTAACGTTATGTGGCGGACCAAACAAAATTTTCGGAGCTAAAATAGACGGATTTAATAAATTATTAAAGTATTCAACCCACTGTTCACTTCTAATATCCGAACTTCCCACAAATTTCCTATTTTTTATCACATTGACCAGATCCTAGAACCCCTTTGAATCCTTAACAGACTTAAATTTATCAGTAATTCCCATATAAAACTCCCGTTTTTTAACTTTACATAGCTCCTTATATTCTTTATTACTGCTGACATAAAGTTTTCGAATGACATCACACTTACTCTTCCTATACAAATTCAACAAGGCAAATATTTTCTTTCTTACTTTCCTACATTCATAATTAAACCATTTTTTCTTAAATTGATGTTTGTCGTTATCCCTCATACCGAATCTACCAAGAAAAGAAGCATTCTTAATAACCTCTATAAAATAATTAACTGCTGTGTCTGTTTCTATATATATATATATATATATATATATATATATATATATATATATATATATATATATATATATATATATATATATATATATATATATATATTTATATATATTTAAAAATTTATGCAAATATTTTTTTTTAGTGTTCGAACATTGATCAATAATTTAATAAAATGTATAGTATGAATTTTTTAGCAGGAGTTATATATAATTGTGCTACAGGTTTTATCAATTTATCATTGTTTATTTAATAATAATCCTTGTCTTTTTTTTTAAGTAGTATAATAATTGTAACTAATGTATTTGTAATTGTATGACTGTTTATTTACACAATTGATTCAATTACTACTGTTCTCCTTACATTAAAATTTATTTAATCTCAAAATTTTAATTATTCAAATTTTCGAATAATACATGACCCTCCATCCAACATTTAATAGTTGGTAAATTTTAAGGTAAAAATATATATCCCGTAATGTAAGAAATGCAAATTTTAAATCTCTAATTAGCAGAGTGAAATAGAAAACTATCAATTATTTTTGGATTAGAAAATATAATAGGTAGACTGATTATTTTGGAAATAACAAATAAATAAGCATTACTTATATATCACAAATAATTGCTCTTAAAATAATTTTGCAAAACAGTGTCGAACAACCATAAATATTTATGCCAAATGTCTTCTTGTTCAAATTATGTATAAACTTTACATGTATTCAATTTTCTTTTTAAATTAGTATGACTATATATTTAAGTTTTTTAAATTAATATTACTTTAAGTTTAAAGTTTAATTTAAAAAAAAAAAATCTAAAATGAATTCTTACCTTCATTCCCTCCTCCCAAGAGATCCAGAGATCACCCCTGGTTAGAAAACAGGCAACAGCATGGCGTGCAAGGTGATGTATCCATCCCTCTTCTCTCAACTGCGTCATAATAGCATCTATCCATGGGAATCCTGTCTGACCCTGTTCACATAATGTACCTCTTGCACATTGGCATGAGAAGAGAGTGAGAGAGATTTTAGTAAATTCAAAGAAAATAAATTAATTTTAAATTTTTTTCAAAATATGGTTTCGATTGTTGTATCAATTATTTTAATTTCAAAGAAATATATATATGTATATATATAACAATGTAAAAAGCATCTGAATTTTCGTTTTTATAAGGAAAATGTTAAGAAACAATGCAATGATTCTATTATTGTTATCCTAGTAACCTTTACTTTATAATTCTAATAATCTTTATCTTCCTTTGAAGATAACATGGTTTGATGGTATGGCTGAGTAGCTAGATCAAAGGTATTTTCCAACAAGCACTTAAAACAAGACAACTAAGAGACGGTAAATGTCCTTCTCACTCTTTTGATTCTAAATTTGATTGGATGGTTTTAGAAACAAATTGATACTTTTTCAATTTTTGATGAATCAAATTGGAAAACCAACCAATCAAATTTAGAATCAAAAGAGTGGAGGAAGGACATGCGCAGTCTGTTAGTTCTCAACATGTTTTAAAGTGCTTGTTATAAAAAGGAAGGTTGTGGAACAAGAGTAGATTGGTCAAAAAAACCTTGCCATTTAAAAACATAACAGGTTCCATATTTAATAATCAAAACATACTTGAATGAATAGGTTATTCTGATTTGATTTGAAATGATAAATTACATTTTTTAATATCTAGTCATATCTGCAATTGAACAATGCTAACAAAATACAATACTGATAAAGAAGAGGTATAATGAAAAAAACTTGAAACAGATAAAATAAAATGGATTAAAACAAAAATAATAGGGATAAATTGAAATCAAATAAAAATAATAAAATAAAATAAAAAAGTTAGGTAATAGCAAAGTTTAAGGGATGTCAGTAACAGTAAAAAAGTATCTCTTCCCCTGAAGCTAATTTAGAAAGACATAATTAAAAGGAACTGGATATGGATCTTATAAAATTATAAAAATAAAAAAAAATTAAATTAAGGAATACCTCCCTAACTAGAAACATTATAAAAAAAAAAACTTTTCTCAATGAGATTTTGTTAATGAGGGTTTCATTTAACAATGAATTTTACAATTATTAATAATTTTAGTCAGTGAGTTATTGAATTCAATGTAATTTTGGATTGGGCAACAGTTATTTTAGCCTTACTATATTTACTGAAAAAATCAAGACCAATATAATAATCAAAACATTGCTGGATTAATGCCATGACATAATAGTGGCTGCCACATTCTTTAGAACAGTTCAATACTGATGTCAATTTAGCTTTAAAATTAAACCAATTTAAATGCCAGACCAACTGATTACGCTTTCCAACAAAACATTCAACTACGAAGGGTCGATCATTATATGATAATTAAAAAAGAGGATGGTAATACATACGTTGGCCCATTTGGCTAATGCTTCAGGGTTCTTATCCCATGGGACTTGAACACATATTGGATTTCCTACCATTTTGTCAAAATTAGGATTCCTAGTAGCAGCACAATAGAAGAATTCCCTCCAAAGTACCTGGCCATGCAGTGAAAGTGGAGGCACAGCTTTTTTGATCTGTAATAAGTTAATCAGTATACATTTTAAAATGGAAGAAAAAATACATATAGCTTTAGATTTTATAAAAAACTTTAAAAACAATTCTATCATGTACTCCGGGACAAATAAATGTGTAAAGTTGAAACTCTGTTATTTATTTAATTCATGGTGATAAATATTTTTCAACACTATAACTAAACAAGCTGCCATCCAAGAAATTCGATGGACTGGAAGAGAGCTCATACAATTTACTACAGCTGTCATCCGAGTGTTTGGGTTAGGAAATGATTGAATGGCTAGTTCATGTTAATGAAAATTCCTCTACTTTGGTATAAATTCGAAATAAATCTTCTATATTTAAAATAAATTTACGAATGTGGGTTAGTACTAGTTACTTGAGTTAAATTAAAATGAAATAATTAAATGAGCTCATTTTTTATATCGATGTAATTGAGGTACCTCATGTCTTCTACTCAGACATCATATTATTTCTCGAGTCCATTCGGCAATAAATTAAAAAAGATTCGTCCATGGACCTGGCCAATAATGAATCGCTTATGAGAACTAGCGCACAAGTGGCACGAGACAGGCCGGCCGCATTGGTTCTAATTGAGCCCGGAGATAGCGCCAGTATCATTTCGTTCCGAACGGAACACCGAGAAACTATTGTTTCGGTACCGGTTTCATTGTGAACCGGATGACCTTGATATAGTGGCGCGATCTTTTTCTGTGCTTACCGAGTCTTTCTTAAGCCTACAGAGAGCTGCCGAACGAATGGGGTTGGCTATAAATGAAAATAAAACGAAATATAAGTGCACAGGAGTAGCCAGACCACAAGAAAGACAGGTTGTCGTTGGAAGGTCTACCTTCGAAAAAGTAGAGTTTATTTATCTTGGATCGCAGGTTACATCAACCAATAACGTTATGTCTGAAATAAAGAGAAGAATCACAGTGGCTAACCGATGATATTTTGGTGTGTTGAAACAGCTACGGAGCAAGCTCATTAGCAGGAAAACAAAGGTCCATGTATATAAAACTCTAATCAGGCCTGTCCGCATAGGATAGAAATAATCTCCTGGTCTTCGAGAGGAAGATCCTTTGAAGAATCTATGGGCCGGTAAGGGATGAGGAAGGCTGGAGAAGAAGAAGAAATAAGGAACTCTATGAGCTGCTCCAGGATATAGATGTTGTGACATTTATTAAGCTGGGACGCCTTGGGTGGGCAGGACATGTTGCTCGGATGAGGAGGAAATCCACTGTCCAAGAAGAGTCGGACGGCCCAAGCTCCGGTGGATGGACGGCATAGTACAAGATGCACGAAACCTGCTTGGAGTCCAAAATTGGAAGGTAGCAGCCCAAAACCGAATGGCGGAAGCTCATAGAGGAGGCCAGGACCCGTCACAGGGTTGTAGCACCAGCTGATTGATTGATTGATAACTAAACAAGTGTACGGTTGTTTATCATTGTATATCTCAGTTCTAATCATATCCACTCATTGAATATTGCTTCCCAGTAAAATATAAATATATTCTATGGATTTAATTATTCGGGTTAAGAAAGATGTTGGTCGTGGCCTTAGCTATAGGGAAGTTGGGAGAAAATATTCTCTTTCTCACATAGTAGCTAAATGTTCAAAACTGATTACTATCAAGTCGAGAAGAAGAGAGGGCCAAAAGAACAGCTAGGACGTCACGCAGCTAAGAGGATAAAGAAGGAAATTTGTCGTTTGGCAAGGGAAGGTGAATTATCGTCGGCACAAAAAATTAGGTATAATTTAAAATTTGTTGATTGAACATTTTATAAAATGCTACGTCTTGTTTTTCTAATTGTGCGTCCAATATAATATCATCCACTGGCTTCCTGAGGACTGCCACAGTCCAGAGTGAGTGACGACTTCTGCTGCTTTTTGGATATCTCTCCAGAGATCATCATCAGTATTAAACGCACCTTTAGAGTACACTTCATCCGAGAAACATTTCCAAAAGTGGGATTCCTTGATATGGTTCAGATCTGGGGAGTGAGATGGCCACTCCACCAATGTGATCCCCATTTCATGAAATCAGTCTTGCTAGAAATGAAAATTTTCGTCTGGAAATATCTGGGTACATGGGTACTGCCCATGGATACATCTTTTCTTTGATCAAGGTTAAATATTGCTCACTATTCACTCTTCTTAAGCCTTTCAATGAGGGAATTACAAGAGGTGGTTATCGATTTCCAAACCATCCACACCTCCACCTCGATTTTGACGTTTTATTCTGTTGTAAATAGTTTTTTTGGCCTTCTATGTAAATGTATTCATTATCAGGTCCATCTTTAGAAATTCTTTTCTCATCTGAAAAAGTATTGAAGTACCCATCGAAAGCCACTACACGAGAGGCACTTGGCCTTGGCTACACGACACTCGTGGTGCATTTTAGTTAGGGGATTTTTTTTTTTTTTAATTTTTGTCCACTTGATATTCATTTGAGAAAGTTTTCTCTGGAATACGTTAAAATTTAAATTATACCTAATTTTTCATGGCATCCACTGACTTCCTTTGGACTGTAGCAGTATATGTGGCAGTCCACAGGAAGCCAGTGGATGATATAATATTGGACGCACAATTAGAAAAACAAGACATAACATTTTATAAAATGTTCAGTCAACAAATTTTAAGGTGCTTGATGATGGAAAGATGTCCGAAACGTTGCACATAGGATAATAAAAAGAATATAATAATAATATGGTTGGATGTTTAATCACCTAAATAAAAGGCATATAATAGAATAACAAGAATAATCCAAAGAAAAATTATTAGCAAAAGAAAAAATATTAATAACAATGAATTTATGAGCTAAGTAACTTGTTTACATTTAATGAACAAATTTATAATTAAATTTAAAACTTGTTTATTACAGTGTATAAATTTTCAGGAATACAATCCATAAAATATTTAACTGATTTATATTCAATGTATACTTTACTCAAATTAATAGGAATAATGTAACCAACCCTTATTTCCTTTTCCTAATTTATTTGGTTACAAAATTACAAATTAATTTATTTAAGGCTTAAAAGTTAAAAATTACACCATGTGAAAATCCTTTGGTCCAGAAAAAAAAAAAAAATCATATATCATACAAATAATAGAATAATATCTCAGATAGGAACGAAAACGGAATGGAATAAAACCTAAACATTCTCAGATCATATTCTGGCAGGAACTTACAGAAACAAATAAATCACATTTACATACAGAAACAAGAGCGCATGAGATCTCATTCCATTCCGAAAAGTTCCTTAGAAGGTATTAGTTCCTCATTCCATTCCGCCTGGAATGGGCCATCCCTAAATATAATAAATGAAGTTAAATAAATGAAATGAAAATGAAGTCCATTAAAATGAATAACATTTAAAATAAAGACATGAAAAAAAATATTCATTAACCAACAGTATTTGTATTACCTTTCTGTACAAATCATTGAGCTGATAGTAGAAAAGCCTAGTTGAGAGACAACCAAACCTTAAGTAAGGACTTAAACCAGTCTGAGAAGGTAAGAGTGATTGTGGAGTCATTTTTGGTTTTCCAAAAGAGGCAACCCATGCCTGTATACATAAACACTTAAAAGAACATTGAAAGAACAAATAACAAAATAAATTGCATACCATAACTTTAAAAAAATATATCTCAAGCTTAGCCGATGTACAAGGCAGGAAACTGGATATGAAAAAGGGTAGGTTATACTGTTTTTTTATTAAAAGATTTTGCAATGCCAAACTTGTAGTAATTTTTTGAAATTTAGTCATTTTTCATATTTAAATAATTAATTTATAATTTTAAAATAATTTTAATGGAAGAGAAAAGATTGAACCATGGCCGGGAATTGAACCCAGTTTCTCTGCATCTCTTATCACTGAGCTAACCATGGGGCCATTCCCAGCTGTGTCAATCTTTCCTCTTCAGTGATCCCACCAGCCAGATCTTGCTGTCCAGCCCCCACCCCCCCTGGGTTACTACGCTACAATGTATTGCATACCATAACTTTAAAAAATATATTCTGGCCTGGGGGTGGGATCACTGAAGAGAAAAGATTGACAGAGCTGGGAATGGCCCCACAGTTAGCTCCATGGTAAAAGCGCTGCAACGGAGATGCAGAGGACCTGGGTTCGATTCCTGGCCATGGTTTAATCTTTTCTCTTCCATTAAAATTGTAGTTATTTGTTTATATTTAACTATAGCTTAATTTCCTACAAGGCTTATTTAAAAGCTAAACAAATCTTATAATCGAAATGCACTTAATATCTAACTTTTTTGTTTTATATTTTATAACAAAATTAATTTGTTGCATTTAAAAAATAAAATAAGATTTTCAATATAAAATATAGATATACTCATTCTCCACATGCTTCCAACCTCAAAACAACTTTGAATTAGACGATGAATAAAGCAAGAGTGTCATTTAATTTGTTAATACTATTAACATTTTAGACATAAGTTACAAGTATTCATATATGTATTCAAAGAAACCTTTACAAAATTACTTCAGTAGAATAATTTAAAATAAAAAATGTTTGATGCCATATTCTTCAATCAAATGGTCATAATTTTGTACAGCTTTTAAATATAAACCAAAGCCCGGTGCATATGAGCATTAAAGTAATCATAAAGAAAAGTAATATGCTGAATTTTACTAGGCGCGATGAAAATGGGAAACTGATAAATATCTGATACCCTCGGCCTATCTTGATTCGCACCTGGGCTGCCCTAATCTGGGTTTGGTTTATCTCTGGCATTTCAAAAGCACCTTATTAGTAATAGGACAGTGCATATGTGATGCTGCATCATTCTTATATCCTTATATAGTTAATTTGGTAAAACTTTTGAATATTATATTATTTTTTGCCAATGATCCTGACTGCTAGAGGCTTTTATTTTATTTTTGATTATTTACTTAAATGTTATGTAATATCCCATAGAATTAACATAGCATTTCCTTTTACTGTAAACTCTTTACCTTTTGAAGAATTTTTAACATTTTCTTGCATCAATTTAATTGGTAACAGTTCTTACTTACTTAATTTCTTCCATTTTATGTCAAGATGACTACTTGTCTAAACATCAAATTTCGGTACTACTTCCCCTATTCCCCTCCGGGGAACTATATTCGGAGTCGCTGAATAATTCAAACCTATACCATAACCTACTTTTTCATTAAACTTTCATTTTTAAAAACCACTTCGATCAGTTTTTTAATAATAAACCCAAGACATTCTATGAAGATGAAAGATGGGAAAAATTCATATTAAGTAATGGTCAATATATTGTACTTTATTAATGTAAATAATCGACTGAGTTTTATTTTACCCTGAAAAATCTAATACAAATAACCCTGAAAAGCTAATACAAATAATAGACTGAGTTATATTTCACCCTGAAAAACCTAATAAATTTATTTGACAACCTAATAACATTTTTTTTAGTTCTTCAAAAAAGTATAGGCATAATGAAAAGATAATAGGTTATAGAAAAACAAAGAAGTGGATAAATTGTTAATAAAAAAATGGATTGGTAAGAAACTTATACGCATAACAAATAGTTACGTAATTACTTGTATTCGGAACGGTATAGGTTCAATATTAATATTTTTCAGGGACTCCAAAATACTAATACTTCGAAAAATGATAACATTTCGATGAAGAGTAATGTTCTATAGATGCAAGGGTGGGGAGATGCGGTATTTGTACCACGGAAAATGGCTTGAGAAGGATAAGTAATCACGAATGTATGAAATGTAAGGCAGCTATCTGCTTGTCTCATGCAAATATGAGATCATTGACCGAATATTTAATATGATTTACATCAATGACTTCTTTTAAATTAAGTTAACTTTCCTTGTATATATATTTTTATATCTACTTATACTTAGTTGTGTATCATACATTTTTTCATGTATTTTTTAACATTTTAAAAGCTAAGCACTCGGAACAAAAGTTGCACTGAGAAGCTAAGCGGGTCTGCCAGCTATTACACTCCCCAAGCTAAGGCGTGCAGACCACTCTCCACCGCTGATTGCCTCAACTTCTTTAACTCCTCATAACCTTCTCCGACTATTTCGTAATGTTTTATTTATTTTTTATGATTCTATAATACCTTTATTATTATTCCAATAAATTAAAATGCTAGATTATCGATAGCAATAACAGATTACGTGATTTAAGAAGGTATTAATGAACAATAATATAATAATGTTATTGCTTTATATACATATTTTTTTTAAATTTAATTAATTTTTTAATAAATAATATTTTTTTATTTGAAGTAATGTTTCGATAATTTACCAATGTTTAGATGGATAAAAAACTTCCCCATCCTCTTTTTAGATGCGGGCTTTGGATCGCCACTGGAAGAGTTAGGAATGTTAGTAGCGACATACTAACACCAAAACTGGAGAAATAATAGTGAAATAAAACAATGAATATCACCAAAAAACACAGAGCGTCTAGAACTTGAAATGAATAATGGTAAATATGTCCTTCAAGACCCCTCACTGTAGCCGGGGGAGGGATAAGGGACAGAAAAAAAAATTTAGCAGGTAAAGAAGGGGTGAAACAGGCTTCCCCGAACGGACGACCCAGATGATAGGCAGCTACCTGGCCAAAACAAATATTTCTGCAATTCCGCAATTTTACCCCTGCAGCCTAGCGGCCGTTAGATGTACTTATAAAGTCTCCGTGGATCCGCTATGATGGGCCTCAGTCACCACGACTTATCTCTTGTGAAGCTGAGGACGTTAAATAAGTGAAAAACCGATTGCGAGATATCTCTTCATTAGCTACTGGGTTCAATACTTCATTACCTTGATGAGTTATCTCGTCGTTAGCTTGTGGGGACCGACTTTTTTTCACGAGATATCTCGTCTGGAGCCATGAAAGGGTTAAAGGCCAAGAAAGAGATTGAGGCTTGGCTGAAGATTCAAACGATTTTTGGCCGAAAACGAAACTTCGGTCGGTTACTAGTTATTTCCATATTTATATACAGACACTAGACAAGGATTTCCAGACTTTCACCTCCCTAGATATCAAATCCTTCAGGATTTAATTAATTTTAATGTTTAACATAAAAGTTTAGACTACTTCACTGAATAGTTAAGCTTCTTTAATCATTGTTTAGGATTCAGAAATTCAAACAATTTCTGAAGAGGAGTTTCTGGAGTTTTGAGAAATAGAATTTGACGCTATATCCATTCTTTCCTCAGTACTGTGATGGACGAAACAAAAAAAGATGTTTAGTTCTGTTAACCAATTTTATACCTGTAACCAATTTTATACCAAATACATTTTTTCAACAACTCTTGTTATCTACTTTTTTTGCACACAAAGATGCTCAATACATATCTGTATATATAAATCTGTTATTTAAATTAATGGTTATAATAAATTTTGAATCTGTGCTGGATAGGCACAATGCGCCTGAACTCCGGAGTTTATAAATCATGCCCAAAGGAAGTTTAAAAAAAAAATCATTCTTGTATCCATATAGTATCCTAAATAGCTCCTACTATAGTTAGCTATTTTTCATTGGTTTTGTTAGTACTTTAGGATTCTCAAAATTAAATATATGTAAACTAATAATACTATACTGTGACAAAGCTGTTGATTTTATGTTTTTTCATTTAAATTATCTGTTAAGTTTAATTGTAAATTTTTCTTCATCTTCATGTCTAATCAATGAAAATATTGTGGAACACACCTTTTAAATATCTGTTAAATGTATGAACCCAATATTCTATGCTCTTTCTTTCACTTTCACAAGCTATAAAAAAAGCAACTCTTTTTTTTCTAAATCTGAACTTGAGTTTAATCCTTCTCGCAGGAGAAAAAACACCGAAATGAAGACAGTTAACATCGAAAATTTCTCAGGTATAAAAAAAACTTTACTGAAATGACATGGCATCCCAATAACTTAACATACCGATATAACACAAATATTTATATTGTAGTATAAAGTGACACTTCTTCTTTAATATAAAAATTTGACTACATTAAATATTCAAAACATTGTGAATTACCTTCCTTTCCAAATGTCTTTCTAATCTTGAGAGGGCTTCGCTTTCACCTCCTTGCCAAACACCAGGCAATAATCCTTCAGTACAAAAACCTGTAGAAAAAATGCATAAAATATATCTCTTTATCAAAATAGTATTAACATGAAAAAGTTATATAATAATAATGAAAAGGCACAAGTCCAGGCCAGAGTCCACAAAAACCATTATTATAGACCACAAAAGCAAAACGTTTGATTGTAAATTTTGTAAAATGGGGATTCTTAATGATAATATTAGCTCAAAAGTGGGTGAGAAACTTTGCAAAATCAGGAATTGGTTGGCTTTTTCTTAATCTTTTATCACAAGGAACATAACGATATGCAATTTACAGGGATGTGTGGGGGGGGGGTGCACGGTGGGGAGGTCTGGCCCACGTACTATTATATTAATTATAGTAAACATAAATGAAAACAATCATTAATTGTTATGCAGTTATATTTATAATTAAAATATTGGTAAATTTAATTAAATTATTAAATTTAATATAAAATAAATTTTTGAGATAAGAGGGAGTATCAGTTCTTAAATAATAGAAGGCATTTGATTTTCTTTTCTTTATATTTATTATATAAATAAATAAATAATAGTGAGTGATAAATAAATATTATGTATAGTATCAGTAATTTCCACTGATGTATGTAATGTATGATGTATTTTCCACTGATAAAAAACAATCTTGGGATGAACCTCTCTCTATTGAACCGAAAAAAGGAATTTTTGAAACAAATTTATTTACCTAGCTCTTCAAGGGTGGGAACTCCATACTTTTCATCATGATTATCGGAGATGGGTGAAATAGCATCTCCTATAGTTGCAGCTGTAACAGGAGGGTCTGGTAGAGGGGGACTATCCATGCCAGCAACAACAGTTTGGAACTGGTGGTAGGTAAGTGGTGCTCGTCCACCATTCCTCTCAATGATACTGTAAAAAATAATCATTGGCTTATCATTTTAATATCCCAATCCCCACTGGATAAGTGGATCATTTTAACTAAAGAGGGGCAGTTGTGTCCCAGACAGTTTATATTGATTTGGAAAACTTTAGGACACTAAGACATCATTTTTCTAAAGCCTGGCTAGTTGTAAAAGGAGTCCACATACGATTTTTTTTAAATTATATAAAACATGTACAGTAAAAACACCAAAAAATGATCCAAATTCATTCCCCTGTGATGTCCCGAGGTCTGAGTCTGCTCAAAGTACAAGTTCTATGTCCCTATAATAGGTAAATTTTTGCATCTTTTTAATTCAATTTGTTGGAAATACTATAAAATTTAAGATAAAGGATTAGAATTGAAAAAAAAAACCCATCTGTTCACCTAACTTCTGCAAGGATTCAAGCTCTCCAGAAGCAAATAGTTTCCAAAAACCTGAAAGGTTATGTTTAATGGTTTTCATTCCCCTGTAATCCATAGTGTTTTTCAGGTAAGGTTTTTATTTTTTAATTGATTCAAAAATAAATAATTTTATGGCAATGGTTTTTTTTTTAGCTAGTGGAATTAAGATATATTTTTTCACTTTCAACTGTAATCAAACAAACTTTAAAATTCATTCCCCTGTGTTACTGAAAATCAAATATGGCTGGGGAATGAAGATAGCGACACAAGATTGAAGTTTTTGTTTCTTTCTCAGCTTTTTAAAATCACCATCAGTTCTTAACAATGGAAAATTAAAAAATAATGTAAACATCCAAATACACTGGTGAAAAAGAAAATAAACACTTGGAATAAATTTACCACTTTTATAAGATAATTAAAAAAAGTGCCTGCAACAGAAAATAAGTTGAGAGAGGAGGTATTTGCTAGAAAAAAAGAAGGACTTCATTATAAAAAAATCAAAAATGATTAAAATATTTAGGCAATTCAGGTGGAGAAAGAGAAGTAGGAATATAAAATGAAGCGATAAAAAATACAAAAAAATAAAATAAAAATGTAAAACTGGTATATAAATGACGCACAAGACATTCGCTTGAAATGGAAGCAATGGAGAACAAATTCAAATACATTTTTGTTAAGAAGACATTTTAAAATGGTCACTGATTTTATGAATACACTCTCCTCATTCAACCGATGGTGAAAATTCACAGCTACAATATTTATTCTCCCCTCAATACATTCATGGAGGGAACTGGTAAGGAAAACCAAAGAATAAGCTCATGAACCCCATGGGAAATTCGGAGCATTAAAATCAAATGATAATTCTAATAAGGTTTAATTATGATTGCAATGGTACTACTTTTGTCTCTCATTTTGTCCATTTATTTATTTACTTTTTTTTTTTTTATTAATTTCTTTTTTTTTTTTTGGAGCTCAACACCCCATCACAATTAACAATTTTCCTTTAATATCCAATAAACAATTTTTTTTATATATTTTATATAATTATTTATTCCCTATATTCCTCAGTCTGAAAAATGCCATAAAAAGTGCACTCTTTGCTGAGAATGATGATGAATTCCCTATTTTTAGTTTCATCCAATTTATATCACCGATTGTTAGCTTCTACCCTTAGAGCTGTGATTCCGCACGATTTTAATTTTTTTTTTTTTAATTTTTAATATTTTGATTTAATTAGCTATTTTTACTCATTCAATTTAATTTTCAGTATTTACAACACTGCTCAATGTGAAAATTGCGATAAACAAGAAACACTTGAGCATATTGTTATGGTATGTATGATTGTATGACATGTATGATTAAGATAAACTATATTAAAAAAAACATTTTAACTTTTAATAGCAGTTTAATATTATAGGTAATTTCATGGTTTCTGAAATAAGGCTAAGGTTTCAGGCAGAACCAATGAAAATTCTTAATAACAAACAACAAGCCTAGGAAGTCCTGCAATCTCTTTCTCTTTCAGCCATTTGTTTATTCAAGGATGCAGCAAAAGTAAAATACAAACCTGTAGCACTTAGTATAAAAACCAAATGGATTCTTACAATTCTAGTTTATACAATGTGTGTGCCACTAATGATATGACAGTAATATTCATCGCTTTGCACATTGTTGAAATGTTCTGGTCACGTACACGTCCAAAAGGTTCAGGATCTTCCTCAAAGGTGAGGCATGTAGTCCCCCATTCCTGTTGGAAAACACCATAGGAATCAACTATTAGAAAAACTAAATAAGCAATTATAACATGGATCTTAAATATAATTCTTTATCTTAAAAATAAAAATTAGTTATAGTGCTACTTACCTTGAAAAGTTTGGGTAAAATATCAGCAGGTTGACCTCTAAGCACGAAAAGGCGTGAATTAAGCTTTCTGAGACTGTGGTCCAAATCTTCAAGACACTGAAGCAGGAATCTGACAAAATTCATCAAAATAAGTTAATGCCAAATGGTGAATTCATTTCTTCTGGAATATCATGTCTCACCTCCATTTGTTAATACCAACATTTGATGCATTGGCAAACCATGGGTCTAAAATGAAAATACATCTGAAAGTTTTGGCTCCTTTCAGGCCTTGTCGGAGACTGGGGTTGTCATGCAATCTCAGACCTTTCCGAAACCAATGAACAGTATGTTTTTCTGTCATTTTATGTAATATTAATCATCATTTTTAATAATATAGAATCTCCTTCCATAATTAAACTGAAAAAAAAAATGTGATTTCATAAATGTTTATAAGCTAAACACCATTAATGCGTTTTAAATTTAAAATTCCAGTTATTTAAATGCATTCTTTCGAATAAGACCTACTAGAATATGTTCATAGCAATTAATCATGTTCAGAGCTACACTAAACTTGGCAAGTTATTGTACAACAATTTGTTTTAGCTCTTCAATTAGCAAGTGTTTAACTGCAATAAATGGGCAAGATCTCTATGAACAATTATCCTAAAAAATCATATCAGTTGTATCATTTTATTTCATAATTCTTTTCTAAATTAAATAAAACTCAATTGCATGACAATTTTACATAAAAAATCCTTTTCAGTAATACATATTAATACAACCATATTTGAAGTTTATGATCCATATTAATAATGAAAAGGTTCTTTTTTTTTTTTTTTTCAAGGTATACCAGATTTTAATCAATGAAATAGTAACATGAAGCAAACACCTTTGTCCAATGAGAAAGTGGAAAAAGTAATAAGTCTTAAAAAATGTTAAGATTATTAGTTTTAATAAATAACATGTTATTCCTATGGGAAAATAAAAATACATGTTTTAAATCTTGTTGATGTTAACATTTACAAACCAAATAGAACAATCAATAAACACCTTTGGATTCATAAAAATTGAAAAAAAAAAAATAATAATTGTAACATTTTTCAAAGGAATCAAATCTCATAATATGGAACAGTTCACTGTAAATTGACTTAGAAAAAAAAAAAGTTAGATTACCTACTTGTAAAAATACAATGAACACATAACTTCTTATTAAGTTATGAAGGATTTTATGAAATTAATAAAAAGGACTGATTGTGAGTATATTACGAGAAGAATAAAATTTTCTACAATAGATTACAAAAATCTCATTTCATTTTGGAAAACATAAATAAAATGTTTGATAAAACTGAGTTTATGGCTTAAATAAAAAAAAGAGTCAATGATTTGCAATGTTATTGGCAGGGGTGATCAAAAGTTAGAAGTTCAACAAATAAATAAAATAAAAATGTTATCATGGCCTTCATATCCATTTTTAAAATAAAGGATGTAAACTTAAACTTATTTAATTATTTATCTATAAATAATTTGATATATGTCCAAATAATTTCCTAAAGTGTGATACAAAACATATGAACAGATAAATAAATTGGAATACTGTTTTTAAAGAAATTCAGACTCTCAAAGAGTATTGCTTTTCAATGGTCTGAAAAAAAAAAACAATTATCATTAAGGTATTAATATTTATAAGGGATCATGAAGCCCCATGACATAATAGTTGCATAACTGATGATTGTCAATTGAACTGCCACTGCAGGATCCTTTAAACTGCGCTTCCTCCTACTTATACTTACATATATTAATTATTCTAAACCGAATAGTTGTTAATTTCTATTCTCATAATTAATAAATAATTAACTTACGGGGGTTGAAAATGTACATGTCAATTGATAGGGCCACAATTGTAAGAACATCGAACTTAATAAATTCGAGACAGCTCTCTGGGTGGGTGAGGGCTAGCTGCCCAAATCGGAAGAAGAGCCCGATACCACACTGCCCGCCACCGCCACTGCTCTCAAAGCCTGCGAGCCAACGTGACTCGTGACGTCACAAGTTAAAATAATCCGGGTCACGTGAACCTTCACGTTCGTAAAACTTTAACTCTTTTTGACCAACCACCCTCGATTAATAATTGGTATATTTACTTATAACATGTTTTGATATGTTTTTAATTTTAATTTTATCATACCTTGCCTTTCGGGTAACTCGCCAATGTAGCAATGTTGCCAAAAACCATTCCAACTTCTAAGACTTCGGGTCTTTAGGGTTTCTTTTTATTCATAGTGTTCTTTTGTTCCACTCTCTTCACAACCTACAATGCACATGTCTTCCAGGTGGTTTCGGGATTTTTTAAAGAATGCCAGGTTACCAATAATCAAAAGACTATCAGGTAATATGTTTTGAATATATAGGTATTAGTGTTAAGGTTTCGAAAAATCATAGGTAGTGACGTATAAATTATAATTAGTTATTACTATAACCAAATAATAATTTCAACTACCTGCTATGATAAATAAATATTAATTTACAAATATTTTTCATGTTCATTATATTTAATATATAATAAAACAATGGCGTCCGCAGGATTTCTTCTAGGGGGCAGATTGTAAAATTCCTATGACCGGGGGGGGGGATAAGATTCTCTGACTATGTGAGGCCTAATTAATTTATCAAATGAAACATTGATATTTGAAAATTACCAGACAGATGATTTGAGAACCAGAAGATAGCAAGTTAAAAACCCGGAGCCAAGGGAAATTTAATAATAGTCGGCATTAATCCCCTGGCCCGGGAAACCCCGTATAGCCTAGACGGCGAGGAAGGGGTGGAACCAAAAAAAAAAAAAAAAAATGATATTTGAAAATTAAAATATTAGTTTATATAATACTTAATAAACATTCAATAAACAGTAATAATAAGAATTTATTCCATTTTCTGCTTTTATTTCTCATATTTTCTAGAGAGGACAACCGCCATCGCCTGACATCCACCCTGCGGACGCCATGTAATGGTTAATGTTATATTTTGCAATTACGACCTGTACCCTTTTATTCAAATCAGATCTTATTAGTTTCAAAAACATATAATCTACTGAGAACATTGCATCACTCAACCTACTTGCGGAAAAATTAATTTGCACACTCCCATCCCCCCAAAGTGGATAGCCCCATTTAATTTTGGCGGGCTCAGCAGATTTCGAATCTTGGAATTAAGACGAAATTATGACCATTGTTTCAAGGTTGAGACATTTGTCTCTGAATGGTTTAATTTGTTTTATTTTTCTCCCTTATTTAGTACGTTTCTGTTAAACGCAGCGTAAACCAACCGTAACATGTGGTTTTTCACCAATAATCGATGATAACCTTAAAGCTATTGACTATATCATCATCGGAAAACTATTTACCTACACTATTTACCTACCATATAAACATTGAAGAATTATATATATATATATATATATATATATATATATATATATATATAATAAATAATAATAACAACAATAATAATAATAATAATATTGGTGGACTCGGTAAACTATTGCCAAAATTTATATATACATATGAAGTTTTATTACTTGTATCAGTTCGGTACCTTAAATTATTAATTATTTATTACTAAAGATTTACTACATTATTTATTATTTAGATATGATAATATGAATTTCTATTATCATCAGCCTGTTATTTCAACTTTAGGCCTCTACTTAAGGGGGTATGGTCTAACATCCCGCGGGGTCTTACCATCTGTCTTACCATTCTTTTATACCAAGCACACGTATTGTATGAATAATTGAGTTAAATTAATGCCAATTTATAAGCTATCATTGATATTTTTGCTGAACTAGACATATTACATATTACATGTATTATATATACACACATAAGATTCGGTTTCGCCCGAAACCAATTCTTTGGCCGAAATTCGGTTTCGGTTTCGGCTAAAATTTTGGTTTCGATCTAACACTAAAAACAATACATTACGCGATTCAATTTAAACAACTAAATTTGGACTCTCTCCCCTTTAACTTCTCCCCACGTAAGGGGGTATACCCCCCCAGGTATTTGGGCGTACTCTGCAAATCTTGATTCTTACTACTATGGTATAGCGAAGTTATGGTTAGAATTCCATGGTGGTACACATTTCAGTCCGTTTTTCCTGTTCCGAGGATCATACTTTCACTTACCTATGTATGAAATATATAGTAAGAGAAAGTATTGAGATTGTGAAAAATTTTCAGGTGTTTTTTTTTATTTACTCAAAAACAGGAGTAACGATTTTGATTAAACTAGGTACTTGATGTATATATGTGCTAGCGATGTGTCAGTCAAAATTTCATCAAAATTGGTCAAACACAGGGGGCACTTATTTAGTAAATTATGTCTCATTTTCAAGTTTTTTTTATTTTCTCAAAAACGGCTATAACTATTTTGATCAAACTGGGTATTTGATGTGTGCATATGTCCGCGATGTGACAGCCAAAATTTCGTATCCCGTATTATCACTGATGAAAATAAAAACTTTTATTTAACAATAAAAAAATAAATAAATACGTGATGCTCAAATTATTTAAAGCAATTAAAGTGTGAAATGATATGGTATAAGATAATATTTAACTAATCAAATTTTAGTTTAGATCATATCATAATACCATAATAAATTTCCAAAGGCAATATAAAGTGATTTTAGAGGAACAGTAATCGTTCTCGATTTCCTGAAAGGCATAAGAGACAACTTATTAGGTGTCGTAAATACATCTTCTATAGATTCATCTCATGATATATTTACAAAAAGCAAATCGCTTTAAAAAACAAGCGAGCAGTAAAACAAAGTGTTGATGAAATTAGGTCTCTTAAAAAATGAAATAAGCACTAATGAATCGAAAAGTACTGAGAACTTTCAAGTTCGCAGATAACTTACGGAGATATACAAATATAAGCATATAAATTTGAAAAAGTGTGGCGTTTACATATTATCGAAACACGTCGATTTCGTAAGTTCAAAAGTGAAAGTTGTGTGTTGCGCCCAGCGCACCAGATTTTTTTTCTTGAAATTATATCTAGAATCTCCCCCCAGAATTTGAACATTAAGAAATGAATCACTCTGTATATATAAGTAAGTCGGCATTAATACCAAGCCATCGCCACTTACCCGACAAAAACACACAAAAAAAGAAAACTTTGATAACTAAAAGGTGGGAATGGGGAAAAAAGAAACATATGTATAAGTAAGTGAAAGTGAAAAACACTTAGATTTCAGCTGTGATTAGGGTCCTAACTGAAGTTGTGTCTGCCGGGCATCCCACCATTTCTAAAAAAATAGTTACTCCAGCCTTTTTTTAGGTTTTTTTTTAACGTCACTTTATGCCAGTAAGGCTAATCGTACGATGTTACAGCGGGAGTCCTAAATTTTGCCTCTCCGGGTATAATTAGGATAGGCGTCTTTAACGAGTACCTGACATCGTACAGGCTCGGGACCTCCATTTTACGTCCTATCCGAGGGACGGCATTTTTAGGTTGTTAAACAAATATGTACATTTTAAATTGCAGTCCGCAATTATTTGTTTTGTAAAACAAGGGCGTACCCAGGATCAAAACTAGGGGGGTTAGGCAAGCTATGTTCGTTCAGGTTGTAACATCTTACCGCGGAAAAGGTGAATGAAAACAAAATTTTAAGAAAATTATGTATAATTATAGCAGTGCTTTATCAACTAAGTTATGATAATTATTTGCTTGAAAAAAATTCTCGTATTATTGGTTCCTGCCTTAAAAGCCTAAAAAATTATTGCTTCCGGCCTTCCAGGGGGGGCAGCTGTCCCCCCTGCCCCTAGCTGGGTACGCCCATGTTGTAAAATATGATTTGATACCATTATAAATCGTAAAATATAAATGTATAATTTAATAAAAATACAAGCTTCCACCCCACTATTATATAAATGTAAAGTAGAAGGCTTATTTTGTTCCCATAAAGTGTCCGAGTTTAATGGAAATTATAACTATTATGCATCGGAAAGTCTCTTTATTCCATTATCTTACACAATTCCAGTCACATAAACATTGCTATTAATATAAATCCAGAGAGGTCATTTACGCAACAAATGTTTATTATGTATACACGCTTGATATGAAGTTGGCAACTTTCCATGTTCCCTAAGTTTATCGTTTGTGGAATAGGCAAGAAAATGATTTTTATGCGTAAACGACATAGTTATTGGTGAATTATTGTGAATTATATTATGGTGAGTTATTGGTAAATATAAAACCGTGTATTATCAAAGCGAAGGAGGTAGAGATAACATTTAAAACAGCACTTGCTTGAATAAGAACAATACAATTATTTAGTATTCATAGCAAAAATTTTGGAGCAGGGGTTATACGGCCGACCGCATAGTGCATCGAATGCAGGATAAGCATGGACAAAAAAAAAATAATAATAATAATAACAACGAAGGCTTAACGAACCCGATTTTTGACCTTTTTGATAACTGTCTATCCAAAGATAAAATTCATAGTTAACATTTTAGTTCAGATTCTTTTTTTTTTTCCACCCCAACAATTTGTCTTTTTAATAAAGAAAAGGCTGATTACCCTTCTTAGAGGAGTCTATTTCAGGAAAATAAAACTTTATTTTCACTGAATAAAATATTTCGTTGTTTCAGTTGGGCCGACCATAATCTCAAACTCACATTTGCTTCAAAATCCTTAATAGAGAACATTTGCTTTAACAGCACAATATAGTCTTCTCTCGATTGACACAGTTTTTTGTGTTATTTGATACACTTTTTTTTCCAATTTTGTCCTAGCTCCGAGGCACTGTGACCCGGTCTTATAATTTTATTTCCTTCTGTCTGACAGCACTTTTGCTATTCAATTTTTTATAAGATTATATCCTTTTATCGAGAAGGGTTGTGATATGAACAATTATAAGTTTTATGTTTAGGGTTTATTAAACGTCACTTTATCTATGGCTAATCGGAGTTTAGGGTTTATTAGTTATGTAATTGCATTATTCCTTTAAAAATGAAATTATATATATATAATTATTTATATATATAAATATATGTATATATATACATATACATATACATATATTTATATATATAAATAACCACAATATTTTAGGGGGATCAAGACCCCTGTGACCCCCCCCCCTACATCCGCCCCTGATTAGAATTGAACAAAAATGTTCTTCATTTCGGCTGGTTTAGTGAATACAGCTATTGAAAAGCCCGTAGTTAATATATATTAGTTACATTTTATAGACTGATAACATGAATATTATTGGGTCGTTTTTTAAGAGTGTTTATAGTTGACATATTTCGAACTAAATCTTTATAAAAAATTATTTCCAGTGCAAATTCTTATAAAAATCTATTAACACCTATTATAAGCTTGTTTTATAATTAGCAACTATTTATTTAAAATTCTGAAGGCATCGTAAATGGAAGACCCACACATGTTCATAAAAATAAATATCAGCAAATATCGAGGAAAGGCACAGCGAGCAGCTTAGGCGTACCCTTCACCAGTAACCTAACGCGATTCCACGTGAGTCTGATGACCTTTTTTGTTTCAATGTAACTACTTCCTACTTCTATAGGAACCGGATTTTATATTATCGACTGTATTTCAGGAATTAATTAGCGTTTAGTTTTTAACTTCACTCGATTCATTAGTTAAAGAAATAAACAGAACCTAGTTGATGTACCTATTACTGTTTTAATAGGTTTAATACAAACAATAACTTAAAAATCAACAGAATTTGCTTTAATGTTAAGGCTAAATTAAGTTCTTGAAAAATAAATGACTATGATTATAAAATTATAAATATTTTATATTATTTGACTTTAAAGCAATAAAAATTAACTATCTTTAAAGTTAAAATCTGGTGTGGTGCACGCATTATCACTAACCACCCTCGATTCTTTGACTAAAAATATACATTATTTTTTACTTTCACTTACCTACATAGGAAATATATAGTAAGTGGAAGTATTGCGATCGTGAAAAATTTCGACTTCCGGTTTTCAACGGAAATACGTGTGTGTGTGTGTGTGTGTGTGTGTGTGTGTGTGTGTGTGTGTGTGTGTGTGTGTGTGTGTGTGTGTGTGTGTGTGTGTGTGTGTGTGTGTGTCTGTGTGTGTGTGTCTGTGTGTGTGTGTCTGTGTCTGTGTCTGTGTCTGTGTCTGTGTCTGTGTGTGTGTGTCTGTGTGTGTGTCTGTGTGTGTGTCTGTGTGTGTGTCTGTGTCTGTGTCTGTGTCTGTGTCTGAATCTGTGTCTGTGTCTGTGTCTGTGTCTGTGTCTGTGTCTGTGTCTGTGTCTGTGTCTGTGTCTGTGTCTGTGTCTGTGTCTGTGTCTGTGTCTGTGTCTGTGTCTGTGTGTGAGTGTGTTCATCAAAATTTATCAATTTGAGGGGGCACTTTACTTAATAAATGTTGTCTCATTATCACGTGTTTTATTATTTACTCAAAAACGGCTTTAACGATATTGACCGAACTCGGTATATGGTATATGTATTGCCCGCGAATTGACAGGCAAAATTTCATCAAAATTGATTAATTGGAGGGGGCACATTACTTAATAAGTGTTGTCTCATTATCACGTGTTTTATTATTTAATCAAAAACGGCTTTAACGATTTTGATCAAACTGGGTATTTGATGTATGAATATGCCCGCGATGCGACAGCCCAAAGTTCATCAAAATTGGTCAAAGGGAGGGGCACTGTACTTAATAAATTTTTCCCCATTTTCACTTGTTTTATTTTTTTATTTACTCTAAAATGGCTTTAACGCTTTTGATCAAACTTGGTATTTGATGTATTTATATGTGACAGCCAAAATTTTATTGACCGTATTATGAAAATAAAAACTTTTATCGAATTTAAGTGCAACCGGAAAGGGAACACAAAACTTTTTTCCTCAATGATAATTGTTTTTGTCTATTGTATTGGAAAATGGGAACCATCGTAAGTATTTGTGAGTATGAGTCTAGGGATGTGACATCGATGTTTTTAACACCTATGTCTGTGTGTGGATGTTAACATCGATGTTTTAAGTTGATTTTTTTTTTTTAATAAAAAACTAATGTAATAAATAACATAATACATAAAAAATAATCCTTTGACATAGTTTTAAAGCATAGCACTAAGTAAATGTAGGCTTGAACAAAAGAGAGAACGTGACAAAGGGGCGACAGCGAACATCTTATCACCGGTTTCGGAATCTTGGCGTACCTGAACCTTTCTTCGATTTTCATTAATATAAGTAGTATAGAATGATTAACAGATCTGGCGAAATCGGGTCTGGACGGTGGTCGGTGGATGGAGGTTGCAGGGAGCGAGTTGTGGTGTCGGCATCGAACCTTTGGGTTCTTTAAGCCTTGATTATTATTGTAAAATGACGGGTTTAAAAGTTAATGTACGTCAAGAGTCGTCATTTTTGCGTCCAAGAGCCTTGATTATTATTGTAAAATGACGGGTTTAAAAGTTAATGTTCGTCAAGAGTCGTCATTTCAGTTTATTTATTAAGGTTATACACTAGCTGACCCGTGCAAAGCATTCTGTTCATGAATCGGTCGTCAGATCGAGTTGTGGCCTTCGGTCGGCCTCTTCCGGGCCTCCTCTCGTAGCTGCCTGTCTCTCGGAAACGCTGAAGTCCGTCATAAATTGTCTTCCTAGCAACACCATGCGTTACAGCAGCGATGAGGCCTTCTCTTGCCAATGCATCAGCTCGGGCTACTTCTTCATTCAATAGTACCATTATTCTTGAATAGTATGAATAGAAAAACAACGCTTATTAATGACAGAAAACGGGTGCTTAAAAAATTAACACATTATAAGTACAAAAATCTACTTACAGTTGAGAACCTTGTTAAACCTTTATTCCTCAACTAGTTAAGGGGGTATGGTCTAACTTCCCGTGGGGACTTAAGCTGGGAAGTAGGGGTCAGGATTCGATGCCATAACCTTACTGGTCTATACCATTTTTCTATACCACGCCCACACATTGTATGAATAATTGAGTTAAATTACTGTCATTATATGAGCTTGTATTGATATTATTGCTAAACTAGAGATGTTATACGCTTGAATATTTATATACCGAAACTTACTTATATACGCACTTAAATATGTTTTGATTTCGGTCCGAAACCATTTGCCCAGTGGCGGATCCAGAAATTTTCTGAGGGGGGTGGCGCAATTTTTTTTTTACATTTCATGAGTAATGAAGGCCCTCATTTTAAATACATATTAGTACATAATGACGTTATAAATTACTGTAAATGTTTAAATACAATTCATTTTCAATTAGTGGACTTGAAAAATGACTAAATATAGCTCATTTCATATAGGAATAGTAATACTTTATGAGTGTCCTCACCTCTCAGGGGGGGGGGCGCCACCCGCGCCCCTCCCCTGGATCCGCTACTGCATTTGCCTGGGGCCGTAATTTGGTTTCTTTCGGACACTAATAGATATATTTGGCATCGATGTTTTAAAAAAAAACAGATACTATGTTTAACATTTGCTTTGACAAAAACATTGATACTTTTAACATCGATGTTTTGATGAAAACAAAGATATTTTTAATATTGATGTTTTGGAGTTATCGATGTCGCATCCTAATGACATTATACTTATATACATAATAGGGAGCCCGCAGGATTTTGGGTAAGGGCGGTAGGCTGGTAAAATTCTTATGCCTGGGGGAAGGAGTCGAGGTGTTTTAATTTTTCACATAAAAATTATTGATATTCAAAAGTTAAATATTATTATCATTAATTAAATCAATTATTATTAATTTAAAAGTTAAAATAAATATGTGTTTATATAAACCTTAGTAAATATCGTTAATGAATACAAATTTATTTAACTTTTAGTTTTTGTTTTTCAAAATTTCTAGGGAAGCACCTGCTATTTTATTCCATACATTTTTTTCATGTTTTTTTTTTTTTTGTTTACAATTTTCATTAAAGCTATTTTTTTTTTTTTTAACTTCATATTTAATGAGTATCAAGAGTTCTAAAATATAAGGTAGGTTTTATCATTATAGAAATATTCAGATGTGGCTTCAATGGCGAAGGAAAATTTGCCTCCTATAAAAGTACCATTAATTTTGTTTTTAGGGAAAAATTACGTGTTTCTCACTATACCTAGTAATAAAAATAACTAAATATGAAAAAAATCAATAAACATAACTCCACTCCCGGTCCGCTCCAATATTCTAAAGAGAAATAGACAGAGAATTCCACTATCGGTACCGCTCCGGTCTCGCTCCACTCCCGGTCCGCTCTCACTCTACCCCATTCACAATAGCGCTCCGCTCCCGCTCCACTCCCGGTCCGGTCTCACTGGCAAAATATTCTAAAGAGGAATAGTGAGAGGTTAATCACAATATTGTCACAGGTCCGGCCTCGCTCCGCTCCCGCTCCACTCTCGATCGGCTCCCGCTCCACTCTCGCTCCACTCCCGCTCCACTCTCCTAAAGTCTTTTCATATTCACATTATATAATTTTACACCGTTCACGATTGAAGCCATTAACAATCGAAGCCGTCTGTATTTGGATTTTAATTAATAATTAACTTTCAGTTATTAAAGTATTTATTTATTCATCAATTTTACGGCCAAAAAAGTTCAACTTTAAAAAAAAAAAAAAAAAAAAATATATATATATATATATATATATATAAAATTATAAATTAATGTAATTAATGGTGAAGAAATAATTTAAATTTTTTTCCGAATGTATTCGAATACGCTTGAAATGATAAAAAAAAAAAAAAAAAAAAATCCCCAACTATACGCGCGGTTTTTCGACGTGAAAAATTCATGTTATGTTTGAGATATATTTTGCTATGAATTAATGTACTCGTAAAAAACTGTCACCGATTTATTTATTGACTACATACTCATTGTTATTATAAAATAACGTTTAATTTGAAACGAATAAAAATTCAGTATATTATGAAAAATGTCAGATCATTAACAAAAAAATATATTAAAGCAAAAAATAATTAAAATATTAATCAGGAAAAGAAGAGAACACAATCGGTAAATTTGTAGCATTTACCGATTTCAACTTGAAATTTTCAAGCGTATTCGAATACATTCCGAAAAAAATTTAAATTATTTCTTCACCATTAATTAAATTAGTTTATGATCATTATTATTAATTATCATTGTGTTGCAATATATTCTTCTTATTATATTTTTTGATAATATTATCTTCTTCATCAAGAAAAGTACACTTACCAGCTATTTCTACAAACGAAAAATTGATTTTTTTTTTTGGCCGTAAAATTGAAGAATAAATGAATACTTAAATAACTGAAAGTTAATCATTAATTAAAATCCGAATACAGACAACTTCCATTATTAATGGATTTAATAGCTTAAACCTTTCAAAAGTGAACGGTGTAAAATTATATAGTGTGAATATGGTAAGACATTAGGAGAGCGGACCGGGAGTGGAGCGGGAGCGGAGCGCTAGTGTGAATGGGGTAGAGCGAGAGCGGACCGGGAGCGGAGCGAGAGTGGAGCGGGCGCGAAACCGATAGTGTGAATAGGCCCTTAAGATTGTATTTGAAACTTCACAGGTGATTATACAAAAAAAAAAAAAAAAAAAAAAAAAAAAACAGTTTTTTAAATTGTAACCATTTTTCCATGCATTTATTTTCTGATGTATTCATTCTATATACAAAAGTTTGTAACTAACTATGTATCTTTATACATACAAATTAAAAAATCAATACAATTTTTTATATGCTTTCCTATTCCACACCAATTCATTGTAGGCTATTATGCTGACTGATGTATTTTTTGGAAATCTCATGTCTGAGTAATAAGGCATAGGAAATCCAATAGTATTGAAAGTTTCTCCTAATACATATGTTATCATTGGCTTCTAAGAGCTCAGATATATGTGACAAGAATAAACTTCAAAATAAAGATCAAAATATAAATTACTAGGGGGTTCTAGGGATGCGACATCGATGTCGATATTTCTAAAACATCAATGTTATGCAGCCGATGTTTTGTGAACATCAATGTTCGTGTTTCAATGTTTTAACGTAACGTAACTTCATAGTTAAAGAAGTACTGCAATGAGAAATATACCACTTGAAAATTAACCCTGTACCATAGTTTTTAAGCATAGCAATTAGTAAATGTAAGCTAGAAAAGGATAAATAAAAAAGAGAGTACGTGACAAAGGGGCTATGGCCAAAAACTAACCAGAGGTATTTGAATCTTGGCGTTACTGAACCTTTCTTCGATTTTCATTTATATAGTAAAAAATGGATTTTTTATAAAGTAAAAAATATTTACTTTAAGCATTCCAAAATTAATTTTTTTTTTTTTTAAATATATACTGTAACACTTATGTGGGTTAAAGAATATTTATTAATAGAAATATACAGTTATCACAATGCCAACGAATTATTACAACTTAAATATATGAGCAGGTTACAAAATTGATAACTTTATCACACACAAACATATGACTTGAGCAACACAGTCAAGACACAGACTTCAACTTCAGCTTCTTCAGTCTCTGCCCCTTATATATATCGTAAATAGAGGGGCCTGGAATATTCTAGAATAATGTCGGCAGTTCTCCGCCATCACGGAATGATCTAGACAAAAACAGTTCGTTCCAACCGCTTATTTTGTTCCAACAAGCGGTCCGGAAGGTTACGCCATATGTTTTTTTTATTTGCTTATCGATTTAACGTTACACTGCCCCCTCCTTAGAGACATTCCTCCTGGATGTCTTCTTTTCCATGCGTGTCTGTTCCCTAGGTCGAACGAAAGGTCTCTTCCGTAATTCGCTGCACCTGTTCTTCTTCGTGGTTCCTTGCATATGGCGCCAAGCGATTATAATGGACGATCATAGGCCTTCCTTTGGGGTACTTGGAGACCCTGTAGATCACATCGTTGATGCGCTTCTTTATCACGTGGGGTCCCTCCCAGTTCTTCTGCAACTTTGGGCAGAATCCTCGCTTTCTTCTTGGGTTATAGAGCCAAACGAGGTCTCCTTCTTGGTACCCGCCCTGATCGGCTTTACTATCGCAGTGTCTCTTCATCCGGTCGCTGGCGAAACGAAGATTCTTGCGAACTAGCTCGTGCGTGTATTCTATTCTCTTCTGGAGTCCGGATATATAGTCTTGCACAGATACATCCACCCCAGGTTTGCTGCCAAAAATGAGGTCACAAGGTAACCTCATCTCTCGACCGAAGAGAACTCTCGTAGGTGTCTGTCCAGAGGATTCATTAACTGCAGAGCGGTAGGCCATGAGGAAGTATGGGATCTGACGGTCCCAATCTCGTTGATGGTCAGAGGTTACCTTGGAAAGGTACTTTATAAGGGTTCGGTTCATCCGTTCTACCATTCCGTCAGACTGTGGATGGAGGGCCGTAGTCCTGGTCTTTCGAATCCCAAGCCTCTTGCAGACTTCCTGGAATAATGTGCTCTCGAAGTTCCTCCCCTGATCTGAATGTAGTTCAATTGGTACTCCGAAACGGGTGATGAACTCCTTCACCAAAACGTCGGCCAGGGTAGCAGCCTCTTGGTTGGGGACAGCATATGCTTCCACCCACTTGGAAAAACAGCCCACGTTTACAAAAACGTACTTATTTCCAGCTTCACTTTCTGGGAATGGTCCTATATGTCCATAATAATAAATAATATGTCCATGGCTACCCTCTCGAAGGGGCTCCCCGCAATATACTGCTGCATCCGAGCACGGCGTTTGCGAGCTGGTCCGCTGCTTGCAGAGCAGGTGTTACATTTACGGCACCAGTCCCTGACGTCCTCAGAGCAGTTCACCCAGTAGAACCTTTCGCGTACTTTCTGGAGTGTTTTCGTCACACCAAGGTGTCCTCCTGAAACTTCATCATGTAGCAGACGAAGTACCTCCGGCACGCAGGTCCTCAGTATCAGAAGCTGCTTCCTGGATAGGCTGCCGTCTACATTCTCCACGACCCTCTTGAGCAAGCCGTCTTCTATTACAAGGGAGTTCCACTGTGCCCAGTACGCCTTCAAAATAGGTGAGAATGGTACTACCTCTTGCCAAGTTGGGCGGCGATTGGCTAGTTTCCACTGCCGTATCATTTTCAACTCAGGATCATTTTCTTGCCTATCCCGGATTGTGTCAGGTGTCCATTCTTCACTAACCACTCCAACGGCGCAAAGGTTGGCCTCCTTTTGTTCGATTCAGCTACAATGGGAACAATTAGGCGGGCATGATCTTCTAGACAGGGCATCTGCATTGCGATGTCTTACACCTGGTCTGTGATCAATTTCAAAGTCGTATTCCTGGAGTTTTTGTAGCCATCTGGCAACTTGGCCCTCAGGATTCCTGAAATATAGCAGCCACTTCAAGCTTGCATGGTCAGTCCTCAACAAAAACCTCGTACCATACAAGTATTTGTAGAAATGGTCAACGGACTTAACAACAGCCAGGAGTTCCCGCCTGGTTACGCAATGATTACGCTCAGGTTTTGATAGCGTCGTGCTGAAGTATCCAATAACCCGTTCCTGGCCCTCCTGCAGTTGAGATAAAACCCCGCCAATGCCTTCTTCGCTGGCGTCTGTATCTAGGATGAATTTGCCTCCTGGAACTGGGTAGCCCAAGATTGGAGCCGAGGTCAACCGTTCCTTCAGGGCGTCAAACGCTTCTTGACACTCGTTGTTCCAACTGAAAGCTTTACCCTCTTCAGTCAATCGACTCAGAGGATTCGCAATGTCTCCAAACTTCCTTACATACCGGCGGTAGTAGGAACAAAGGCCCAGGAAACTTCGAATCTGCTGCTTATTGACAGGGGTAGGCCATTGCTGGACTACCTGAATTTTTGCAGGGTCCACCGCAACTCCTTCTCCACTGACGATGTGTCCTAAATAGGCTACCTTCGTTTGAAAAAGATGACACTTCTTTGCGTTCAACGTCAAATTGGCCGCTTTAAGCCTCTTGAAGACCTCTTCAAGATTTGACAGGTGTTCCTCAAACGTCCGGCCAACCACTATGACATCATCGAGGTACACGAGGCATATCTTCCAGGACAAACCTCTCGGAATGTTCTCCATCAGGCGTTCAAAGGTCGCAGGAGCGTTGCAGAGGCCGAACGGTAAAACCGTGAACTGCCATAGTCCTGACCCAGTGGTAAACGTATTCTTTTCCTTGTCAGCAGGGTCCATCTCTACTTGCCAGTATCCACTTTTTTAGGTCCAGAGTTGAAAACAGTCTGGATCCTGCTAAAGCGTCAAGGGCGTCATCGATCCTCGGCAATGGGTAGCTGTCCTTCTTCGTCACATCGTTAAGCTTCCGGCAATCGACGCAGAAGCGGGTCGTTCCATCCTTCTTCTTTACGAGCACTACCGGAGAAGCCCATGGACTATTCGACGGCTCCACCACTCCGTCTCTCACCATCTCTTGAAGAGCATTTTCAGCCTCTTCCTTCCTGACTTGGGGAAGTCGCCGCGCAGCTTGACGAATAGGGCGTGCATCTCCAGTATCGATTCTATGACGCACCACGCTTGTTCTACCTGGCATTCCAGATTCCGAGCCAAAGACAGCGCGATAGCGATTCACAAGGTCCTTGACTTTCTCCTTCTCCTTTCTTGACAGTGGCGGGTCAAGGCCTTCTAACATCCTTCGCAGATTTTTATTAGTTTGCTCCTTCTTTGTAGATGCCTGTAGTATCATGGAGGCCACAGGCTCTAAACTTCCCACCTTTGTGCACTTCTTGACAGTAACTGGGTAGTCGTTGATATTGCAAAGAGGTATGGGAACTTTATTAGTAGGTAATACGAGCGCCTTTCCGACAAGGACGCCATTCCCAACCTCCAGGTCATGATTTCTAGGCTCCAGTAAGACGGGGTGATTCGGCTGATCCGCGAGGGTTGAAGAATCGAGACGAGCGGCCGCGATAGTCTCACTTCTTGCAGGAAGTTCCACGTCTTCACCTAACGTGACTTCTAAGCTGGCCAATTCTCGATTATGCATAAAAAGTTCCTCCCCCCTAACATTTACAACTTGCCGTTTTAGGTCTATTTGGAAACCACATGCGTTCATTATGTCCATTCCAAGGATAACTTCTTCTTCTATATCAGCCACTAGTGCTGAATGCGAGACACAGTCTGAACCCAACTGTATCTTTACCTCTGCTTCTCCGAATACTTTGGCTACTTCTCCTGTAGCGGTCCTCAGTCGTCACTGGCGACACTAGAGGGCGACAGCCTTCTATCTCCAACTACATTTGGGCCGACGATGGTCTTTGTAGCACCGGTGTCTACCAACATGGCGTAACTCGTGCCGTTGACGATGCCGTCCACATATAAACTACCGGCTCTGTGCCCCAGTGAGGCTACCGCCACAAGGGGAGACGTCGTTGGATCGATGTCGCCCTCCAGGAGTCGACCCGTCTTAGTTTCCCTGCAGCTTTGGTGCTTCAGAAGGGGTCCGCTTCTTGCAGGCGCTCCTGACGTGCCCGAGCTCCCCACAGCTCCAACACCTTACCGGTCTTCTTTTTCGGAATTCCAAAGCCTTCGCAACCTTTAGAACCGCGTCTTCAAAGTTTTTACGGTTCTCCGACTCCTGCTGCACTTCGTCTCTATCGGTGTCATTCATGGCTCGGACGCGTGCGTGACCACTAGAAGCCTCTGTAGCTGCTTCATACTCCAATGCGGTGCATGAGAGTGCATCCACCAGCAATTTAGGACGAGCAAGTCGCACCGCCCTCTGAAGCTCTAAGTCTCGCAAGCCGTCGACGAAAGCTTGAACTGCCAAACACTCCAACAAACTTTCCGGGGCTGTTGGATAAGCCAATCTTACCATTCTTGCGACATCCGCCTCGAACTCTTGTATAGTCTCGGCCGCCTTCTGCTTCCGGTTCTTCAGCTGGGACTGGTATACCTGTTCGAGGTGGGCGTGGCCAAACCGCATCTCCAGCCGGCTTACCAATAGGTCGTTAGCGTTGAGGGTCTGGAGGACATCTAGAGCGTCGCCTCTAAGTGCCACCGTAAGGGCAACCGCCTTATCTCTTGGAGACCACCCATTAGCACTGGCAGCTGCGTTGAATTGCTTAAGGTAATTCGCCCAGGACGATTTACCATCAAAAGTCGGTGGCTTTATCCTTGCTCGGCTCTCCATAACTGCGGTTTCACACACTTGTTTCTCTTGTAAGGGAGGTGGGCAGAGCTCCTCCCTTACGGCCGCCTTCTCCCCTTGTTCCAACATCCTTTTTAGTCTCCCAACCTACTCTTCAAAAGCTGCAGCCCTCGCTTCTTGTTGGGCAAACCTCTCGTTCACATCCTTCAGCTTGTCATTCATTTCCGTAGTCAAATAGGTCAGCTTGTCATCAATCTCAGCCGAGAAACTTAACTTAGGGCTGGTTATCTTTTCGTCAAACTCAGTAGACTGGCAGGCCTATTTGTCGTGTATCTCAACCAAATTGGAATTTATTTTACCAGATAAGTTGGTAAACCTGTCATTTACCTCACTAGACAAATTCGACAATTTATCATTTATTTCAACTGATTGGCTGGCCAATTTGTCATTTAATTCGCCAGAAAAGTTGGTAAACCTTTCATTCAACCCATTGATTTCAGAAGAAAAATTAGAATTTAGGGTGGTGACTTTGTCATTTAACCCATTTATTTCAGCCGACAAAGTATTTAAAGCGGCTTTAAAAGAGCTATCCTCAAACTCTACAGTTTCAGGATCTACGCCCTGACTCAAGTAGTACTCACGTAAGCGGGCCAACAAGATCGCTTTTGTCCCTGTAGTGTCTAAATCCAGCTCTTCTAATTCTCTCCGCAGCTCCGTGACTTTAGTTCTCCAATTCGTTTACCAGGCATTTTTTTTTTTTTTCTTCTTTAAACCCCACACCTGACACCAGTTGTAACACTTATGTGGGTTAAAGAATATTTATTAATAGAAATATACAGTTATCACAATGCCAACGAATTATTACAACTTAAATATATGAGCAGGTTACAAAATTGATAACTTTATCACACACAATCATATGACTTGAGCAACACAGTCAAGACACAGACTTCAACTTCAGCTTCTTCAGTCTCTGCCCCTTATATATATCGTGAATAGTGGGGCCTGGAATATTCTAGAATAATGTCGGAAGTTCTCCGCCATCACGGAATGATCTAGACAAAACAGTTCGATCCAACCGCTTATTTTGTTCCAACAAGCGGTCCGGGAGGTTACGCCAAATGTTTTTTTTTATTTGCTTATCGATTTAACGTTACAATACGTTTCTATGTCCATACCAGGGAATCAACATTGACAGGCCATGATACTTTCGGGGTCTGAATGGTCCAATGTCCTAAAACTGAATATCAATTATGACACCCTGTGCTGAGTCCCAGGTGTCTGCGTACAGGTAAGAGAAGACTGTCACAAATGTGACAGAGAGCCTGAAACACCAGCACAGTGCTGGGGAAATGCCCCAACAACTTGCTCCTGATAACTCACCGTCACCACAGAGTCAAACATGCATTGATGGGGCTCCTGCAAGAGAGACACTTCGCCTGCTTCGAGGAAGTTTATTGTGTGGATAAGGATGTTTCCAGGAGATATGCCGATATTGTGGCATTCCCGAAGACTGGAAAGTCGGCTATCATTCTGGAACATACCGTGAGGTATGAGACTAATGACCTCGATCAGGCGAGCAAAGTTGACGAGGAGAAGAGAAGAATATATGAAAAGTGTATTCCTTTTCTCAAAGAGAGGTTCCGCGAGAGCTTGGGTGCGAGTTCCAGGTGAGAGGCCTTTGGTTCGGAGCCTGTAGAGCCATACCTAGGTCAACCAGAAACTTCATGGAGGATCTTGGTGTGGAGATAAAGGTGTAGCAAGCTTGGCGGAGAGTATAGTCCTGGACTCACTGGGAATAATGCATCACCACATATATGGAAGTAGCTGAATTTGAGACTGGTGAGAGGACATCTATGTATATAAGGTAACTATTTATCTATTTATTTTATGCAAGAATTAGCTATTTAATTTTTTGTTAAATTTTAATATATCTTTATTTCTAATTTTATATGCCAGGATTGTGTATTGATTTTTATTTTTATTTTTATTGTTGTTGCATGATATATACATTTTATTAAAAATTTAGCACTCAAGCGATTGAGTAAAAGAGAGAAAGAATAAAAATGAAAAAAAAAAATTATATTAAAAAAAAATATAACCCTGCAGGTATACATATGTAAATATGCATGGATATTATTATTATTATTATTATATATTATTCAATTAGATGTTACAAATAGTCTCAGATGAACATATAGTATGCTGTGTATTAGCAACACAATGTAGTTGGGAAGCACCTCTTTTATGATAAATAGTGCTTCTCTCTCTCCTAGGGCCATGACAGACTAATTTTTAAATTATAAAAAAATCGGTGTCAAAAAACATTGATGTTCAAGTATGATCTAGAAATCAAAATGCACTGAAAGAAACCATGATTGTTTTTAACTTGTAATCTTAAAACCTAACACCTTATATATGAACCATTAAGTTGAAGAAATGACCAACTCCAATTCCAACATTTTTCAGGAAAGCACTTTTAATATTTCTTTTTGGAAAATTCGAACATTTTTTATGTGTGTATATATATAAAAATTAGGAAACTATTATATTTGTATATTTCTGTCATACTTTTAAAAAATAAAAAGTTGTGAATCTTCCAAAGAAAAATATAATTTAAAGTCATTCCTGAAAAATGTCTAAAATGGAGCGTCTATTGAAAGGAATGAATGATTCATCTATTGAAAGGCTCATATAATAAAGGCTTAATTCAGATTTTCATATTCAGCTAGTACTTCATAAACCAGGTAGCAGCACGCTTGCAAACTAAAATATAACACATATCACTAAAAAAATGTGTATAAATTACAGAGTTCTTTATTTTATATTTATATGGATAAGGAGAACAATACCTCTATCTGCTTAGACGAAGCAACTCTCACTTTACAAATTATATAACTGTTTATTTAATTTAAAAATTAATTTCAAGTCTTGTTCATTACTTTTTTCATAAAATTCAAATTGAAATGAATAAAATATTGCACTATACACCTTTTTATAAAATAGAAAGATATTAAAAAACAATAGCAGATACTCTGAAAAATAAAAACATGAAACTAATTAATTGGGCAAGGAGACAAATAATTTTTTTTTAATTTTATTCTATGTATGATGTATTGGAGTATCTATTAATGAATAGAAAAAAAGATTTGTTATCAAGATAATTTATTTCCATACAATTCAAAAAGAAAAAAAATTCAAGGAACAAAGGTTACAATATGTCGTCCAATTTATTGTGTAATATCATAAATGTGCACTAATGCCAACACAATTTTATTAAAAGACTGAATCATATATATATTTTAAATGATTGAGATATGCAGAAATCTTAAAAAGATCATTTTCTGTTACAATAAAATATTACATAAGTTATATGAATCGAATTAAACAAACAAATATACATAATTAGGCCAGGAACACCGCTATTACTAAAGATACAGTTGTCTTTCGTTGTTCAAAAATGCACAGCCATCAATAAAAACCAAGTAATAAAAATAAATTTTCGGTCAGTTAATGGATAAAACAGTTAACAATGACAACTTATATTATACAAAATCATCAAGCATGATATCTTTTAAAAAATATTTTACAAAACTTATGAACTAACCAAAATTTAAACAAAAGCAACATATATATTACATGTATAAAAAAAGTCACTAGTGTAAAAATCAAATATATTTGCTCAAGATTCAGAAATAATGATCTTTTCAAGGGGCAAAAATAAAAAAAAAAATAATAAATAAAAAAAATTGAAGAATATCCATAATTTTAAGTTTGTTAAGAGGTAAAAACATTAAAAGATTATATAATCAATAACCAAATAGCACTGTTTAATACTGAAGAGATCATAGATCACTCATGGTGATTTATCACAGAGTAATAATAAGTGTACGAGTACAATATGTTTATGTACATTTAAAACAGATATATATATACATATACATACACACACAACAGGACCATCCAGAAGTGTGCATTGCACGCATGCTTACAGTTTTTATTAATGAATAACTAACTATACTGTTCAAGTCTTAAAAGAAGTATTAAATAATAAACCTCGGGGTAGTAAGATAATTTTAACTGTCAGCAGGTTTTTTGTATTTTTTTAAACCTTGATATTTCACAGCAATATTAAAATTTCTCTCTAATCTTGAAAGGTTATAAACCAATCTTAGCACAAACATCAAATTCAATATACCACAATTCTTCAAGTAAATTCGATTGAATATTACAGAATATTTTAATTAACTTGTAATAAAAAGAGTATTAGGTCAGTATAACATCATCATGACACTTATTAACCTTCAAAGCTGTGCTGATTTAATTTCTATTGAAGAGGGTGAATATTTATTTTATGACAGACCAAGGATATAAATAAAAACCTTCTCTTTCATGGTAAAATATCATTACATTTCTTTAAGATGACAAATAATTATACAGTTGAAGTTGTTTCTATTAAAGAAATGATTAAAGTCGGCAAAATAAACTTTTCAAGAGATATTTTTGTGATATAGTGGTATTTCGTATTAAAAATCTTTTCTTGGAAGCCATGACTCCAGGTGATGAAAAAGTAGAATACAAAATCAACGTAATAAGAATTTGGTTGATTAAAAATGTACTAAACAAACTTTGAAAATGAAAAAAAAAAAAAAGTTCATAACCTAAAATAATCAAGGAAGAATATTAGCATCTATCAAAACACATACCCAATAATAGCTATATTTATTTTTGGTCCCAAATCACTTTTTTTTTAACCAAAATGAAAATATATATCCCTTGATATATTCATTTAAAAAGTCCATTTAAAAATTATTAGTAAATGGAATATTCTTCCCGATGTATAGTAGGTTATTTCATTTGCTAATGAGCATCACATTTGGAATTATTATTATTTGAAGAATTGAAGTGATTGTTGATAATTTCTTTTTTAATTTTTTCATTTATTTAATTCCTTAATTATTAAATAATTCTAAAGTAGATAAAAAATACTTATTACGCCATTGAACAATTATTAAAAAGTCAGGGCACTAATATTTATATCCAAATGACTTTTTGATCCCAGAGAAACATAATGAAATAATTTAAAGTCATTATACTAAACCACAAGATCTTAAAAATTAATGAAAGTTGATCGAAAAAAAACAAGCAATTTCAAAAATAAATTTTTTTCTTGAAGGGGAGTGAAATTTAAACTTATTTATAGTTAATAAACAGTAAATGTTCTATAGAAATATTTTCTTTATATTGAACATTTTACTTGAATAATAATAAAAACTAATTAGAATATACCCTGAAATAAAAAAAATCTTTGGGAATTATAATAATTTTCATATTCAATTCACTCCTATAATAACTATAAAATTCACTATCCTATAATACATAGTTGGGTACTAATTCACCAAGGTCAAAGGAAAGAAAAAAGTAAGGATATTAATGAAAAGGATATAAAACTCACTAATGTAACATTAATAATTACTATAATCGGCATGTATTATAATTGATCACATTAAGTGGTAATATACTGTCATTTACTAGAAATTAATAAAGATAATAAAGAAAAAAAGGAATCTTCTATATTAAAAAAAAAAAAAAAAAAAAATAGAGAATTAAATCGTACGAAGTATAAGGCAAATGTTACTAACCAGTCCTATTTTAAGAACCATCATGATGTCATCCGATCAATACCATGTAAGGTTTTGTGATGCTAGTGAAATTAAAATATAAGCATCTTTAAAAGTTAATATAGATTATACCAAAATAGAAGATAATGCATTAAACACCGTACGGAGTGCCATAAGAGGCATAAACGCATTACAAACTATAGGTGCAGAAGAAAAACTAGGGAAGAAACAGTACTCTCAGGCAGTCTATAGATTATTCTAATGATTATACAATGCATAAGGCAAAGTGGTACTTTCAAAATAGTTATTTCGTTAAATATCCTACAACACACTGAGTTTTATACAACTAATATAGAGAAATACCATTACCATCAAAAGTCAATATCCCTTCAGACATCAAGATAATGTACCAATACTATATCAGATTTAAAATAATTAATGATTAGACTGTACTTATGTTATAAGCAACAAATAATAATCTACATTGGGTTTGAAAGTAAAAGCGGTACACAATGTCAAAAAGACAAGGCTTACTAAATCAATAGCTACTGAAATGAGATTTAAAAACGGAAGATAGAAAATAAGTTTTATTCTTGAGCTGTTGTTAGTAGCTGTACTACAACAAACTTACAGAGTGAAGGTTTAGATGTTACAACCAGAGGTCAATGTAACTATGAAAATAAATTGAATAAAATTATAATAAAGGGACGAAAATAATCTTAGTGAAAGTAAAGCAATAAATAAACTAAAACAATTCATCAATGACAGAAGTTGAATGCTTGGAGTTAGCATAGAGAAATGAAGAGCCAAGCAGGTATTTTCAACAAAAGGAGGGGATTAACAGTTTTAACTCATTGTAGATATTTAAATAGTTATAGATATCATTATAGACCTTTTGGTGTATGCGTAGAGAAGTATGATATTTGACTCCACTCCTCAGCTCAACCTAAACCATGACATCATATACTTGACCACTATTTGTTTACAATTAGTACAGCTAATAATAATAACAAAAGATGGAAATTTTGAAGTCGCATATAAGACAAATACAGAATGACAGTAATGAAGTGATAACATACATTTATAAGATTAATAACCATTTTTATACAAATATGATTTATAAGTTTCACAATGAATAGCATTACTTTACTACATCTATTGATCTAACAGAATGTGCAGTATTTTTCTACAAGAACTTAATTTATTAGACGATTGGTTACTTATTGATATTTATATTTGTCTCACCAGCTACCATAACAAACCGCTGCCAAACTTATTATCAATATTACGAAGATAGTGATTAATTGTTTCCAATACTAATAAATAATCAGTGAGACTGACCCTTTTTCTAAAACCAAATGTTAGGGAATAAATAAAAAATAAAATAGAGATGATCAATGGTAGTAAAGGAAACCCATTTTAAATTAATTAAATATTTAATAATGAGTAGAAATTTTATATCATAGTAGTTTACTTAGCAATAAATTATATCAAGTTCAAGTATTTATGTTACACATTTTAGATTTTATCTCCTTAAAATAAATCTATTAAAACATCTTATCTTAAAATAAATCTATTTTAATATTTTGTCAAGAATTTTATTAATTAAGAGTTTAAAGTTTGTATGAAATTTATCCATTATACGCCAGTTATTTTTGTTAACTTTAAGCAGTCTTATTTATGAAAGTAGTGTTTAGTTAGTGGTCATTAAGTTGGTTTTCACAATTAAAAACAAAAATTCTTTATTTTTTGTTTTGTTAATATAGTAAAAATAATATCTTCTTAATGAGTATACATATACATATATATAGTTATATATTAAAGCTTTTTATGTTATATATACTTAGTAATATACAAGTTAATTTCAAGGCAGAAAGAGTATTAACTTATAAAATTAACTATGTTCAGAAGCGTAGCTAGGAGAAAATTAGATGGGAAGCAAACGGGACTAACAACCTAGGCACCAAAATGTCAGAAAAAGAAAAAGAATTACAATTTATAATAAAATAGTTTTTTTTTTTTTTTTTTTTTTTTTTTTTTTTTTTTAAATAAAACCCAAAAAGATTAGTGAATGTTTCAAATGTAATCAAGTAGTGAAATGACGAGGAGGGGGGAGGGGTGGCTGGAAGAAGAGAACCACAATTTGAATTGTGAGGGGAGAGAGACACGAGCTGGCCCTAGAGCCAGCTAACCTTGCTACGCTACTGACTCTTCAAGATTGTTTCAACCACCTTTTCAATTAAAAAATGCTAAGAATTAATAATCCGTATCACAGTTTACTTTGAAAATCAAATTTTCTCTGAATAAAAGAAAATATACTGAAATCTCTCAACTTTCCCAATTGAGATAATTAATTTGAAATTGATTTATTGAGTAATTCGTTTTCTTATCTAAGATTAATGTAACAATGATTTCCTATTGTAGAACCAGAATATTACGTGCAAACCTAGAAAATAAAATTAGAAACTATGAAGCTACAATAGAATTATTGCAGGATATATGAATGTTGGAGCTCTAGGAGTATCTCAGGAGTTAATGGCAGTACTGGTTTTATTCTATGCTGTGATACATACTTTAAACTTGATTAGTGGAAGACCTAAGGAATGAATATCAGCCTTAGCACTTCGGCAATCTGTAGATAATCCCTCCTTTCTGCCTAAGTTTCTGTACTATAAGGCGTGAGAAGAAAAAAAAGAACTATTGTGATAATTGGATTTACTTCTTAAAATCATTCAATTTTTGAATACCATATCTATAAAAAACGAACTAATAAAAAGGTACTTTATAAACTGAAATTCCTGAGACTTAGATATATTTCTAACATTTACTCTGGATACACTACTTTTATAAACTACATAAATTAATTCTGAGACAGCTTGTGAAGGGATTCTAGTGCTGTCAGAGGTCCTCATTTATGAGCTTAGGCAAATATTCTTACAACTAAGCAGTTTAATTTTTTTTTTTTTTTTTTTTTTTTTAAATACCTTGTAAAGAAACAAATACAATGTTTATCATAAGTTGTTTACCAAATGAAATCAAGTAAATATCCAAAAGGTTTTGATTACTTAAGGATCTGCAGATCCTTGTTTGAAACATTTAATAAAAGGTCTTTTGATAGCACTCCAACCATTAAATTTAGCATATGATTGCTTTGGTACTCATTTTTAATGATCTTTAATTTTAGAAAAATCATAATTAATAATTCTATTATTAGAACAAAAATCGATGACTATAAGAACTTAGGTGGTTGAAACTCAATCTCAATACTAATAAACAATTACTGAAGGAGTCAATGATAATAGAATTAGAATATAATTTTAATAGTATAAAAGTTAAACTTTTCGATGAAAAGAGATTCAATATATTCATAATTGAAGACTTTGAGAATGGACAAATCATTGTGATCTATAAGGTTGGCTTATATTGCCGAATGATTACCACTCATTTTAAACAGTAAATATAAAAGCAAACTTATTACAAAAGAAAACAATTTTAACACAAAATGTTATACAATATTCTCATATAAATTATTGCTATTAAGGTACAACGGTAACACAATACTGCATTTTATACAACCTAAATAATAAATACTGTAATTAACATATTAAGAGATATAGCCCACCCAAGTTAAGTTAGGGAGGAGTTTATAAAATCGCTCTTTATTCATTGGTGAATAGGATTGATAAATATATATACAAATAGTGATAATAATTCCAGTGAGGAAGATTAAAATATTGCAAATATGATAAACGAAGACCCGTAATATCAGTGAGTAGGGTAAAAATTGGTAGCAATATGGAGACCTCAACGTTGGTCCCGATTCTGAAAACCTTAAAATTACATTTAGATATAAATATTACTTTTTGAAAGTATTTTCTATAAATATTTATCTTATAAATATATCATAATATATATATATTAAATATATTAATAGTGATGAGATCAAGTGCTATAATTAGCAAATCGCAAATTATACAGATAGTTTTTAAACTATAACATATAAATCTATATTAATCAGTAATCTTATTAAATTTATAAAGGTAGAATCGTTTGATATAAAAATGATGTGAAACATGAAAGGCATTTTCAGTCAATATGCAAGATTTAAAGATTAAAAAACAAAAACCAATAAAAACTCTAGTTTTAATTTAATCACTAATTAAAATGTGCTCTTTTTTGTTTGTTAAATAAAATTGATACAAATGTTTGGTCTTGTATAGGGTAAATATACTTAAGTTAAAAGAAGAGCTGAAGCTTAAGAAAATATTGAGATAGAAAGCACCTAACTTTGGTCAGAAAAAGTTGTGTCTTTCCAAGTGCTGAAAGAGCAACATTAGGGTAGAGATGGGGGCATTATTAGCTGTCTAGTCTATTTAAGAGATTATTGCTTAGCATTATTGATCGAACCGCGTTCCTTCTTCAGCCACTTCCGTAGGAGGCCTGGTGGTCCTTGAGGTCTTTAGCAGCATGCAAGAGACGCTTCACATGCCCGACTTTAGTCACCCCAAGTTCTTTAAGATCTCTCCTTGTTAGGGTCATCACTTCACGACCTCGGAGGTCATGCCTAGTAAAAGCCTCACAGTATTCTCCCAGTTGCAATGATTCCAACCACGTACTAACCTAAAATGAAAAATTAAAACCATACATGAACAATCACAAATTAATATAACTTGCTTTAACAAAATAAGATTACTAAAAATATTTTTAGATTACTGAGTAAAGGGAGGGTTAATGAAAAATTCTATCAAAATGAGTGATAAAAAAATCTGGTGCGTGTGCGCAACACACAACTTTCACTTACAATTCAATGTTTTGTTAATTGACACTTCTAAAAGTCACACATTTTTCCACATTCATTTCTTACTTTTGTTTTTATTTTCTCTATAAAAAACAATACTTTTTTTTATTATTAAATAAAATGTTTTACTTGTGATACTTCGGCAATGCAAGCATAATACTCCAAGTCGTGTGATTTTATAATTCTCTATGTAGTTACTTCATTTAGTTACCATGAAACAAATAATTTCCATTAAATGAACAGAATGGCTTTAATTATGAACAATGCGTGAACTCCGCATGCGTGGGCTCAACGTGTTTTATGAGTTGACAAAATATTTTTCTTTGTTTCTCCTCTATAGGTTTACTCGATGTTTTTCATGTTTCATATTTAGACATTTTTTATTTTTAGGCATAAAGAGAGACAGTTAATTTCTCCATATAAACAAAAACAAAGGTACTTTATAGGAAAACAAAAAAGGCCCCTTCCCCATTAAAGGCCCCTTAGAACATTTTAACAATGATAAAGTTTACCTGATATTAAAGAACACCTAATTTTCATTAAACATGACGAATTTGATCAAAATCGTTTGATCCGTTCTGAATAAAATAGAAAAAAACGTAAAAATTAGACAAAATTCATTAAATAAAGTACCCCCTCCGTTTGACCAATTTTGATGAAATTTTTACTGTCACATCGTGGGCATATAAATACATTAAATAATAAGTTTGATCAAAATCCTTAAAGCCGTTTTTGAGTAAATAAAAAAAACACGAGAAAATGAGACAAAATTTATAAAGTAAAGTGTCCCCTCTGGTTGATCAATTTTGATAAAATTTTTACAGCTATATCTCGGGCATATTAATAGATCAAATACTCAGTTTAATCAAAATCGTTAGAGCCGTTTTTGAGAAATTTTGACCAATTTTTGATGAAATTTTTGCTGTCACGCACGCTCGCTCGCATGCACGCACGCACGCGCACACACACACACACACACACACACACACACACACACACAGACCATTTCACGGGACTTGGTTATTTGGACTCAGGGGACCCCAAAACGTGTATTTCCGTTGAAAACCAGAAGTTCAAATTTTTCATGATCGCAATACTTCCACTTACTATATATTTCATATATAGGTAAGTGAAAGTAAAAAGTAGTTTTTTTTGTTAGTACTTCCATCAAGGTAATAAAATTTGTTTTCCTAAATTATAAATGGATACAGAAGAAACTAAATGAATAACAACTACTTATATAAGCAAAAATAATGCATGAAATCTGACTAAATAATAAATTTATAAAAAATCTTAGGCCTTATATCTTGACTGAAAAAAATTGACAAATGAGACATGGCTATAATTATAATGAACTGAACCAAAGCTATTAATAAACATTTTTTTAAAGAGTTTTAAATAACACATTAGTGCTCAGCTAAGATAAGGGGTTAGCTAATATTTTGTAAACAAAATAATGTCTGTTAGAAATTATTTACTATCATTAATAAACCCTAATCTTGGAAAGTGGGTTGACAGGAATACGATGCTGAAAATGTATGAAGCCCTAATATATTCAGAGATTAGGAGTATATTCTAAACCTTACTATGGAAGGCTTATTTTTATGCTCCGCTTTTAAAAGTACTCTAGCTAAGCTCAACAGTGAACACCACACAGGTTTACATCTAGCTAAAAGAGCATTTGAACGAGTTCAACCCTCTTTCAACCCTCCCCAGTCTTGGGTATAATCTGGCCTACCACCTATTTCTTTTAGAGGACAAAAGCTTGCCATTAATAATATCATGAAGTTATTTTTTTATCCCAAAAATTAAATTATAAAGGGTGCCATTAATTATATCACCAACATCAGATTCACTAAACACCCTGAAAGTAATGAACAACATGTATGCAGACCATACTGGAATAAATAGGGTTTTAGGGCAGCTAAAAATGCTACATAATGTAGGAAAATCCATATCTTTTGTCCAGGCCATGTAGAAATTAGAGGTAACAAAGTTGCAGATAAGGTGGCGAAAGAAGCTCTTACCTTTCCAGGATGCGGCAAAACCTTCCTAACAGTGTCTGAACTAGTGCAGTCACTAAGGAAAAACATACTTCAAGATTGGCAGACATTGCGGGACAACAGTCCTCTGACTAAATTAAAGGCTATTAACAAGGAGGTGGGAGCTTGGAACAACTCCAGCCGCAGCAGCCGTTAGAGGGAGGGAGTGGTCCAAACACTACTCAGGATAGGATATACAATGCTCACACACCTCCATTGGTGGGTCTAGGGGGAGGGCTGCAGCCTCCCCCATTTGGAAAATTTTCATTTAAAGAATTTAACTAGGCTAAAAGGAAAGAAGTAAGGCAAATGACAAATAAGTTGCAGAACAAGTAGAATTTTAGCTGTGGGAAAGGAACATTATGGTTAAAAAAAAAGCTGATTGTCAGATCCAGGGAAAGGGTTGGGTGGCTGCAGCCCCCCTTTACAACCGGCTGGATCCGCCCATGTGCACCTCCACCTAGTAGCCAAAGAAACTCCGCCCAGATGCCTGAACCACATCTTTGAAATTTTTACTTTTTACCAGAGATGGCTTAATGGTCAGGTTATACTGGCTAATATATTCAAAACTTTGGGAAATGGGGAAAAGTTAATAAATATGATCATTTCTTTTCTCTCCAGTGAAGGATTTCTTAAAAACATCTCAAACCTTTTTCTATACTTATTTTTTACCTTAAAGTCATTTGTAAATTATCTATGTTTTTATTAATATTTTTTAATTGATTTGTTCTTTTCAACTTTCTTCTAGATTAATTCTATCTCTGTTTCCAACTCTTATTCTAAATCTAAATCTTACATTTAATTATTAATTATTACCATTTCTATTCATTAAAAAACCCTTCCTACTTAAATGTAATGACAATTACATACAACTGTAATCCTGCAAATTAACTACAGAAAGTTATGAATTACTTTAATTTGTAGAATTTAAAGAAGTAATATTTTTCCTATTCTGTGACTTTTAGAAGAAAGTAGCCATTTTTGTAAAATGTGAAAAAGACCTTAGTTAATAGAACAATAATTTGGATTATTTAACAGATGTAATTTATGTTATCTAACTTTTTAAATTCTAAACTTTAAGAGTTTAGCAAAAACAGGGGTGACGCAAATGTTGGGTGTGTTTCTGAGGCATTATTTCATCACCACCGTAACATAATAAAATATACTAAACCATGCATGCTTCTTTGAACAATTAAACATAAAGCCAATGTTTGAAAATCACTGATGCAGACAATTATAAATCTCCAAAAATTTTTATGAAGATATAAAACAAGCAGAAAACTTAGAATGTAAAACATATTACATATAATATTATAATATCTACCAATCACTTAAACTATACCAGCACAGGACGGTGTCGACAATCTCAACAAGAATAAAAACATAAAAGGAAGTTAAAAAAAGACAGATGACACACGGGGGATTCAGCTGGTCTTCTCACTTTCCCCAAACTTAGTGCATGGCCACCCGATTTCATGAAATTTAATACTTTCCTCATGGAAATAATCATTAAGTACTATTAATTAGCAGAAGACAAAAGTATATCTACACATGTCAAACAAATTGCTAGCTGAGATCCAATCAATAAAACCCCATATCAGTGAAGTCATTTTATTCTTAATTATAGATAAGTCATAAAGGTATTTAATACTGGCTTGGTTGCTTGGAGTGGGCGAATGGATGCAAAGTAAACTACTGAAGCCTGGTACTTGATGGAATTAGGGAGATCAGACAATTCTTTAGCAATTAAATCGGAGACGCTACTTGCACTGTATGATTATTTTAAGAAATAATTATTTTGTTTGCAATGTGCTTAAATTTCACCAATAATACATACAGATTCGTTACTTTGTGCGAATTTACATATAGTTTCGTTACTTTGTGCGAATTTAAAATTTTCCCATCATTTTATATTTAACTGCTGATAATTCGAACATTTTAATAGACCGAACAGTCCATGCAATCTGTGTGGTCGGATTATAAAGACCGTCCTGTATATAATAGTGAAACAGCCAACTACAAATCTTCTTTGGTATCATTGTGGTACTTATGGCAGATCACTATGGTAACAATTACATAGATGCATATTACATATTATTGAAGGCTTAATAAGGCCTTAATAATAACAGCGTTTATTTTACTTACAGCTAAAGACAAAATACTTACTAATTATATAGAAAAAAATAAACAGTAACTAAAGTCAATATCGAAACTACTAAAATAAAGGAACATGCAATGAAGTTTGTGATAGAAAGTGGAAGCATGCTTTGGTGAATAAATACAAGTGTATTATAATGAAATATAGAGTTAAAATAGAAGAAAAAATAGTTAAGAAAAAGCCAATTTTCCAAATAAACAAAAAAAAAAAACATAAACAGCCATAAAATGTTTTTGTTTTATTTTTATTTCGTTTTTTCATTAAAGGATTAAGTACCTCTTGAACACCCCAAGAACTGACATCTCTTGAAACTCCTTTTGGGAAATCTCCTTTTTCAGTTTTCTCCCTACGGAACTTCAACCAAGATAAACCCTTTTTTGATTTTCGGTCCTGAAAGGATTGCTTCTCATGTATTTTGATTTGAGATAGGATTGAAAAAGAATTAAAAAAAAAAATTGAAATGAAAAGGCAAAAGGGTGATTATTTTTAAATATAGGTAATTATCAGCTCAATTTACTAATAAATTAGGGCAACAAACACACTACATGGATTATATATTTATGTATGAATATAAAGAAAGAACAAATGTTATTTATAGCAAGTAATAAGTTACTGGAAAAATACAACAATAACATTTAAATAATTTCCATTTTCTCTTGACCAAACTTACATCAGGAGGCTGCTGTAAATAAACCAGCGACTGGCCACATTCTGAAATATGGCACTTCCTAAGTTCACTTTCCATATTACTAATGGCATTACTTAATTGTGTTTCCAGTTCTGATTCCATTTCCTAAATCATGAAAAATAAAATAAAAATTAGTTACTTAAAGATGAATAATATAAATTAAAAATATAAAAATTGAAATACCAGTTTTACAGATACCTATTTTAGTAAACTAGCTGGACTTATGCAAAGATTTTGCTAAGGTTTATTAGATTAGGCTATGCTTCATTTCAGTCACAGTACTCTCCAGAATAGCAGTACTACTTATACTAATTTAAATTAATTAGTTATCACCATTATTTATTACTTATCACAATTAGTTATTACTTAGCAAAATAAGTTATTACTTATCACAATTAATAAAATTCAAATTTACCAATAAAACCCCCAACACACTTAGGAAGGTCTGATGATGAACCAAAATAACTAAAAAAAAATTACAGACTACGCTCAATATCAACATAAGTACTTTCAACACTAACTCAAAATGGGAAATTAATATAAGAGAGGGAAACTATAAAACAAAAATCTGGTGCGTGCACGCAACACACAACTTTCACTTACCAACTTACTTAGATCAGAAATTAATGCGTTTTGTTAATTGCCACTTCTCAAATGAACAGAACTGCTTTAATTATGAACAATGGTCTGTCATTAAAGGCCTACTCTGCATGCGTGGGCTCAACGAGTTTTATGAGTTGACTGAATACTTTTCTTTTTTACTCCTCTTTATGTTTTCTTTATTTTTATCATATCTCATATTCAGCCATTTCTTATTTTTAGGCGTAACGAGAGACAGTTAATTTCTCCATATAAACAAAAACAGAGGTACTTAATAGGAAACAAACGAACAAAAAAGGCCCCCCCACAAAAAAAAAAAAAGCCCCCTCAGAACATTTTAATAATTATAAAGCTTACCCGATATTAAAGAACACCTAATTTTCATTTAACATGACGAATTTGATAAAAATCGTTAAAGCCGTTTTTGAGATTATCGAAAAAAAGGTAAAAATTGGAAAAAAAATTATGAAATAAAGTGCCTGCTCCGTTTGACCAATTTTGATGAAATGTTGGCTATCACATCTTTGGCATATACATACATCAAATACACAGTTTGATCAAAATCGTTAAAGCCTTTTTTGAGTAAATAAAAAAAACACGTGAAAATGATACAAAATTCATTAAATAAAGTACCCCCTCCGTTTGACCAATTGTGATGAAAGTTTTGCTGTCACATCATGGGCATATAAATACATCAAATATCCAGTCTGATCAAAATCGTTAAAGCCTTTTTTGCGTAAATAAAAAAAACACGTGAAAATGAGACAACATTTATTAAGTAAAGTGCCCCCTCTCGTTGTACAATTTTGATGAAATTTTTACAGTCATATCTCGGGCATACAAATAGATCAAATACTCAGTTTAATCAAAATCGTTAGAGCCGTATTTGAGAAAATCGAAAAAAACGTAAAAAGTTATTAAATAAAGTACCCCCCCCCCCTTTGAGCAATTTTGATGAAATTTTTGCTGTCACATCGCGGGCATATACATACACTAAATACCCAATTTCAGGTTCCCACGGTTTATAGTTTTTGAACTAGTCTGTTCACACACACACACACACACACACACACACACACAGACCATTTCGCGGGGCTTGGTTATTTGGACTCAGGGGACCCCAAAACGTGTATTTCCGTTGAAAACCGGAAGTCGAAATTTTTCACGATCGCAATACTTCCACTTACTATATATTTCATATATAGGTAAGTGAAAGTAAAAAGTAATCAATTTGGTGAAGCAGTTTTCATGCGATGCAATTACCGAAAAGGAATGTTTTAATTTCGTATTTACATAATTGACAAAACATTAATAGTTTTTGAGTTATGTATGAATAAAGCTGATGTGTGGATAGGATATATGTATATAATAATAATATATCATGTTGTCCCATGGCAGTTTAAGCATCTTCTAGGCAACTTTTTCAAATCCAATTTTTATAAACCCAATTCAGACAATTATAAATATTTGAAAACAAAAAGTAGCCAAATCAGTCAAGGTGTTCTCACATGACGCAATTTCCACTGAACATCATGTCATCTTTATGTATAAATTAACAATAATTTTTATTAAAATATTTTATTTAATGCAATCAATAAACACTTAACTTCAAAAAATGGAATTTTGCTACATAAATTAATATATATTTTAGTTATTTATTTTTTTTAAAAATATTTTTAGTTATTTGCTGAGGGTTTCAATTGAAATTTTGTCTATTGGTATTAAATATCAGAAACAACATAATTAATCACACAAATCATATCATATAACTTACGAAGGAATTTGATTTTTCTTTCAGAAGTAAGCAAGCCCCTTCATGAAGCTCTTTTGCACTTTTAACCAATGAAGTTAGTAATAAACGCAGCTCAGGCTGTTAAAAAGAAAGAAAAAACGATTATGTCATTATGTTAATAATAAGAACATATTATGAGGATTAACATTGTAGTGTAAATGGAGGGAATTACTTGACTACACAATATGACTAACATATCAAAACACATAAATCCATTTTCCAAATAAGACATAAATTATCATTGAAAAAAGCAAAGTTATTATGTAAGAGATGTCATAGAAGGAACGATTATATATATATATAAAATCGTTCTTTCTATGACATCTCTAATTGGTTTATATGTATATATATATATATATATATATATATATACTCGTGAAAAAAAAAAAACAGCACACTTTCCTTTTTGGTAATAAATGTATCTCAACGTAGGTATAACGCGTCCTACCATCTATTTTTTATTTCTTATCTAAAATAAGCACATGTCCCTTCAATATTATGTCAACAACTCTTCATTGTAAAAAATACTGCATCAGTACGTACATGCGACTTTAATGTTAAACGTTTTAACTTTCTTTCGTTTTTTTGGGTGTGTGGTTGTTACTTAATATTTTTCTTTTAATAAAACGGTTTTAGAAGCTACGACAGTTGCGAGAATAATTGCGATGGTGGAAGAAGGTAGGAATCAATGTTACATGGCCAGGATGTTAGGCCTATCTGAAACAATGGTTCGAAGGGCGGTTCAGAGGTTCCAGGAAACGGGACTCTATACAAGGAGGCCAGGATCATGGCGCCTCAGATGGACAGAGCAGATGACCGTTTCATCATGATGCAAACATTAAGAAACGGCAGACAGACAGCAGTAGAAACTGTTTGTCGGCTGAGAATTGAACATGAGTGTACGAACAATAAGTAGAAGGCTCGCCGAAGTGAACTTCAACTCCAGGGCCCCAGGAACAGATCCTCAGTTGATGGTAGCTCAGCTTAATGCATATCGTCAATTTTTGGCGAGAACATGCTAACTGGACTGAGCCTGATTGGGCTTCTGTTATGTTCAGTGACGAGACAAGGTTTAATCTGTATACTCAGGATGGCCGAGTAAGAGTATGGAGAAGAAGGGGAGAGAGTTATAGCCAGTGCAACATCGCTGAAACGGTGAGTTTCGAATGTAGGTCTGTTATGGTATGGGGAGGTATAACATTACAAGCGACCTCGTATATCAAGGAGGTTCTAGAAGAATATATTATGCCTTTTAAGCCTTTCATTGGCAAAAATTTTCGCCTTATGCAACACAGTGCCCGGTCATACACAGCACATGTCGTGCAAGCGTACCTGGATGAGGTCGGCATTTGTACTCTGCCTTGCCTAGCTCGAAGCCCAGACTTAAACCCTATAAAACAGCTATAGGAGGTGTGTCCAACAGCGGCCAAACCCTCCCATTACTCTACAGGACCTAAGGACAGCGCTAGTTGAAAAGTGGGAGTCTGCATCTCAGGAACGGGTAGCAATCCTCTTTTCTCTTCTAAAGTATTCCGAGGAGGATTGAAGCAGTCATCAGAGCCAGAGGAGGGAATACTCAGTTCTGAGGAAGCCGTTTTTTTGTTTAATTAAGTTTTGAGAGTTCTCCGTTAGGGGCCTTTGGTTTGGATCTCGCGGAACGATCCCTAACAGAACAAGGAGTTTTCTAGAAGACCTAGTTTGGCGGTGTTGGCCGAAAACATAATCCTGGACTCCCTGGGAATCATCCACCACCATGTGTATGGAAATTGATTCATAGTCCAACTTAGTCTATCTTTTTATTTATTTATTTATTTTATTTATTTATTTATTTTTATTTAATTATTTATCTATCTATTTATAAAGCTATTTATTTATTTATCTATTTATGAACATATTTATTTCTTTATTTATTAGATACAAATAAGGTTTTTATTGTTATATATCTTATTTGTGGGGTTTTTTCTCGAGCGGCTCTGTATGTGTGCCTATATGTGTATGTGTATGTGAGCGTTAAGAGAGGGAATAAGCGCTAAAAAAGAAAAGGACTAAGATTATGAGAAATAGGAAGGGCGAAGGAAGAAGAAGAAAAAGGAAGAAAATGGAATGAAATGGAGAAGAAGAGAAAAGGTGAAAGAGAAAAAAAAAAAAAATTAAATAACAAAGAAAAACAAAACTGAAAAGATATAGATGGAAAAAGAAGAAGGGGAAAAAAAAAATAAAAAATAGGGAAAGGAAAAAAAAAAAAATACTATGATATTATAAGTATAAAATGAAATGTAACGATGTACCTTAACTTTATGTATTCAAGTATTTTAATATTGATCGGTATGCTGTGTCATATGGCAACCCAATGTATTTGGGCAGCTCTGCTTGTTTTGTTTTTTGAAATAAAGCATTTCTCCCTAAAAGTGTAAAGAAGTTATTTTTTTTTTTTTTTATAGATTTTTCGTTTTTTTATATAAAATTTTATTCCTTTTTTATGTCGTTTTTTTTTTTTTTTTTCTTTGTGTCTCTTAGAAGCATATAGTATATACTTAGCTAGGGGAAAAAAATGGGAAGTTTATTTTGGTCTAATAAAAAGATATTTGCAAATATCTAGGTGCGTCGGTTTTTTTGGCCATGAGAATATATATACATATACAGTAGAACCTCCTTTATCCGGGGTAATGAAGGGTATGGGGGTCCCCGGATAATCAAATTACAACATTTTATTGGCTTCATGAAGACAATAAAGAAAAGAAGGTTAATTAAAAAAAAAACAGCAGAAAATTGGTTTTATTAACAAAAAACAAACGCTTTAACAAACATTAATGAACAAAAGTAACAAATGAACTCCTTTAGCGCGTTTGTGGACGAACCACTGATAGACAGCTTTATCTACATCTTCTAATGTAGAGTTCTTCATCGTTTACCGAGGACAAGATGTTTGGACCGACGACGATACGAAATTTAAATGTCTTTTTTTCTTCTTCAAAATATCACGAACAGTCTCGCTGATTCCTAATTCAGCAGACAATGATATAAAACTTTCACCTTTTTCTACTCGGTTTATAATGCTTAATTTCTGTTCAAGCGTTAAAATTACAGGTTTTTCTTTTTTGCGACATTTTGGTTTGTCTACAAACAGGCCAGAGTAGGAGTTTCCAAGAAAGACTTAAAAACAATACCGTTCCTGGAATATGAATTGGAGTAATAGTTACCAGAAACATCTCATCATACGATACCATCAGCTTGCCAGGTTTTTATTTTATTTCATAATTTCTAAGAACAATAGATAATTAACCATTGTGTAATCGTTAAATATTAATAAATATAAATAATAAATAAATGGCATAAAAATTAAAAACAGCTTATTAAAATAAAAAAATCGGCTCTCTGGGAACCCCGGTTAATTGGAACCCTGGTAAATAGGGCCCCAGATAATGGAGGTCCTACTGTATATCTATATATATACTGTATATATATGTTTATATATATACATATACATATATATAGGAAATATTAAATATGTTATTTTTACCAAAAAAAGAACAGTACCAGAACTAGATATTCGACTAAATTCAACTAGACTTACAAAATGTTACACATTACCATATTTAGGCGTACTTTTCTATAGAAAACTAAATTTTAACAGACATTTAGACAATGTTTATAAAGAAACTTTAGGCATCATAAATGGACTATCAATAGCTGCTAGAGTATCATGGGGCCTCAAATCGGAAGTGTTGAGAGAAATCTATGAAGCCGCTGTACCTCCTAAGATTCTCTACGCTGTACATGTTTGGCATACAGCTGTACAACGTAAGAAAAATTTGATAAAGTTACAGAGGCTTCAAAGGTTGATTGCTATTAAGATATGTAAGGGATATCGCACAATTTCGTTTGAGGCCACAATTCTATTGACAGGACTATTACCAATACAAATGAAAATTGATGAAGGCTCAACCTTATTCAAAATCAAAAAAGAAAATGTTGGATACAAAGACATGACAATGGACAAAATAGAAAGAAATACTGACTGTAAATTTTGGATATACCCAGCTACAAATTTGTGGACCAGGACACGGTGATTTGTGTCATGGTCCACAAATTTGTAGCTGGGTATATCCAAAATTTACAGACAGTATTTCTTTCTATTTTGTCCATTGTCATGTCTTTGTATCCAACGTTATCATGTCTTGTATTCCAACGTATATATATATATATATATATATATATATATATATATATATATATAGAGAGAGAGAGAGAGAGAGAGCGAGAGAGAGAGAGAGAATCTAATTCTACAATTCCTACCAAATTCACTTTTAACTTGAAGCCCATTTATTTTGGTGCACTGTAAAAACTTTTGTTAGCAATGTAACGTAAAACAAATACCGTATAATTGAAAAGAGTTCTAGAATTTTGCCGTTACCAACTGTTCAAGTACATGTTTGTGATTGTTCAAAAATCTAAGCTTTTCAAGTACCTTCTAGAATGTTCGAATTCAGACTAAATATAAGGAGCAATGGACTGGAGGCTTAGTCTCGCTAAGATCGAATCATATGGTTACTTTTGTGTTCCAGTATCTGTTACAAGTTGATACATTTTGTATTTGTAATCTTGCTTTAATTTGAGTTTTTATTGTTTGCCTGACGACATTGTAAATTATTATTTTAGTCTAATAAAAATGATTTGAACCCATGATAGTGTTACAGTAAACTTAATAAATTGATTAGGTTTTTACCCCTTGTTGTATCTTTCCACTCGGATGAACTTTTTCCAAATTGGATGCTGTCTTATCTGCCAATTCATAAACTTCAGCTTCTATAGAAGGATTTTTAATGATCAGTACTTTAACACACCTAAAAATTGATAAAAATATATAATAGAAATTTCAAAAACAAAAACAATATATATTCAAACCTACAAAATATATTAAATAGGAGCCATTGAATAATAATTATAATGTTTGAATGATATAACCCAATGGCCAAATCAATTGATGTTAAGGAAAATCAAGTTTTAGTTTTGAAAAAAAAGTCTAAATAAATATCACTGGTGTTCTGTTATAAGCTTAACATGGCTGCTTACAGAAAAAGATGAGGAACGCCTTTAGGTCTTTGAAAATACTAGAAAATTTGGGTGGAAGAAGGATGATTCAACAGGAGAATTCAGACAGCTATAAAATGCATAATTGCGTGAACTTTACCCAGTAAATGTAATTGAAGTTATAGCTGCGCATAGGTTAAAGTGGGCATTCAAAATTGTGAGTCTTAGTTGCGAACGAATACCTAAAGAATTGATAAACGCTTTGCTGACTGGAAAACATCCGAGGGGAAGGCCTAGGGAGGATTCGAGGAGGCCTGATCATGTACAGAGGTGTGTAGGGAGCGATAGGAGTGACTTTCAATCAACAACTTTGACGTGTCAGACGGGGGAAATCGGGTAATTAATTATGTAATTATGTGAAAAATTGTTTTCGTACTTTTTAATGAATGAATACAGGAAAAAAATCAGCTGGTTATTAATAAATTTTCCTATTATCATTTTCCAACATGTTGGAGATGGCGAACACCCTCAATGGCCTACATTTATTTTCAAACAATTTAATTTTTGCATTTGGAAAAATAAGAATATCTATAAATTTTATATGACGCCAAATTGATGTTTTTTGGAAAAATTACAGGAAACCCCAAAAAATCAAAATTAATCACAGAGGAAAATGGTGTAAGACTTAAAAGGAGATTAGAGAGAGAGTATATTGGATGTGTGTATATGTCCGCGATGTGACAGCCATAATTTCATATCCCGATGTTAAGAACAATGAACATAATCGAAAATTGTCCCAAAGATAGAATCCCTCACTAGTTTATCTGGTACTCGAAAGGTTATGCTGCAAACGTTGAGAGTAGTTATGAAAAATAACAACTCCTATAAAGTGGTAAGATCTTTAATTGATACAGCTTCTCAACGATCCTATATTTTGTCTAGAACAGCAGAGAATTTGCAATATTCAGCGGTACGGCAAGAAATATTGCAACATACCGTTTTTGGTGGTAATACGTCAGAACCCATCAACTATAATGTTTTCACTGTCTATTTGTCAAATTTAAGCCATTCTTACAACTGCAAATTTGAAGTTTTAGAACAGAATGAAATTTTTGGGAACATCGCCCCAGTGGAAGACGGGCCTTGGTTTCAAGAGCTCGCCGAAGAGATGATAACTCTTTCTGATTTGGGTGAAGGAGGTCCAATTGAATTGCTGATTGGAGCAGATGTAGCCGGGAAACTACTAACAGGTAAGAGAAAAATTCTTAATTCTGGTCTCGTAGCAATACCAGGTCTGCAAGTTTAAAATGTCGTTTATTTCTTAAAATATATACACAGTAATTTATAAAAAAAGTATAATATATTTTATTCAAAGTACTGGCCCTCGCTTTCTACACATTTTGTCCATCTCTCGGGCAATTTATGGATACCATTCCAAAAGAATGCTTCATCTTTATTTGAAATCCATTCATCGAGCCATTTTCTTACATCCTCCAAATTGTTCAAGTGTTGCTCAGCCAATGAGTGTCCCATCGATGAGAAGAGATGATAATCAGAAGGCGCCAGGTCAGGTGAATACGGCGGGTGGGGTAGGAGTTCCCAACCAAGCGAAGAAATCGTTTCCTTAGTCAATCTGGCTGAATGTGCAGGAGCGTTATCATGCTGAAGAATGACTTTGGCGTGCCTGTGAGCCCATTCTGGGCGTTTTTCGATCAATGCGTGACTCAAAATGATCATTTGTTGTCGGTAGCGGTCGGTATTGACTGTTTCGCCGGGTTTGAGAAGCTCGTAGTAGACCACTCCCTTCTGATCCCACCACACACACAGCATTGTCTTCTTCCCAAAACGATCCGGTCTTGCACTCGATGTGGATGGTTGTCCTGGCGTTACCCATGATTTTATTCGTTTGGGATTCTGAAAATAAATCCATTTTTCATCGCCAGTTACAACTCGATGCAAAAAACCCTTTCTTTCGTGGCGTAAAAGCAGCATTTCGCACACAGTTTTTCGTTTTTCCATCTGTCGTTCGTCCAATTCATGTGGAACCCATTTTCCAACCTTTTGAATTTTTCCCATAGCTCTCAGGCGATCGGAAATGGCTTGCCTAGTGACATTCAACTGTTCTGCCATCATTTGTTGGGTTTGGGTATTGTCTTCGTCTAATAAAGATTGCAATTCGACGTCCTCAAACGTTTTTGGTCAATTTTCTCGTTTTTTATCAGTAACATCAAAATCACTACGTTTGAAACTTTGAAACCAACGTTCACATATCTTGACGGTTGGAGCAAGATCGCCATAAGTCTCAACAAGAATTCGATGACATTCAGATGCCTTTTTCTTTTGATTGAATAAGAAAATCATGACATGCCGCAAATGCTCTTTATTTGGCTTAAAATTAGACATTTTTAACACCAAAGAAAGGTATGATACGTCCACGTAAACGACTTAAAAACAACTGACTTTTGTAAACAAATGACTAACAAACAAAATAGCGTTTAGAGATAAGCAAATCCTTCAATAGGCTAAGAGCGCATTCTATTGGAATTAAAACGAAATTTTAAACTTGCACACCTGGTAGACTAAAATTGGATGGACTTTAATGGGGAAGGTGCCGTTACCCGAAGAGACTTCAGGAATCGCTATGGTAACTACCTCTATGTTAGTTAATGATCTTAAACTTTCCGATCTTTGGACCTTAGATTCTCTCGGTATTAAAGATCCAGGAGAACAACGAAATAAAGAAGAAAGGGAGAAAGAGGTCGAGAAATATTTTTTGGAAACCACAACCATCAATGAAAATCAGAGGTATGTAGTTAATTTACCTTGGATCGAGGACCACCCACCAATTAAGGATAACTATGAACTTGCGTTGCAGCGATTGAATTCTACTCTCAAGAAACTGAGAAAAGAAAACCTGCTTCACAAGCAGGTATTTCGCGAGTGGTTAGCTGAAGAAATTATCGAAGAAGTCCCAGCTTCAGATGTATCAAAACCAAGCCATTATCTTCCTCATCATCATGTAGTAAAAGAAAATAGTACAACTAGGATAAGACCGGTTTTTGATTCCTCCGCCCACGAAAAAGGTTCACCTGCTCTTGACGACTGTATTGAAAAAGGACTGAATCTTATTGAACAAATTCCCTCCATTTTCACCCGATTTCGTGCTGATTGTATAGGGGTGTCTGCCGATATAAGGAAGGCTTTTCTTCAAATTCAATTGCGAGATTCGGACAAAGATTTCTTAAGATTTTTGTGGAAAGGTGATGACGGTGAGTTAAAAATCTATAGACATTGTCGAGTTGTATTTGGAGTCGTATGTAGTCCTTATCTTTTAGGGGCATCTATTCAACATTAATTTTCTAACTCTGATTTATGTCAGAGGCTAGAATTTCGAGATACCACAGCTAGGCTTAAGCGCAGTTTTTATGTAGACAATTGTTTAGCAAGCTTCCCGTGCTTGGAAGAGGCGGAATATTTCAGAGATCAAGCCAAGATCATGAAGCAAAGGCAATTCGATCTGAGAGGGTGGGAGTTTTCTCATTCTCAAGAAGATAAGGTCTGTCAAGTTTTAAGTTTGTCTTGGAACACTAAAATGGATACTCTTAGCTTATGTATGGAAAATTTGGAATTTGAAGTGGAAAAGATAACAAAGAAGACGATGCTTTCATAGACAAATCGTCTTTTTGACCCTATTGGTTTTACATGTCCTGTTGTTTTGCTTCCTAAATTATTACTTCAACAGACTTGGGAGAAAAAATTATCTTGGAAAGACGAAGTCGATAAAGAAACAGAGCAGCAATTTAGAAAATGGTTGACCGAATTAGTGCACTTAAAATATGTAAAAATTCCCAGAAGTTTGATTGGATACACAGGATCTGTTTTATCAAAGAGTTTGCATGTTTTCTGTGATGCCAGTAAGCAAAAATCTAAAGATCTATCTAAAGCAAAAAGATTTTAAGTTTAGTGCAGGCCAAATCTAGAGTCGCACCCTTGAAGAAAATAACTATTCCAAGGTTGGAATTGCTCGCAGCTCTTGTGGGAGCTAGACTACATGCCAACGTTATATCAGACTTTGGTAGAAGCTTATCCCAATCCGTATTTTGGTCAAATTCAACAACAGCCATTGGATTCATCGGAAGGAACCGTGGGGTACGTTTGTGGCCAATCGAGTAAATGAGATTGCTAAATTGACTGAAGGGCACGTTTGGAGGCGTGACTGAAAGGCATGTACCTGGTAACAAAAATCCTGCAGACTTACCATCAAGAGGTTGCTGTGGAAGAAAACTATTAGAATCTCGTTGGTGGGAGGGACCTACATGGCTATGGGAGCCTCAAGATTACTGGTCGACCAATGATATCTCGGTAAATGAAGAAGAAATTGCAAGTGAGAAGAAGAAATCAGTCGTATCATCGATGTTGGTCACTGAAGCAGACAACTGGTATTATCGATATTTTTCGAAATACAATCAGATAGTACGTATGGTCGCATGGATTCGTAGATTCATATAAAATATTCGAAACCCAGCACAGAAAGGTCGTGGGGAATTGTCGTTTCTGGAATACAAATAATCGGAACTATTTTTAGTAAAACTCGTCCAGCAAGAATCGTTTTCTGGAATATCAGACAAAACTATCATTAATCTATTTCCTTTTATGGAGGATGGCATCTTAAGAATCAAAACCAAAGTTGCTGAGCGTGAGGGGGATACAAGGGATTTTCGGCACCCAATACTTTTACCAGCTCATCATCCAGTTGTAAAAAGACTTATCCTTGCCAGGCATCAAGAAGCCTGTCATGTTGGTACCCAAGATCTTCTCAGTTTATTAAGAGAAAGCTTTTGGATCCTGGGAGGACGAAGAACAGTGAGGTCGGTAGTTAGAGGATGCATGACGTGTAGAAGATATGACGCAAAGAAGTTAGAATCAGGACCAGTTGCTCTACCTGCTCAAAGAGTTAGAGAAGCTTCCGCCTTTGAAATCAGTGGAGTAGATTTAGCGGGGCCATTATACCTAAAGGAACGAAAGAAAGCTTGGGTGTGCTTATTCACCTGTGCAACGTATAGGGCAGTTCACCTAGAGCTGATTACATCATTAAGTACAGAAACCTTTACTCAAGGACTTAAGACGTTTTGTTGCTCGGCGGGGTAGGCCTTTTATAATTTACAGCGACAATGGTCTTAATTTTGTAGGAGCTGATAACATCTTCAAGAGTCTGGATTGGAACTCGATTATGAATCACAGTTCAGCTCAACAGATTGAGTGGAAATTTAATCCACCATCCGCTCCATGGTGGGGTGGCTGGTGGGAACGTATGGTAGGTATTCTTAAGAAATTGTTGAGAAAGGTGTTAGCGAAAGCTATTTTAAACTACGAAGAATTAACCACTGTCTTGTGTGACTGCGAAGCTGTCATCAATTCGAGACCTATAACTTATCTGTCAGATTCCGCTGACGGGCATATGCCGTTGACTCCATCCATGTTCATCCAAGATATTAGAGAGGTGGGAATACCGGATTGTGACCTAGTAGAGGCAAAAGACATCAGAAAGCGAGCGAAGTATAGGCAACAGCTCTGCGATGCTTTAAGGAAGAGATTTAGATCAGAATATTTAGGAATACTCAGACAATCTTACAAAAAGGTGAATAATCTCCAAATCGAAGTCGGTGAAATTATTTAGATTGGTAATGACAACAGTAAAAAATTAGACTGGCCTCTTGGAATTATTACTAAGCTCATCCCTGGCAAAGATGGAGTAGTGAGGTAGGTGAATTTACGAACGGCCACTGGACAACTTCTCCGTCCTATACAAAGATTATATCCATTGGAAGTTAAGGCAACACAAGTTATAGAAGGATCTTCTGCAGATAAAGATGTTTGGAGGTACAGAAACAAGACTGACACAGATAGCGAAACTAAGGAGCGAGTCAAGTTCACCTTTGGAAGACTGTCAGAAGATTGATGAGTGTGCCATAACAAGAAGCGGAAGAAAAAGTTTAGTACCCGAGAGGTTGATAGGATAAGCTTGTTTTAGTGTTTCATATCTCCAGTGAACTTTTTATGTATTGTTCAATACGAAATTAAATTATAACTGCGTTATAATTTAGGTGGGAGGATGTTAAGAACAATGTACATAATCGAAAATTGGAAAAATCGATAATTTGTACATATTGTATTTATTTCATATGTAAAAAATATTCATGTGTTAAGATAGTTAAAAAATATTTGAGTTGAAAATTAGATTTTGTAGAATAAAGAGCTACATCGTTTTGTCGATCAATTCTTTCATTTCTCACCCAACGTAACACCCGTATTATCACTGATGAAAATAAAAACTTTTATTTAACAATAAAAAAATGTATTTTACTGTAGAGTAAATACATGATGCTCAAATTATTAAAAGCATTTAAGGTGTGAACAAATATGGTATAAGATAATCTTTAATTAATCATATATTAGTTTAGAAATTTTTATTTCATAATAGATTTGTAAATGCAATATAAAGTGATTTTAGTGGAACAGTAATCGTTCTCGGTTCAGACTCTAACAAGCTTAGACCGATAACCATATTGCCTATTATGGGGAAAGTTCTGGATAAAATCTTAAAAAACAGACTTGTCTATCATTTAATTAAAAATAATATTCTCAGCCGCAATCAGTTCGGTTTCACACAAAGAAAAAGTTCCATAGATGCACTTTTCAAAACAGTACAAATTATTAACTCGGCCTTTCAATCCAAATCGAGTGTACTGATGTTAAATCTGGACATATCATCGGCATTTGACAGTGCCTGGTGGCCAATGATTTTCGAAAATTTAAGAAATTACAACTGTCCAATAAATATCTTTAAATTAATAACAAACTTTTCCCAGGATAGGTCAGTTGAAATGAGAACTAAATATTCTTCTTCTATTAAATCATTAACAATCGCTACATCCCAAGGATCGAACATTTCACCTACTTAATGGAATGTTCTAATTAACACAATTTTCAATTTACTATTACCTGATAACATTCACATTTTAGCTTATGCAGACGACATATTAGTGTTGACAATCAGCAGAATATTTTCTGCAATGGAACAAACAACAAACCATATGCCATAGGCTACGCTGACAATTCTACAGTGCTGACAAATGGGCTAAGACAAACAAACTAGAGTTTAATGTTCAAAAATCAAATTACATTATATTGTCTAAAGAACGTCGAATTCCCGATCTAAACATTCAAATGAACAGCACAAAAATGGATCATCTTACTAACCTCAAATACTTAGGACTCAAATTTGAAAAAAAAAACTGGAAAAATCACATTGAACAAGACAGTGAAAACAATCAACGCACTCTCAAACCGGGCTAGGATCTCAGATCTTAAAAATAATCTATGAAGGTGCCTTACTAACTAAATTTTTATATGCAATTCCTGTTTGGGAAACAGCAGCTCTGAAGACCATGAAACTTACAAAATTAAGAAGAGTACACAGAGTAACAGGTATCAACACAGGAGCAAGGCTTACCACACGGTATCTTATGAAGCTGCTCGTATCCTCGCAGGAATTACCCCAACAGAATACAAAATCTAACAATTATCTACTAAACAAGGGCGTTAAATAAACAAGGGCACAATTACAAACACTTCAAAATCGAAAATATTGAATTGGATACTGACGTGAAAAATTGGCAACATCCCGCAACACATTCAAAATTCATTCAATGCTTAGAAGATACCTATACTAAAGACTTACAAACACAAGATGTTTACATAAATGGCGAAAATACTGGTTGAGCATCCACCCTAATAGTAGACGGCATACAACATGACCAACAATTTTCACTGGAACCAATTGTTCAAACAATCAAGTTGAAAAAGTAGCTGTTTTAAAGGCCACTGAATACATTTTACAATATTCAAACCTCTCTCCTTCTATTTTTTTCAAAATCTCAACTGACAATAAAATTTTAATTTACTACATAAGGTACCCTCAGTGCCATGACATATTGACTGAGACAATTGGAAAAAACATCTTACACCTTCTTGACATGGACGTTATGGTCAAAATAGAATGGGTTAAAGGGCACAGCGGGATCGCAGGAAACGAAGCAGCGGACCGCCTAGCAAAATCTGCCTCGCGTAATAGTCTCCTTCCCATTACCTAAGACAAAATCCCCTTTTCTTACATTAAAAAATTTATTTTGGCTGAAAACATAAATAATTGGAACATACAACGGCAACGAACAACAAAAGGAAGACCGCTCTATAAATTTATTCCAGAAATCACATTTACTAATTATGACAAAATTAAAACTTCACATTACAAACTGACACAATTTTTAACTGAACATGGACAAAGCAAATCATACCTAAAACGATTTCACCTGACGAACTCTGACACCTGCAATTGTGATGGACAAACTTCACAAACACTTCATCATTTTCTATAAGACTGCCCAATTTTTTCACAGTAATAGATACAGTTTAATAAGAAGCATCCTTCTGACAGGAGACAGCTGGCCATTAAAGGAAAAGGACATGTATAAGAATTATAAAAAGGTATTTAAAAAAAAAATTAATGAAGTTGATTTTAAACTTCTTCAAGAAGACCGAGAAAATTGAAAAGTTGGACATTTTGATTTTTTGTTTTTATTTTCATTTAGTTACTTTATTTTATTTATTTTTTCTGATTTATTTCATATGAATTATAAAATCAGATGACTTGGAGTATTATGCTTGCATTGCCAAATTATCACAAGTGAAAACTTTTATTTAATAATAAAAAAATAGTGTACTTTAAAGAGTAAATACAAACAAAAAAAATCTGGTGCGTGCGCGCAACACACAACTTTCACTTACCAACTGACTTAGATAAGAAATTAATGCGTTTTGTTAATGCCACTCCTCAAACAAATGCCACTCATTTTTCCAAGTTCATTTCTTAGTTTCTTGTTTTTGTTTTCATTTGCTCAGAACATTTGAATAATGATAGCGCTTACCTGATATTAAATAACACCTAATTTTCATTAAACATGACGAATATGATGAAAATCGTTAAAGGCGTTTTTGAGATTATCGAAAAATTGGAAAAAAAGTTATTAAGTAAAGTCCACCCTCCGGTAGATCAATTTTGATGAAATGGTGGATATCACCTCTTTGGCATATACATACATCAAATACCCAGTTTGATCAAAATTGTGAAAGCCGTTTTTGAGTAAATAAAAAAAAAAACGTGAAAATAATACAAAATTTATTAAGTAAAGTCCCCCCTCCGGTTAATCAATTTTGATGAAATTTTTACAGTCATATCTCGGGCATATAAATAGATCAAATACTCAGTTTAATCAAAATCGTTAGAGCCGTTTTTGAGAAAATAAAAAAAAAATTAAAAAGTTACTAAATAAAGTACCCCCTCCCTTTGAGCAATTTTGATGAAATTTTTGCTGTCACATCGCGGGCATATACATACACTAAATACCCAATTTCAGGTTCGCACGGATTATAGTTTTTGAGCTAGTCTGTTCACACACACACACAGACCATTTCGCGGGACTTGGTTAATTGGACTCAGGGGACCCCGAAACGTGTATTTCCGTTGAAAACCGGAAGTCGAAATTTTTCACGATCGCAATACTTCCACTTACTATATATTTCATATATAGGTAAGTGAAAGTAATAAGTACACGAATGTTGAAAATTGTATGACTTCGAGAAACAACATTTAACAAAACATGCCACTTTCTAATCAAAGTAAGGTGGTAAGTGAAAGTTGTGTGTTGCGCGCATCGCACCTGATTTTTTTCTTTCCAATAATGACACAGCTCATTTTTTTAATTGAATCTTATATACAGTTCCTTTCGGTTTAAAGTTTAAGACTTGTATTTGGAATTTAGTTATAGTATAACAACAACATTGAGAAAATTTGTGCCGGTCCTTGGAGTTATGTGGGGTTAATGATTTTTTTAGGGAAGAATAAAAAGTTGATATAGTTTTTCACACCTTCTAAAACTTTCAGATGAGAATTTTCTTACCAGTCAAAATACAGACAAATTTTGGACAATTTTTATCATCAAGATATGAAGAAAAGATTCATTAGTAAAAACAAAAATCATACTTACTTTACTAATGTAGTTGTAGCCTCGATAAATGAAATCAATATTTGCATTTCACTTTGAGATAAAGAATGGGGTAAAGGTACTCTAAGTTTGCCCTTTCCTTGCTTTTCCTGCCAGGACTTCAAGCTTGTTTCAAGAGCCTAAAAAAAGTATATAAAAATGCATTTTAAATCAAGAAAAACATACACAAACCACTTTTTTTAAATTGCTTATGATGTTGGAATAGCTTTTTTTGGTACTTTCCACTTAGCTGCACAGCGCGTAACCTACTCTGTTATCGAGTCTTAACATTCATATCTGCCATATTATTTCGGGAACTTGATTAACATTATTAGTTCACAGGTTTCGTCTTCCGCTCCCTATGCTCACTCAAAAGGTGTAGCTAAGAGGATAGAACTAATTTTTCAATGCATAAACTGTAATACATTGCATTTTTATGATATAGGCATGATAAAGAATTTATTAAAATAAACTAATAGAAAGCTAAACCAGGGTAATGAACTAGTAATGCTTCAAAGTCTGAAGGAAAAATGAATATTTTTGTATATCCGTTTATTGTAATATTTTCATCATATCAAACTTCTAACCACTGAATACTATATACATCAAGGTTATCACTTCTTTAATAATTAATACCATCAGGGCACATTGATGGTGGGTAGGATGTTCTATAAGGTTCATAATAAAAAGTGTTTTTTACCTTTCTATGGCTGGCTCTGAATACTTATCACTGACAACCTTGATTGCTGCGAAACATCCAATGGATTTTTAATTTTTTTAAATCAGCCAAAGGCTTACTTAATTGAATTCTTTTACATGTGCCAATTAAAAAATAAAATAACTCATAATAAAAGTATCTCTATAAAAACATAAGTCACTAGAAGGTCATTAAGTAATGAATATATAAAATAACCTATATAGACAGTGGGATGAGAAAAACTTTTACATATACTTCAAATGATTTTACAGTAAAAAAAAAAATTAAGCAGCTTATAGAGGTTAAGGTTTAAAATTTCTTACCATTGTCATTTCAATTACAATAGCCATTTTCCTTCAAACGGTTGTGTTAACACAGTTGTGTGAAGGTAAAAAACTATTAAACATTCCCTGCAGAGGTCCAAAGGATTCTACTTTCCCAATCGCTATTATTTACAGATCAACAATTTTGCGGGGTCATCTGTGGTGTTGTGGTTAGCATGGCAACCTACAATACTAAAGGTCGCCGGTTCGATTCCAGCGGTGGCCCTAGGATTTTTTAATGGGAATAAAAAATCCTTAGCTATGCCGGCCCTCGGATAGGACGTAAAATGGAGGTCCCGAGCCTGTACGATGTCAGGTACTCGTTAAAGATCCCTATCCTAATTATACCTGGATAGGCAAAATTTAGGACTCCCACTGTAGCATCGTCCGATTAGCCTTAGTAGCATAAAAATGGACGTTAAACAAACAAACAAACAAACAATTTTGCAAACTTATGAAGCTTTCTCGTTCCACTGTTCATTATTTTAAATAACTTTATGTAATCCCATGCAAACATAGAATATTTTATAAATTATTCATTTTCCTCAATATTTACAAATTGAGTTTATTTCATCCCTTTTATAAAAATACTTTAAAAGTGATCCTAACCCTGTTTCTGCAAAGCATCCTCATTCTATTCTTGTGAATTATTCTGATCATTCCAGGTGGTTGGATCCAGGCCTCTCCATCAACTTGAATAGGAACACCTTCATCACCTAAAATATAATTATTATAAGAAAGAAAATATCATAAAGCCTGTGCAAAAGTTTAAGTAATTGACAAATACTGTATTACTTTAAAACAGGGATTGAAACAGTTATTACTTATTGAGAAAAAGTATAAAAATAACTGTTATAAAAAAACTTTTATTAATAAGCTCTGAGCGATAAAAGTTTTTTCAAAACTGTTAAATAAAAGTTCTAGCTCAAAAAAGTTTTAACTGTTTTAAAACTTTTATAAATCTAATAAAAAAGTAAAAGTTAAACCTTTACTTATTACCTCTAACACAAAACTTAAAAAAATATCTATTTCAAAATTTACAAAGGCAGTACTCTCATATAAAAAAAATATCCAAAAATTACAAGTTTCGGATATTTTTGATAATAATGAATTTAATCGTGATATCCTGGTGCTTTTGAGAGAAATATCCACTATGAATTTCTTGGGGGGGGGGGGGGAATTCAAAAATATCAAACAATTATACTTCTATAATATCTTTGATATTAAGGAATTTAATCATGATATACCCCCCCCCCCCCCCCGTGCCACTGAAATTTAAAATTTATAATCTTTTCGAAATCTATGTATCCAGAAACATAGGACCGCACTTTTTCAATAAAATCGGTAATATAAAATTACTGGTAATGTGAGCCCCCCCCACACCACCGAAATAAAAAACTGATATTTACGAATTCTTCGTATCTGAAAACATAAGGATGTACCCTCATTTCAATGAAATCGGTGAATGTTAAATTACTGGTAATGCGACCCCCCCCCCATTACCAAAATTTTAAACTTATAATGTTTCGAATCCTAAATATCCAGAAACATAGGACCGCACTTTTTCAATAAAATCGGTAATATAAAATTACTGGTAATGTGAGCCCCCCCCCCCCCACACCACCGAAATTAAAAACTGAAATTTACGAATTCTACGTATCTGAAAACATAAGGATGTACCCTCATTTCAATAAAATCGGTGAATGTTAAATTACTGGTAATGCGACCCCACCATAACCAAAATTTTAAACTTCTAATGTTTCAAATTCTTAGGATCCGAAAACATAAGGATGCACCCTCATTTCAATTAAAACGGTAAATCATGCATTCCTGGAATTCCCGCGCCACGACCTATCTCTGAAATTTAAAATTTAAAACATGAGAATGAAATCGGTAAATGTTAAGTTACAGGTAAGGCGAGCCGAGCCGCCCTCCACCTCCGCCATTGAATTTTGGAATGAAAATATAAATTTTACCACCTTCCCCCCGAAATTTGATATAGATCTTTTTTCGAGACAACACTATCTATTATATAAAGACAGACCCCCCCTCATTAAAGAATACGGAAGGTATGATTTTTTAATATTAGGGAACCCCTTCCTCTCAAGAAAATTCAAATTGGACATTTTTTTTTAAATCACCGCCTTTGACAATAAAATAATAGATAGAAATGATTATAACAAAGAAATAATGTAAAAACATGAAACTTGTTTTATTAAAACTTATTTAAGTAAGTGGTTTATTAAAACTGTTAAATAAAAACTTTTATTATTTAGGTTTGAAAATAAAAGTTATGAAATAACTGTTTTGAAAGACCATACGATAATAAAAGTAAAAGTTAAAAATATACTTTTATCGATGAACACATGTTAATAAAAGTTAAACTTTTACTTTTAAATGAAAAGAGTTAACTGTTTAATTCGATTCCTGCTTTAAAATATTCAAAGGATATTTATTTGATCATTAACAGTCTAAAATCAGTAACCTGTAATATTAATTTGCACAGTGTGACATTGAGCAATTCTATGGTGTTGAAGGTTTATTAATCTTGAAGCCGCCATTTGTACTGAACCAAACACAGCAACAACTTCAAGAACTTGATCGTCCACACTAGGGGCCAAAAACACTTCTCCTTCTTTTGTACCTCCCCAAAAATTAGTTCCTCCCATAAAACTATTAATAAAAAAAAAAAACAACTTTACATTGTTTTTGAAGTTAAAATATTGAAATAAAACTAAAAAGGATATAAAAAAAATACCTGGGTATATTTAAAATCACTATTCCCTGTAGAGAAGGAAGAGGTATCCTTTGTCCATCACATTCTAATTGTACACGTTGTTCCAAGTTTTTGTATGTTTTCTGGAAAAAAAATTATGTGAAGACAAAACATAAATTTGTTTTGGGACAGTTTGTTTATTGTATTTTTGGGGAAACCTCACATCTACAAGGTACACTCAGCAGTGCTACGTCACTTTATGCCATAACTCAAGTGTTTATTGTTTGCCTTTCATTGTGTATTATTATTTTCTTCAAATAAAATTATTTAAACCCAAACAGTGTTACAATACCAACAATAGAGTTTAAAGTGACTTAAACTAAAAATACTACAGAAGTTAAAACTTATACTGAAATTCAAAAACCTCATTGAGATTTAAGATTAAAAAGAAAAAAATAATATTTCAAATCCACATACAACTGTCGGTGAGTATTATAATCTCACTAATTCCTAAGTATATCTTTTCAAGTATAATAAGTAATATAATATAATACAATAATATATTCTTAGAAATAGAACAATAAAGATTTTTTTTTAAACTGAGAAACTAATAAAATATAAACTCTCATTACTCATTACTTTGGTATAAATTGTATTACTATACTGATTACCTTATTATATTATTATACTGATTACCTTCTCCTACAGTACAAAAAAAAAGTTAAGATTTTCCAGAAAATACTGTGAAAAAAGTTATGAAGCCAGAGTGTTCACATTTTTGAAAATAGCGATAAAGAACAACATATAACGCTGTAAAATAATATATTATGAAGACATTGTGACTTTTTCTCACATCATTAAGAATTGAAATTATTCGGAAACTGTTGAGAGGTTTAACATTGAAAGACTTTAGCCGAAGTTGGTTGAGTGCACAGAGCACTGACATAAAAATTGGTGAAGATCTTCATTCTGAAATAAATTACGAAGGGGACAAGTATTGGGAGGCTTTACAACACCAATAAGTAAATAGGGACTAGATTTAGCAATTTATCTTGAAGTTTGAATATCCTCTTCAGCTCATAAAAATTTAAACCACAATGGGTCTCCATCTCAAAATTGCCTACTATGGCATTATGATCCAGCTATTTGTATAAAAGGAACCTTCCTCAGTTCAGAGCGAGAAGCAATCTCTCTATGAGGCAGAATAATAGCATCGACTATCCATTGTCAGTAATTTAAATAAACTATTGAAAGGTTTTCAGTTGCCAATCTAATAAAAAAAATCTAGGAAACCTGACCATTATTAACTAAGTAACAGCCTTTTGAATTTGGTACACATTTTGCTAATAACTAACTACAATAACTATTTTTTTTTATAATAACCAATTATAATAAATAAAATAAAATTATTTTGTATACTTATTGTCAAATTACATTACCAGTAGGTCACTGATTAAGATATGAATTATTAGCAAGGGACAGATAATATGTTATCCTGTTTCACTTTAGTAACATTATTTGAATATTTTTTAACTGTATTCAGAAAACAATTATATTAACACTTTCTTATTTGTAAACAATAAGAGTAGAGCTATATTTTTAACATTTATATTATTTAAAATTAAAATATAACTCAAATATAAGACTTTCAGGGTCTTGTTTTGAATGAGCCAACAGGGTATCTAAATTTTTTTAAATATCTAACATACCACTCAATTACAAATAATAATAATAATATATTTGAGGCGTTTGGTTTCAAAACCGGTTACATCCATGTTTTCCAAACAATTTTTTTTTCATATTTTTTAAGTTTTTAAAGTTGAAAACAATGTGTTAGACGAGTTTGTTTCAAAAACGTCTAGATCCTTCGAAAATCAATCCTAAAAGATTCCATTTCTTATCAATAGCGGTTTCAATCGATCCTTTTTTGATCAGTCCTGAAAAATTGTTGAAAATGGCTGAAGCCGGTTTTGAAACCAAACGCCTCATTTATGATATCCAATATTTCATGGGAATTGGTAATTTGGACTCAGGAGACTTTATAACACTATATCCATTGAAAACCGGAAATCAAAATTTTTTATGATCACAATATTTTCCCTTATCACATACATATTTTATGCATAGGTAAGTGAATGTAAAAATGAGTGTTTTTGTGTGGGATCAGTAATTTAAAAAGCAGTTAACTGTTAACTTGTTATTTAAAATCAATAATGAAGGGCTAACTGAAACAGCATATTTCACAGTGACATATTAATAGTAAAATTATTTTCAATTTAATTTAAAATTTAATTAACACAGACAAAGACTTTCATTTTTGCTTCATAACCATTTCTAAATTTATACTGCATTTTATATATATATATATATATATATATATATATATATATAGACCCGGCCATGCGTTGCTGTGGCTCAGTAGTTATATCCTAATATTTTTAAACAAATACAGTCATACCAATATTCATTGATAAAGATGAAAACCTTTCAGCTAATCAAAATCCAACGTGATTGAGAATAGAGCATTACACCATTTAAAAGTATTTGGTAAAAAATATAGGAAAGTTAAAGTTTTTATTTTTTTCATCTCATATTTCAATTTAGTTTGATTAAAAAAGAGCTGATTGTGTTTACGACTCACAGCGCTGCCTACACTATCGCCTTTTTTTGATGCATCGGTATAAACTAACTCGAAATTGCTATTTTTTCCACTAATTTTAAAAAGGATGACTGAACTTCTACCGGGTAAGTTTTGGTAACCTCATTGATCTATTGATTATTGGCCTAATTCTACTTCAACTTGGTATTGTTAGTTTAGCAACGGGTTTAATATTGCTCAGGGTCATGCCAATTTTGGTTAACGGGTCATATATGTCCTTTTGATAGGCCTTTTTCTCAATTTCTTTGAGACCTCGATTTCCCGACCCTTCGGCAAATAAATGTTCAGTAGGAGGGTGGTGTGTTGAAGCTTTTAATTTAGCACTATATTTGAGTGATAAGAAATCTCTTCTTAAAGAGGTTTTTACATAATACAATTAAGAATTTTTATTTATTCAAGCACTAATTTGTTCAAAATGTTTTGGGTTAACCTGTTTTTTTTTTTTAACACAAACCAAAGATTTGATGGTTTCCACACACGTGAGCAGGCGATGCCCATTGCCCACTTGAGGTATGCCATTGCCCTTGGGAAAACCACGGATTTTCAAAATCCAAGTGGACATTGTTTGCCCTTGGGATTTGTTTATGGTCATAGCAAAAGCCAAACGAATAGGATATTGAAGCCTTTTAAATTTTATTGAAAAATATGACGGTTCCAGGGGAATAGGTGGCAACAGGACGATATCTCCTATATACCTTCCAGGCAACATTTGTGCTTCAATAACATTTCCTGTGATCCTTTTAATGACCAAACGTGTGCCATTGCACAATTGAGGTGGATTTAAGTTACGAAGAAGAATGATCGGTGAGCCAATCTTCAACTGGAGATTGTTTGGGTGTATATCCAGGGAATTCAAAAATTCAGACGGGAAATTTACGGCTTCGTTTACATCTAGAACATTGTCAATTGATTTTGGAAGTTTATTTCATCGAAATCAATATTTTTTGCAGCCAAAATAGCACGACTACCCAGCCAATTATAGTCCAAATAATTGTTCAAAATATCAGGAAAGACACTTTATATTAGTTCATTTTTTTCTCTACAACAGTGGAGAAATTTTCTGGTAATTTGATAAATTTTGAATTTTGATGCAGCTCTATTTCACCGTTCCCAATATAGAGCAATTGTTTAGAAAATATATCTGCTGATGGATCATTTTGCAGTAGTATTCTCATATTTATGGTGGATAATTGTGAAACTTGCAGTTTATCCATATAACAGTTATTCCTGTTCAGTAGAGGTGTAATAATCATTATATGTAAAATTTAAAAAATGCCGCGAAGATTTGTAATCCTTTCTTAATCAACAATAATGGAAAGGATTAAAATCTTCGCTGACATTTCTTAAATTTTACATATAAAGATAATTACAACTCTGCTGAACAGGAAAGAACAGCCTCTATTCGATTGGGAATAAATTTTCTCAACTTTAAATTATTGTTGATAAAGGAGGAATTACAAATCTTCACTGACATTTTTTAAATTTTACATTTTAGAGCACGGGATAAAAATAATAAAAAGGTTTGGTAAAATAAAAAAAAACCTGTATTCAAATAATAATAACAAAACAAATAATTAAAATAAAGAAACTTCTGTTAAATAAATAAATAAATCAACTGAAAATATAATACTAAAGTCTTAATTATGCAGTTCTTTAGCAAATCACAAAGTATCCCACAAACACCTAATCAAAACACACTCAGGGAGTTTTCATGTCAGGTTACCGGCAGTGTAGCCAGCTCACTAATTTCACTACTTTTTGGCAACACTGACTCCCTAAGTCAGGTTTCTATTAGGTTACACCTGTGACAGTAGGAGCTGTTATCCTTATATATATAAAAATCTCGTGTCCCGATGTTTGTCTCTCTATTTCTCAGAAACTACTCAACCGATTTTAATGAAATTTGGCTCAATGCATATATTTTTGGCCAACTTACCGGACCGGATAGTTTTTAACTTGATTAGTGATCAAAATAATTCTTATATAGCGAATTATTGCAAATACAGTAGGTCGTGTTTCGATTTATTAACATGGCGTCATATGTCGATTTCATAATGTTTTTGTTTATAAGCATGCTATTGTAATACAGGTTATCATTATTATAATTTTGTATTGCGTTATGTGAGTGCAGTTATTTGTTCCTATATTATTATTTTCCACAGACAAATAGTTATACAAATTTGTATTTATTGTTAATTTTCATTAAAGAATAAATAAATCAAGATAAGGTTACAATAAATTCTCAAATGTGTAGGTTCTTCCTTTTCCTTTTTTATTTGTATTTAAATTAAATTACTAGCTAAGAGCTTTTAAAGTACGTGATAAAAATAACAAAAAAGGTTTGGTAAAATAAAAAACGATTTATTCAAATAATTATAACAAAACGAAAAATGAACTTCTGTTAAACGGATAAATAAAGTAACTGAAAATATAATATAATATTGAGTCTTAATAATGCAGTTCTTGAAAAATCACCAATAATCCCACAATACGTAATTAACACACCCTGAGGGAGTTTATATCTGGTTACCCGCAGTGTTGCCAGGTATGTTCGCAACTTTATGGCAACACTGACTCCTCGGGTCAGGTTTCAATTAGAAGTAGGGGCTGCTACAAGCTGAAACGCTTTGGTGTGGCCCACCCTGATATCAACTTTTAGTAAAGTAAATACATTTTAATAATTTAAATTAGGCTATTATTTGAAATAATACTCTATAAATGTTGTAACAGCACCTACTGTCATAGGTGTAACCTAATTGAAACCTGACTTGGGGAGTCAGTGTTGCCAAAAATTAGTGAAAATTAGTAAGCTGGCTACACTGCGTGTAACCAGTCGTAAAAACTCCCTCACAAAAAGAGTGTGTTTTGATTAGTGTTGTGGGATACTTTGTGATTTGCTAAAGAACTGCATAATTAAGACTTTAATATTCTATTTTCAGTTGATTTATTTAACAGAAGTTTCTTTATTTTCATTATTCGTTTTGTTATTATTATTTAAGTACAGTGTTTTTTTATTTTACCAAACCTTTTTATCATTTTTATCCCGAGATCTAAAATGTAAAATTTAAAAATGTCAGTGAAGATTTGTAATTCCTCCTTTATCAACAATAATTTAAAGTTGAGAAAATTTAATCCCAATCGAATAGAGGATGTTACTTCCTGTTCAGCAGAGTTTTAATTATCTTTAAATGTAAAATTTAAGAAATGTTAGCGAAGATTTTAATCCTTTCTTTAATTTAAAGTAGGCTATTATTGGGAATGACACTTCGTTGTTAATTTTACCAGAATACAATTTTTTACTTATCTTTAAATGATTGTTGATTAAGAAAGGATTACAAATTGTGGCATTTTTTAAATTTTACATTTAATGATTATTACACCTCTACTGAACAGGAATAATTGTTATTTGGGTAAATTCAAGTTTCAGATTTATCCGCCATAAATATGAGAGTACTACTGCAAAATAATCCATCGGCAGATATATTTTTTAAACAATTGCTCTATATTGGAAACGGTGAAATAGAGCTGCATCGAAATTCAAAATTTATCAAATTACCAGAAAATTTCTGAACTGTTGTAGAGACGAAAAATGAACTGTCTACGAAATATAAAGTGTCTTTCCTGATATTTTCAACAATTATTTGGACTATAATTGGCTGGGTAGTCGTGCTATTTTGGCAGCAAAAAATGTTGATTTCGATGAAATAAACTTCCAAAATCAATTGACAATGTTCTAGATGTAAACGAAGCCGTAAATTTCCCATCTGAATTTTTTAATTCCCTGGATATACACCCAAACAATCTCCAGTTGAAGATTGGCTCACCGATCATTCTTCTTCGTAACTTAAATCCACCTCAATTGTGCAACGGTACACGTTTGGTCATTAAAAGGATCACAAGAAATGTTATTGAAGGAAAAATGTTGCCTGGAAGGTTTACAGGAGATATCGTCCTGTTGCCACCTATTCCCCTGGAACCGACAGAATTTTCAATAAAATTTAAAAGGCTTCAATATCCTATTCGTTTGGCTTTTGCATGACCATAAACAAATCCCAAGGGCAAACAATGTCCACTTGGACTTTGAAAATCCGTGTTTTTCCCTTGGGCAATGGCATATGATAGTGTTAGCAGCTCTGTGAGTCGTAAACCCAATCAGCTCCTTTTTAATCAAACTACATTGAAATATGAGATGTAAAAAAATAAAAACTTTAACTTTCCTATATTCTTTACCAAATACTTTTAAATGATGTAATGCTCTATTCTCAATCACGTTAGATTTTGATTAGCTGAAAGGTTTTCATCTTTATCAATGAATATTGGTATTACTGTATTTGTTAAAAAATATTAGGATATAACTACTGAGCCACAGCAACGCGTGGCCGGGTCTGCTAGTAACATGTATAGAATATTATTTCAAATAATAGCCTAATTTAAATTATTAAAATGTATTTACTTTACTAAAAGTTGATATCAGGGTGGGCCACAGCAAAGCGTTTCAGCGCTTAGCTAGTAATTTAATTGAAATACAAATAAAAAAGGAAAAGGAAGAAAAATTACCTACATTTTTGAGAATTTATTGTAACCTTTTCTTGATTTATTTATTCTTTAATGAAAATTAACAATAAATACAAAGATTTGTATTACTATTTGTCTGTGGAAAATAATAATATAGGAACAAATAACTGCACTCACATAACACAATACAAAATTATAATAATGATAACCTGTATTACAATAGCATGCTTATTAACAAAAACGTTATGAAATCGACGCATGATGCCATGTTAATAAATCGAACACGACCTACTGTATTTGCAATAATTCTCTATATAAGAATTATTTTGGTCACTAATCAAGTTAAAAACTATCCTATCTCTTAAGTTGGCCAAAACTATAAACATTGAGCCAAATTTCATTGAAATTGGTTGAGTAGTTTCTGAGTTATTGAAAGACAAACATCGGGTTGAGTAGTTTCTGAATTATTGAAAGACAAACATCGGGACACGAGATTTTTATATAAATAAGGATATATATATATATATATATATATATATATATATATATATATATATATACTAGCTGTATATCCCGGTTTCACCCGGGGAATTTCATTTTTTTAATAAACGTGAACAAATTTAAAGTGAAATCATAACGATTTTTATAACAATAAAGAATATACCCAGAAACTGGCTGAAGTTATGAAATTTTAATATGGACAGGTGTTCGCACCTAGTAAGAAAGATCCACTGAGCGAAATTTGGGGAATTTAGGACAAACGGTATGGAGTTTTATAAAGAAAAAACAAACTAACAGAAATTCATCTTTGAGCTGTATAACCCGGTTTGATCGGGGAATTTCATTTTTCTAATGAAACGGTTGATTTCGTAAAAAAACATTGTAAAGTGAGTTCATTACGATTTCTATAACAATAAAGACTATCAGCTGAAGATCGGCTGAAGTTATGCAATTTTAATATGGACAGGTGTTCGCACCTGGTATGAAAGAACTACTGGCGAAATTCGGAGAATTTAGGATAAACGGTATGGATTTCTATAAAAAACAAACAAACAAACAGAAATATTGGCCTGCAGTTTCAGCTTCTCGCAAATCAGCTTGACTAAGCCTTTGTGGCGCAAAGCGGGCCTCGTATTCCTAGGCAGACTCAGTTTCCCGCGATTCTGCCTGTCTAAGCCTCTGTTGTTCAATCCTAATTTGATGTTCGTCGAGAGTTTCAGCTGCTCGTATTTGACGTTGTTTTTAGCTTTTGAGCTCACTACTCCTATTGAAGCTCGCTTCTTAGGAGGCATTTATAAAAAATAAATTCACCATACATGTAAATAAACGTATTGTAATTTAAAAAAAACATATGGTTTAAAAATCCCAGAACTGGACGCCTACCAAGGGACGGTCTTACCGGGCCTTGTTGGCCTCTTCAAAATGTATAAAATGATATTTTAGGCTGTTTTTCGACTCAAACGGTCGATTTCGTAAAAAAAACCCATTGTAAAGCGAGATCATGACGATTTTTTTAACAATAAAGAATATAACATGAGATTGGCTGAACTTATGCAATTTTAATATGGACAGGTGTTCGCACCTGGTATCAAAGAACCACTAAGCGAAATTTGGAGAATTTAGGACAAACGGTATGGATTTCTATAAAGAACAAACAAACAGAATTTCAACTTTATTTATAAGATATGTTTTTTTTTTTGTTTTTTTTTTTTGAGGGGCCAGTATGGCGGAGTGGACAAAGACGCTTGCAATAGGTAATCAAAGTTAAGCAACGTCGAGCGTGTTTAGTACTTGGATGGGTGACCGCTCCATTCGGGTGACCACCCGCAAATGAACGCCACGCAGTCCAAGCCTACCCTCACCCCCGGGTATATGAGACCCGTCAGCCTACTGGAGGCGACTCACACCGACCGGGCGTGGGAGTGATGAACCTTTCTTCCCCGTGTATCTCATCGAGAATAGTGGTGTGGTTTTCCAGGATGTCAGTAATCGCCCGGAGGTTTGGTTCAAGGACGGTATGCTTCGGGGAAAGAAATATAGGTCCTCGGGGCCTGCTGACTCCAAGCTACCATAATCCCCTAGACCAGTTTGTCACTGTCCTTGAACCCGAGAGAGCTGACGCCATCAGTGGGATGGACACTGCCAAATTGGCCCCAATGGGATTGGTTAAGGAGCTACGGGCAGTCTTCCGCTGCACCATGATGACCATAGCTTGCATAAACGTGAGGTTTGGCTCCCCCCTCCAGGCTGTCTGTGCTCCCGCAAGCAACACGAATGTCTGTAAGAAGACCACACTGCACGGCCAAAGGTCTCATTATCATTATAGGTCTAATGTGCCAACCGAAAAAAAAAATATATTTTTTTTAAATTTAAAAAATCTAGTGAAAAAAAATATAGTGTTTTAGTGGTACATATTATAATGCATATGTCAATAATTATAAATATTGTATTTCAAATGGTTTAATAAATAAAAAAAAGGTTTAGTTTCTTAAGGAAATAAGCACACATCAGAATTTATATACTAATGCAAAAACTGGAGATTCTAAAGATATTTTTATCTGTTTATATAAGATAAATTACCTGAAGCCATTCTTTGCTTCCCAAAACACCATACCACATATAGTTTTTTGCACGAGATCTGCACTTTTCAGGATGTTCCTCTCGTTTTTGATGAAAATCTAATGTGATCTTAGCATCTATGCCAATTCCAAAATAGTTATTCATCACACATTTTTCTCTAAACCCTTCACTAAAAAAGAATAAAAATTATAAATCACTCTCAAATCAAATGGGTAAGATGTATCACCTAAATTACTAAAATGTACATTATTTTATCTAAAGATCATACTCACAGCAAAGTTTCTTGAGGATCCATTAGAGGTACTGCTGCAGCACACAAAGCATCAGCATTTGCTAAAAGAACTTTACTTACAAGCCCTGGACCAGAAATATCTAGAACATTAAATACCACCCAAATCATACAATAGAAAAGATCTACTGAGGATGACAAAATTTGTTTGGTCCTTGAATGAAATTGTTTATCTTTCCGGTTCCATACACTTAGAAGGCCCAAGAATAGTTGACAGTTGTACTGATTACTGTGGCCTCAATGTTCCACTTCACTTCGGATGGTGTCCCTGCTGTTGAAATGCCCAAACCAACATTGCCTAGTCCCTTCATTCACAGCCACCCACCACATCCAATTCACATATTTTTCGATCAACAACTAGTAAATCTTTGTTTCCAACAATCCAGAGTAAACGTACAAGAATTTCCAATTTTTATGAGTTTATAGGTACTTATTTCAAATAGATATGATAACTGAGTGAACAATTGTTGTTTGAAATTTATCTGTATGATAAACATGGCTAGTTAAGCATTTAAGAATTAATTAGAAAAGGACAGATAAATGAACAATGCCATTCAAGAACCAACAAAATTTTCGCGTCATCACTGTAACACAATTTTTGTTTAATTACATACAATACATAAACACAATACATAAATACAATATTAGGATGCAAAATTGCTGAAAAATTCTTACTTGGCCAAGTTGGAAGTCTAACCAAAGGATTAATGATTGGTAGTTTTTTTTCTATAATTGGTTTCACCGCGTCTGGAGAATCTGACTTTATCATCGAGCAGGGAGAAGCTGCAGACACTGAAAGCATTCACTGTCTAGATTAAGAAAATATACAATAAACTAAAGTAACATCAATATTGGTTTACTAACATTTTCTACAACAGTCATAACTGAATCTTCTAGTGGGTGTGTCCTCACCAGACGGTGACGGTGGGTCTATAATAACTCTGGGGTTTGTCGATTGACCTTCCATGGTTTCACTTCTAGTTAGACCATGAAACCTAAAAGTAAAGTTGGTCCTCTAAGTGTGCTCTCGGCTAAACATCAGGCATTAAGCTAGGGCTGCTAAAGTAGCACAAAAACAAAAAAAAGATAGAAAGAAGAAAAAAAAACAAACAGGCATTTATGCAAAAACACAAATCTAATAAAAATGAAAAATTAATGTATTATGACTTAAGCAAGCAAGAAAGTGCAGCATTCAGAGCTTTTATCTAAGAGCAATGTGTTGTATACTAGAAAAATACAAAAATATTTTTAAAAGTAAAAAGAGTGGAATTAGTGACACTTATATTATAAAGATAAATTATAGTTGTATTCTGAAAGCGAAATTATTCAAAATGATTCATTTGAAAACTGATATTTGATAGAAGCTCTATTGATTTAAAATCTGGTTAAGTTTCACATTAAAAAGCAACATTTGAGGAACTTTACTTATTAAAGTGCAAATTAAAAATTATTTTATTAAATAGAAATGCATAAACAAAATTTAAAAAAAAAAAAAACTGATAAAAAAATGAACATAGCTAAGTATGTCATTATGAATAATGTTAATGATTTTTCTTAAGAGATTTCATCAGTATATGAGGAGGTGAGGTGCAAAACATTTTAATGCTCTTTCAACATATCTTATCAGATTGGAGCAAAACTTGTTATTTTATATGGATTTTTGCTATACAAAATAGCGGTTTGTTGCAGAACTAATTCGTTCCGTAGCCGATTGTGTTTCAAAACTGGTTTGTTACTCGTTGTGAAGCAAAACTCTTTGGTTCCTATAATAACTTCTCATTATGCATCCATCCCATTCGTTCACTTCAGCAGTTTCTGTTACTCTTTCTGAACTAAATATCGAAAGCTCCTAAAACTCGCGTGTTTTATTTCAGGTTGTACTTGATTTTTCTTACCTATCTGTATTAATGTATGTAAAGGTAAGAATGTCTGTATTTTTATTAATTCTTAACTATCTTGATTTTCCAAGGTCTCCAACAAGCAGAAAGACGTTGATAATCTGCTGAAAAAGCATTTTGGTGACAAGTGGAGGGCCAATGATTCATTGAAGTTTACATACGAGTTCTCAATATATCTGCCACAGACGAGGGAAACATCGAACAACAGGATTATGAAGTCGCTATTATTGAAGTAGACAATGGCGTTAGGATCTAGTCTTTTTGTAACTTTTTTGTAGTCAGATGTTTTATATCAGTACGCTGATATTTTTGAAAAATTCATCAACAGAAAAATGTTTAGTCAAATGTTTTAAGTCAGTGGGCGATATTATTTTGTAAAATGATATCAAATTTATTAATAAAATGGTTGTGAACCTAAATAAATATTACTTATTAAAAAAAAACTTCGCTTTTGTTTTCTTCACCTCGTTTTATTATCCTTATTGGAAGATCAACCTGTTCGTTTCAATGTGGTGTGCAGCAAAAGTCTTTCCTTTAAACATTTTGTTGCAAAACTTTCTCATTTCATACTTTGTTACTTTTAAATCAGTAAATTTTTTCATTCCAAGCTCACTTCCACAGGATGGCTGTACCTTTCGAAAGCTAAAAAAAAAATTTATCTAACCACTCTACAAGACGTGGTAAGTTTTTTGAGTTTCCTGAAAAAGGTGTTCATGTAGAACGAACGAGTTTTGCATCTCACCTCCTCATATATAAAAATAGTGGTTTTCTTCTAATAGGATTCTATTCAAAATTAGCTTTTAGTTTACTAGTAGACTATTGATGAACTAGTAAATTCCAAAACAATATATAATTCATGGCCTTCATAGAGAATTTTAGTTTTGATGTGTCAAATCATGAAAGTAAGGGTTGTAACCACAAAAATAATACTGTCAGCAGCTATTGATAAACATTTTTAACTATTTTTTGAAAAAATACTACAGAAAAGCTTGAATAAATTCGCCATAAGAATACAGCTAATATGCATAAATTCGCACAATCACTCATTTCCTTTCTTTAAACACATAGCCAAAAATACACATAGGATATAAGTAAAAAAAATATAAATCATTAGCAAATATAAAAATAAATATAGCAGTAAAAGCTATTGATTAAATAATTTGAAAATATCATTCTTAACCATTCTACAGTAAGTGAAATGTTTTGAAATACTGTGAGGCCAACTAAGAGGAAGACATTAACTGTTTAATAACAAATAAGTAATGTAAATATAAGCAGCAATTACGGAGTGATCCGGCGTGCTATAAGATAGTTACTTGAGACAATATGGCAAAGTTGACAACAAAAACAGCTAGTTATACAACAAAGGCTAAGACACTATACCATGTGTACCTCACTAGTTCTTCGTCATCAGTCTCTGAAAGGGCCAAACTTTTTCTGTGCCTATCTTGATGGTACTCGGTAAGGTACATTCCATCAGTGCTTCCTCGCAAATTATTATTTGAACCCTGAATCCTAAGCTCAACAACATCCAAGTAGGCAGAGGATGTAGATTCTCCACGGGAACGTTCAGAAAGTGAGTAATCATTATCCGATGAAGATATTTGAATTGTTGGAATTTGAACTAAGTCTTTTGCAGCTTCAGTTAAGTCAAGATCATCTAATGAAGCTAATTTTTTATGCCTGCATTTAATAGATCGTCGAGCAATATCATTTCCTTCAATAAAATGAGCAATGCTACACTTTTTCACATTATCCAAGCCTAATTCTCTACTAAAGTCATCATAATCATCATCATCTTCAGGGCTGGTAGAAATAAGATTTGTGGCATCAATATTTTCATAAGAACCTGACTTAGATTTTAATGATTGTCTATTTTTCCTTGATAGAGTTCTAAAAATTCTCAATTCTTTCTTTTCTGATTCATTGGAACCTTCTGGACTATCATCTGAAGCTTCCGATGAATCTATATGGCAAATATTAGCCAGTTCTTTACTTGATTTGAAGCCAGACAAGATTCCATAGTTTTCTGCCTCAAACCTTTCTTCAGAATCAAGAGGGGAAGGTTCAAAATTTAATTCATCATTTTCGAAAACCTCCCCTTTTTCCATATCTTCAATTATTTCTTTTCTAAGTTCAACATCAACGACTACTTCTATAGTTTCACCTTGTACAAAATCTTCACAAGGTGGCCCTCTGAAATATAAAATTAATTATCTATGAACGGATTATTTCATGCTAAATTATACTTTTTGGTAAATGCAATATTTTTCAATCATGGATAAATATGATGAAAAAAAATCACTTTGCTCAACGAGTGATTACTGTTTCAATCCTAAATAAATTACTGGTATAATAAGTAATAAGAGATTTATGGTGAATCTTAAAATGAGCATATTTTAATTATAAATTGGCAATTTAAATTTAAAATTTACAAGTATTGGTTTCATAACTTTAGCAAGTTCAATAGTCATAATAAATAGTAAAATCTAAATTTTATGATATATTCTAAATCAGTTGAATTCTTGCAGCACTCTTAAACAGATAGGTTTAAAATAATTGATAATCGATAACAATATTCCATGAAATGCTTACGGCGAACTTATACGTGATGCTGATGATCTCCGTGAATCTGCAAACTGTGTAGGAACAGGAAGGTCAAGAGTCAAAACATCACTTGTTGAGCAGTTAGAGTCCCTTCGAAGGATTGGTAATGGACTAATCAACTCTGAACGGTCATTCTGCTAATGTAATTTCAATTTTACTATTAAAGAATTTTTACCAATAATCATGAGAAAATTAATAAATTTGGGTTAATATAAAAAAAACAACAACAAATATTTAGAGAATTAAATAAATACCTTATAAGGCTGGGGGTCTAGGGAATCTATGATGATAGTTTCTGCTTCCCTCGGGATATTCTGTTCATCTATTACCTTTTCTGAATGTTCTATTAATTGCCTCACTGCTCGTTTGAGACTATTGGCACGCATTTTTAATTTTTCTTGTGTTGCGAGCTAATAAAACATGTTTTCATCAATCATAAAGTTATGACAAGTTGCATCAAGAAAAGTGAATTATCCTCTAAAATGTTTACCTTTAAATGATCAAGTTTATTTTTATCTTCAATACTTGGAAACTGTTTTTCATCTTTTTCTGATTTTTCTAGACTATGTTTTTCAAAACCATCTTCCTCCTAAAAATCATAAAAATATAAGTAAATTATCAATAAAATAAATTGTAATTAAAAAAAAATTGATACATAAAGAATATTGCAATTTTTAATTCCTCATTTCACAAATAAATAAATTTTATATTAGATAAGCATCTAAGTCATTTTTACTTTCACTTATCTATATATGAAATATATAATAAGGGAAAGTATTGCGATCAAATACTTCGACTTCCAGTTTTAAACAAGAAATACATGTTTTGGGGTATCCTAAGTTGAAACACCAAGTCCAGCGAAATTTTGTGTGTGTATGTGTGTGTGTGTGTGAACGGATGATAAACCGCACGAGACTAAAATTTGGCATTTGAGATACCAATTAGTACACACACAAGAGATACCAATTAGTAAACACAAACAAGATGGAGAGGTATATCCCCATGATGAGAGCAAAAATTGCGACAAAATCGAGTCAAAGGAGTGGTTACTTTATTTTATAAATTTTATCACATATTTACATTTTTTTTTTTTATTTTCTCAAAAACTTTCTAATGATATTGATTAAACTCATTATGTTTTATGATAATCAAGTAATCTTTGATAATAGATAGCTTTTATCATATTTTATTTTTTATTTTTCTACAAAGTACGTTTGCTTTTATTTACGGAGAAATGACTGTCTCTCATCACGACTAATAAGAAATGGCTAAATATCAAATATGAAAAAAATCGATAAACATATAGAGGATAAAAAGGAAAAATGTTCCGAACCCACACATGCGCAGTATGCCTTTAATGACAATGACAGACCATTGTTTATAAGTAAAGGCATTCTGTTTATGAGAAAGGTTGTCAACGTTTTGGACCATACATATTTAATGGAAATTAATTTGTTTTCATGGTAACTACATAAATTTTTCAACAGCTAAATAGAGAAAATCAGACATGATGGAGTATTATGCTTGCATTTTCGTATAATCTATATAAATAAAAATGAAATTCTGTTTGTTTGTTTGTTCTTTATAAAAATCCATACCATTTGTCCTAAATTCTCCAAATTTCGCTCAGTGGTTCTTTCATACCTGGTGCGAACACCTGTCCATATTAAAATTGCATAAGTTCAGCCAATCTCCGGGTATATTCTTTATTGTTATAAAAATCATTATGATCTCGCTTTACATTGGTTTTTTACAAAATCGACCGTTTAAATCGAAAAAAGTCTCATATTATAGATTTTGAAGAGGCCAACAAGGCCCGGTAAGATTTGTTCAACTTTTATTATTAGAAAAATGAAATTCCACGGGTGAAACCGGGATATACAGCTAGACAGAAATAAAAATAAAAACTTTAATTAACAAATTTTATTGTACTTTAGAGAGTAAACAAGTGATGTTCAAGTTATTTAAAGCAGTTTACCGTGTGAAAAACATATGGTAAAAGATAATCTTTAATAATTATATTTTAGTTTACAAACTTTAATAAAATATATTGATAATAGATTTCTGAATGAAATATAAGGTGGTCTTACAGGAAAAATAAAAAAAATGTTTTCGATTTCCTGAAAAGCATAAGAGACAAATATTTGGGGTCACCTTTGGTGTAGTGGTTAGCATAGAAATTTACTATACTAATGGTCACTGCTTCGCGTCCCGAGGTAGCCCTAGGATTTGTTAATAGGAGTAAAAAATCGTGTCCCTCGGATAGAACGTAAAATGGAGGTCCCGAGCCTCAGGATGTCAGGTACTCGTTAAAGATCCCTAATTATACCTGGATAGGCAAAGTTTAGGACTCCCACTGTAGCATTGTCCGATTAGCCTTAGTGGCATAAAGTCACGTAAAAACAAACAAACAAACAAACAAAACAAATATTTGTTTGTCTTAATAATTACAAAACAATTAATATTACATGCGATATTATTAATGAATGCTACTTATTAGAACACTTTCTTACCAGTTCTAATCCTTCCTCATGTAAAGTATTAAGTAATTGATCTAACTTCTCCCTGATTACTATGCATTTTTTATTTAACTCGTCATCTCCCTGACTTAAAGATATTTCAACAGCTCGAGTGATGAATTGTTTCACAGTTTCACATAAAACTCTAATAATTATAAGTTGAAAAAGAATGTGAGCAAACATATTTTATGTTAAAAGAATATATATTGATAGCCAAGAAGTGATATAACTGTATATAAACTGCAATAGTGTTCTTATGAGGAATCGTAAATAAGTAAATTATTTATACGATAGTATAGGACTACAGAGAAGCATTATTTTGATAAGTCTCCATAGAGACATGAAAATTACGATTATCAGATTAATTGTACTTTTAAATTATTTCCACTCTGTAAATTAGTCATTTTGCACATAAAAGATATCACTTCATAGCCATTGGTAGATATAATATTACTATACAAACTTTGCAGAAGCTATAATAGAAGGGTGTTCATTTGATTCAAGAATATTACTAAGATGGAAGACAACACTATTCTCACAGGCAGCCATGGCAGGAAGGAAACTACTGAATGAGGATTTTTCCTCATTAGGTAAAGATAAAGATCTTTCAAAAGTCATTATGCTCCACCTGCAACAGTAATAAATTTATTTTTTTAAATTAAATTAATAATAAAAGTTTCAACCAAACAATCAGTTAATTTAAAAATAAATTACAAAATAAAAGACAAAAAAAAAAATATTCGAGTTAGTGACCAAATTAAGCAAGTGAAATGTAGCGCATTGAATAGAATTAAAAAAAAAACTTATGAGTTAAGAAATCATACCTATCAAGCATTTTTGTAGTTGCTTTTTCATATTTATCCAAAAGATGAGAAAGGTTAGCATCATCATCGCAAGAAGCTCCCCAGCCAAGAACTCTGGCCAAATCATTTCCTGTTCCGAGAGGCAAAACACCGACTTGACATTGATTCTGACAAATAAATTTTAAAATGTTAAAGAACATTAATTATACTTTACTATATCACTAACTGAATAAAATAATATTAAATAACATTAAGTAGTTAATCAATAAAATAGTGGTTCTAAATTAAAGGAAAACAAAATTATTAATGAATATAATCATTAAAAGATAATAGTAAGGCTAAAAAAAAACTTACAGTTATATTTATCTTATCTATTTCTGATAGGACCCAACCAACAGAACCATCTCCACTACATACTAGTACTCGGAAGGGATCAAATCTCCTAAATAGTTTCAGGCTGGAAATTAAAAAAACAAAACACAAACATTACTGTAAATACAAAAATTACTGTAAAGTTAAATTAAGTTATGACAATGTAACATATAACCAACCCCAAAAATGGTCCAGAAGGAATGAGATCAAAAACTTGTGCGGGGTTGAGGAGTTGCTTAAATCGCTTCAGAAATTTTACACCCTGGTTATCTCCTGATTTGGAGTTAACAAAGACGAGCAGAGGGGAACACCCTTGTGGCCGCACGGCTTCCCAAGCTTCATCAGAACCTGTATAGTGCACCAAAACAATCAAAGTGGCTTCATTTTAATGACATCAGTAAGAAACACAACAGTGATGTATATAATACATGAAAGACAGTGTGAACTTAACTATCATTCAATTGCTAACATGAGGCAGGCAGGTAACAAATATTTTAATTATGTGATAATGTCATTACTTAACTATATCAAAGTGTTAACTGAACTAACTGCATGCCATGATTTCTTAAGGCTGGGTTATTATTATTTACAGAAAAATGGACTTGAGCAACGGATTTTGGGTGTAAAAATAAAAAAACAAAATCCAAGATTCTGCAACACATAAAACCAAGAATAACCGCTCAAGGGTCATGGGGAAAAACCATGGTAGTCCAATCTAGTCCATTCTGAGAAAAAAGAAATTTAAATTTTATGGTCCCCTTGATCCATTTTCCAAAAGTTAAAATTAGTTTCACAAAACATATTCCTCTAACCCAGATAATTGTTTAGCACTGTAAAAAATTTCCAGAACCAAATAGTAGTTATTAATGCCCCTGAAATAACAAAACATTACCTAACTGCTCATTGTTAGGGAGAAAACCACTGTAGTCCACTGCTTATTTGTTTGTGACCTGTAAATTATTATTAATTTTTGGGTAAACAAAAAAAAACAATAATACTTTAAATAACAAATTTATTTCTATTTGCTAATAGAAATAAATTTGTTTCTCTGTTCTGTCTACACATCATATATCCATGAACACCCTCGCTCATTAGCTTCGCTGATGACACGGCTATCCTTTTATCTCCTAAAAATCCTACTATCGCATCCTTCGCCATTCAAAACTATCTGTTTGAATTAGAAAAGTGGTTCGAAAAATGTAGAATCAAAATTAATTCGACCAAATCAAATCACGTCAGTTTTTCTTTATGAAAATCGACTTTTTGTGAGGTTGATTGTTATGTTTCCCCCATTGATCTTTCGGCCCCATGCCAGTATTAATTAAACTTTTATTAATGAACCGGACTCGAGTTTCATTAATGCCATGAATTGACAAAAAAACCTTCAAACAAACTTGAATTTCACTGTATTGATAATTATTGTTCTCATCTTTCACTGTAACTTTATAAACATAAGAAGATTTATTTGGTATAGATACCTTAGAATTTTTTCTGGGACGACCACTTTGGATTGGTAAAACAGTTGTAACAGACCGCAAAGGAAGGCGTTTCGCTCATCTCTCGACGACATATTATTAAAATTAGATAATATTTTGTTTCTTGATGGTAAAGGAACATTTTCAAAACACTTAAATCATTTACAAAATCAGTTTTCACCTGACTCGTGGGTTAAAAGTCTGAGTTTTTTCATTACATCAGACCTTCGGCCGTGTTTTTTTTTCTTTTTTTTGTTAATTTTGTACACTTGTATTCATTTTCACTTGAACTAAAGTCACTGTTCATTTACATTTCAACCATAGACAACACCACAGAAATGGACTACAGTTAATCTATCCCCGACACTCAGGACTTCAGCTGTTTTTCCCCCTTATTTCGATTTTTAACTACACAGTTTATGTGGACTATTGTTTTTTTCTTGACTGTAACAAATATGAAAAGAAAGTACATTTCCTATATTATCAGATGGCACCACTTGTTTCAAATCGACAAAAAGTGGACTACCGTGGTTTTTCGCCCCTGACCCTTCAGCTATAATACCCAGTATCATGCAGGTGTTATTTTTTAAATGTGTTCAACAAATAAGAGGTCATCTTAACAAATTATCAATAATTAAATAATATTTATTTTTCTACAAGGTTATACGATAAAATATAAAAAGAAAAGTCTGATTCACATATTTTTTAAAACACTTATTGCATAAACTAATAATACTTTTGAAATTGTATTTAAATAAACTCATTTGGTAAATACATGCATAATTTCAAAACATCCCTAAAAATAACCGGGGTAACTTAAAAGTCAGTATCATCAAGTCCAGACAAAATTAATGTTTTATACATTGATTTTTTAAAGTTTACATTATTAATTTAAAAAAAATAAATAAAACATAAAAAGTATTTTTTGAAAAGGAAATGACCTACAACAAAACAAGGTACACACAGGACTTAAAAAATAAATTGTATTTATTTATGGGAGTAATGGGGATATTTTAAACTTTTCATGACTTACACGTACTGGCAGCTAAAAATATAATAAATTGATATAAAATTAGTCAGAAATTGATGTTATCTCCAAAACTATACTTTGAATAATTCTAAATATCTAAAGTTAAATTTCAGTTCAGCTCAAAAAATATTTTAACATTTCAAAGCAGTGGCTAATTATTTATTTACACACGGTTGTTATTTTTTATAGTGAAACATAAAATATTCCATTTTTTGTTTAAAGTTAATTTGAAAAAGTAATAAAAAAATAGACTTTCATGAAAGGGATGACTACAACTCGCCAATAATAATCAATATTTTCAGTAACATATCACCCTATCAATGAATCAATGAATTATCCCTTAGTTTTATATGTGTGCGTATATATATACATATATTTTAAATATATTGTAATAGTGTTTTACCATTGAATCTAACATATATATTGTGATGTTCAACAAAAACAGATAATGAATTTCTGTTTTATAGTAAAACTTCTGGAATTGCCTGGAACGGTTCGAGTCATATTTTAGAACGTGATCACCTATTTGTTCACATTCTACACATTTCTGGGTGGGCTCATATCAGACTTAACATATGAAGCATTCGACTAGTGTCTTAGTCTTGCATTGAACATCGAAGAATGCAGTTATTTTTGAGTCACTGTCTGTCACAGCTAGTTAATCTTTTGTAACGTTATTACTTTGAGTTTTAAATGATTATTTAACATTTTTGCATTATAATTTCACGTCAATAAAATAATTTAAGCCCACATTGGTGTTACAATATTATTTATCATTAAAATTTTATTTATTTTTTGCTTATTGAATAGAAAAGCAAAAAAGTGAAAGTAAAAATATATGTAAATTATCTATTATGCATGCAACGATTTTGTATTGATTTCTGTAATCAATCAGACCCCTGTAATTGTTATAAAACAAAATATAGTCCTTTATCAATATTATTCATTAGAATTCAACATCAGAAACAAAATGGATTTAATTGCAATGTATCATGCGCAGCATTAATGAATCATGACAAATACAAAACTGCACCAGTTAGTTACAACTGTAGCTGGTGCTTACTCAGGTCATCAAATATTTGGGGTAATTGCTTTAATATCAGTTTTTCAAAGGATTAAAGGGAAGACAAAAATGACTAAATAGGTAATGGTCAACTTTTCAGCTCTAGATAAAATAGCTAAATATAAAAAAAAAAAAAAATTAGTATTATAACTCATGGATTGTTTAAATGACCAATGGCCATGGATGATTTAAGGGCAAAATGGCCTGAGCCAAGTTTGATGAGTCAAATATAATAATTCTGGATTTGAAGAATGCTACATACGTAGAGATTCTGTAAAAATGTAGCTATGATGTTTAGTTAAAGTTAATTAATTATACAATTTAAAACATAGAATTAACTAAAAATAATTTATTGAAATATATAATGCACATAGCTGTATTACATTTACCGACAGAATGAAGAGCTGTAGGAGGTACAATGCTAACCCTGTTTGGTCCCAGATCACAGCGAGCAGGATATAGAGGTCGACAAGCAGTATGAACTGTGGCCCTGCACCAAAGGCACCTCCAATCTTGTAGCCTAGAGGCAGAGTATCACTTTTAGTTGTATTGAATCACAACAATGAAAGAGTGAGAACATACAGTTAAATTCTAAAACCTAAATTCTGAGTTAAATATATTGTAACGTTAAATCGATAAGCAAATAAAAAAACAAATCATATGTTGTATACTCCTCTGGGAGTATACAAACGGTCTGCCGTTTGTTGGAACGAACTTTTTAGGTCTAGATCTTTCCGTGGCCTAGTCGACAAAGGTGTGGAACTGCCCACATTGTTCTGGAACATTCCAGACCTGACCATTTACGTTTATAAATAAGGAGCGAGTGACTGACCGAGTTAGTCTGAGATAAGTCTGTGTCTTGACTGTGTAGCTCAAGTCATATGATTGTGTGTTATAACGTTATCATTTTTGTAACCTGCTCAAGTATTAAGGTTTTATTAATTCGTTGGCATTGATAAATGTATATTTTTGTCGAATAAATATTTGTTACCCACATAAGTGTTACAATATAATTTTTTATTTTTAAACTAATAAACATATTTTTGTATCAAAAATAAGATCTGAGCAAACGGCTCAGTGAAAAAAAAAATTATTACGTGATTATTTATTGAAGATTATAAAATTGGGGGAAATGAGTTTATAAAAGTTACTTTTTTCGATTAAGGAAAAAGTAAAATAGGTAAATTAAATAAGATAATCACGCAAAAAATTATTAACTGACTACCACAAATTTGCTACCTCAGAAAATTTAGCACATAATAATAAAAAATGGGATGTTTTTAGTAAACCTAAAAGTAATAAGTTGCATTTGAATAGATTTTGTTTCCAGTTAAAACGGACATAAATTCTGATGATTAGTGTGAAAAGTCAGGAAGATAATTTGCATTAAAATTGTAAATATGTATATATATATATATATATATATATATATATATATATATATATATATAAATTTATGTACATAAAATTGTTTTATATAATTTTCATTATAATTGTATAAGTAAAAAAAAAGATATACATATATACATATACATACACATATACATATACATGCACATATACATGTGCACATATGACTTTTCATCACAAGACACTGATAGAACAGACATATACACAGACGGTAGCAAGGATGATGAAAAGGTTGGTTGCTCTTGGGTAGGAAAGGACAGAATCGGAAATGTATTGGAGTACCAATACAAACTCGCGCCCTGGTGCTCTAACAACCAAGGAGAAAAATTGGCTGTTTTGAAGGCCCTGGAACACATCCTTGCGAACCCATCTGACTTCAACTCACAAATAATTGTGCATACTGACAACATGAACGTCCTACACTCACTTACTAACACAAACATTCACGATCCACTGACAGAAACTATCAGACATCACATAATTCAGCTACTGACGCACCAAAAATCAGCCACAGTAAAATGGGTAAAGGGACATTCAGGTATAGAGGGCAACGAAAGAGCTGACCACTTAGCGAAAGAGGCGGCTAACAGCGATGAGTTGTTGCCCACTTATACCAAAGCACCCATATCTCACATAAAAAAAATGATAATTAGAGAATCGGTCATTAAGTGGAACGATATGTGGAGAACATCTCCCAAATCACCCAGTTTACATAAATACATCCCACAAATTACACTTACTAACTTTAAACAACTACACAGTACAGAACACACATTGACACAATTTCTCACAGAACACGGAAACACAAAACAATATCTAAAACGTTTTAATATAATAGATACAGACACCTGTGACGAAGACGGACAAGTTCACAACTTCAGACACATACTCTACGATTGCAAACTATATGACAGACAAAGATTTGAACTGATACGAAACATAATACTGAAACGCGGTAACTGGCCAGAAATTGAACACGTACTATTTACTAAATTTAAGACAGACTTAATGAAATTCATAAAACAAATTGACTTTGACCGACTTACAGACAACAGAAGGGCAACCTGATGGCAATATATAGGGCAATCTTGTTGTGCTTGTAGGAGATTTTTAGTTTTTGTTTTATTTTATTTAGTTTATAAATTTTTTTTTTTATTTTATTTTTTTTTTCTATAATTTTGTGTTTTATAATTTTATTTTTGTGTTTGAATTCATAATTTCTTAAAGTTTTGTATTTAAATGATAGTGAAAAACAAGAAACTCTGTAATATATGTAGTATGCCTCTAAAGGCATGGGGCATGTATACAACAATAAATGGTCTCTTTATGGGGTTACCATAAAGGGAAAACAATAAAAAAAAAAAAAAAAAAAAAAAAAAAAAAAAATGCACATATACATACATATATATATATATATATATATGTATGTATATATATATATATATATATGTATATATATATATATATATATATATTTTTTTTTAATTTGTTTCCTTCTTATAGTAGCCCTATAAGAAGGGAGTTTATTTTCCACAAGTGCCATACAATATATGTACATAACTTGTGCTATATATATACATATATATATATATATATATATATATATATATATATATATATATATATATGTATAAGTAAAAAAAAAGATATACATATATATATATATATATATATATATATATATATATATATATATATATATATATATATATATTGAATGAATTTATTTTTTCGACTGTTGGTATTAAACGTTTAATGAGATTCTTGAGATTCAGTCAATAAATTAACTAATATATTATAGCAACGTTTTGAGGCTATATTATTCTCATAACCACGTCGTACAGTGAACAAACAGGTCACAATAAAAATATTAATCCTGTTTGTTCACTATAGGGCATGATTATTAGAACAATATAGTCTTGGAAAGCAAGGAAAAATAAAGAGTCAAGTAAAATTGACCTATATACTAGTACTAGCAGAAAATTTTCAGAGATCCTTCAGAGAATATAATGTTGACGAATACAGTTTTGGATTCAAACCCACTAATAAAGTTAAAAATTTGGTGCTATTGAACTCAATTATTTCAATATTATTGAAAAGTATTGAACTCAAGTATAAAAAATCTGGTGTGTGCGAGCAACACACAACAAGCGCAACAGACAACTTTCACTTACCAACTTACTTTCATTAGAAATGGACGTGTTCAGTTATATGCCACTTCTCAAAGTCACACCTTTTTCCTCATTCAATTACTTATTTTTGTTTGTAGTTGTATATAAGTAGACTCATTTTTTTTTATTATTAAATAAAAGTTTTTACTTGTGATAATTTGGCAATGCAAGCATAATACTCCAAGTCGTCTGATTTTATAATTCTCTATGTAGTCGTTGAAAACTTCATAGTTATCATGAAATAAATAATTTCCAATTAATGAACAGATCATCTTTAATTATAAATTATCGTAGGCATACAGCGCATGTGTGGGCTCAACGTGTTTTATGATTTGGCGGAATATTTTTCTATTTTTCTCCTGTATATGTTGACTTGATTTTTTCATATTTTATATTTACCCATATCTTATTTTTAGGGGAAACGAGAGATAGGTAAGTTCTCAATGTAAACAAAAACAGGTACTTTATAGGAAAAAAAAGGCCCCTTCCCCATTTAAGCCCCCTCAGAACATTTTAATAACAATAAAGCTTACCTCATATTAAAGAATACTTGATTCTCATTAAACATGATGAGTTTAATCAAAATTGTTAAAGCTATTTAAGAGAAAAACACGTAAAAATGGGGGAAAAAGTTATAAAATAAAGTGCGCCCTCTGTTTGATCAATTTTGATTAAATGAAATTTTTGCAGTCATATCTCGGACATATAAATACATGAAATACTGAGTTTGATCAAAATCGTTAAAACCATTATTGAGTAAATAAAAAAAAACACATGAAAATGAGACAAAATTTATTAAGTAAAGTGCCCCCTCTAATTGATAAATTTTGATGAAATTTTGAATGTCAGATCGGGGGCATATAAATACATCAAATACCGAGTTCAATCAAAATCGTTAGAGCCGTTTTTGAGAAAATCGAAAAAAAAACGTAAAAAGTTATGAAATGAAGTACCCCCTCTGTTTGACCAATTTAGATGAAATTTTTGCTGTCACATTGCGGGCTATACATATACCAAATACCTAATTTAAGGTTTGTACGGTTTATAGCTTTTGAGCTAGTCTGTTCACACACGCACACGCACACGCACACACACACACACACACACACACACACACACAGACCATTTCGCGGGACTTGGTTATTTGGACTCAGGGGGCCCCAAGACAAGTATTTCTGTTGAAAACTGGAAGTCGAAATTTTTCACAATCGCAATACTATCCCATACTATATATTTCAAATATAGGTAAGTGAAAGTAAAAATATATATAACAATTTAAAAGATAAAGTTATTAAGGATCTACAGTACAACTTAGTATATAAAATAGATTGCCTTAGATGCCCAGCCACATACGTTGTGGAAACAAAGCAATATGTAAAGGACCAAATCTATCAACACAAAATTGACTGCAAAAATAGCCATAAAAATATTAACAAATAAGCATTGGTTTTGACCTAAAGCATGAATTTTATTTTGAAGATGCACACATTTTAAATAAAGGAAAAAATAGTACTAGAAGGAAACTATTAGAGGCGATAAATATTTCTGAAAACATAAAATATTCTATAAATTATAAAACTGACTCCAGGAGCCTGAACCAATTCTATGGTGAAATATTACAAAAAATTAATACATAAGAACAATAATAACGTCATTATAGCATAAAGGCAGAGTTTAGGTAATAATTTGTTTTGTTTTTTAATTAGTATGTAAAAACTAATTAACATTATAGCATAAAAGCAGAGTTTAGGTAATAATTTTTTTTTTTAATTAGTATGTAAAAAATTAAAAAGTTAACAATGTAAATGTTTGCTTTATGGTTCCCTTATCCTTTGAGTTTGAACTTTGAACATTAAAAATCTGTACCCAGGCATCTGCTGGGATATCAGACAATAAACTGAATTTCATACAATTACTAAGTATATGAGGGATAGGGGTAAAAAATACCTAAATTTTAATCATTTTAATGAGAAATGATTAACTGTGGTGTTTCAATAAAGTTTTTAACTTATAGGAGAACAATTATCAATCAAATTTAAGGTAATTTTTAATATTTTAATATTTATGTTATACTTGATATATAATTTGTAAATTATTGATGTTTTAGCATATTGATTAATTTATTACTATAAATGTTGAATATTTATTTTTGTCATTTTTAAATAATTTTTTTTTGGGGGTTTTATGATTAACTCTATACGAGTATGTTAATCTTTGAAAAAATAGGCGGTATCTATTTAGTAACTAATAAGTGACCTTTATGTTCCCTACTGCACTGATGATGGCCGAAATGTTTGCTGATAGAAAGTTTAAAAAAAGTGTTGCGACTTAATGGTCGCCCTGATTCTCATTTTGAATTAACTAATATATTATGGCAACGTTTTAAGGCTATATTATTCTCATAACCATGTCCTGAACAAATAGGTCATGATTAAAATGTTAATCCTATTTGTTCCCTGTAGGGCATAATTATTAGAACAATATAGTCTTGAAATATTGCCATAATAAAAAAAAAAACCTGTACAACTACAACCCATGAAGGGTCTTGGGTTCAGTACTATGTAAGGAAGAGCACTGTTTCTTGGTCAGCGGTCGTGCAAGGTGATTTGACCATGATCACGCTCAACCGCCAGGTTTTTTTCCCCTTAATTTTTCAATTAAGGGTACCCACTTTATAGAGGCTGGGTTTGCCCCAGGAAGGTCTCTCGGCCCACGAGACGAACTGTGGCGAATAATAAAGATATCATAAGCCATGTCAGATTCGAACTCGGGACCTTAAGCACAGCAATCCACTGCCTTACCAGTGGGCTACCCCGCTCCCGAAATATTGCCATAATATAATCGTTATTTTTAAGAAGGAACCTCAAGAAGCCTATTAAAACATCATATTAATACTTATAATATAATCAATAAAATAATTATTTTTAATCATAATATTACCTGAGGACAGAGCCACAGTTTTTTTCGCAAACTGCACATTTTGAAGAAACCGGTAAGTTTCCTTCCATCCATTGGTGTGACATATATATATTCTGTAAATAATGAAAGATATTAATTATATCTCATATATAATTTTCTAAAGCAAATAAACTTCATTCAAGCAATAAAATAAAATATGTAAACACATGTAGCAAGAGAAAAAATCTTAAAATTATTTTTAAATTACTTGTGACTAAACAATTACCAATACAATGTTCAGAAATTATAAATTAATTAGTAAGATTAATAGAGTTTCTTAAGTCTAATGGAATGGCAGATAAGATATAGAAAAAGAAAATTCAGCGAACTTAGTATTAATAAGTATCATTTTCAAGTTTGCCTTTTGAGCTACTAATTACCTCAAATCTTTTGTAGCTATGGTTAGTTTTTGTGGTTCAGCTGTTAGATTTTCAATTTTTAATTTAACTGATGGGAAACAAATTTTTTTTTGTAGAAATAGCTCATTAAAGCGAATTATCACTTTGAAACTAATCTTTATCCATATGATTACCATAGAATAACAAAAAAGGATAAAAATGTATTTGCCTTTGAATATCATTAAACATTAATGATATTCATGATTAACACAGTCATATATTAGACCTACACCAAATGCAATATAGATATGAACTAAGAACATCACTTATAAATTATAAATAATTTATAAAACATTAACTGTAGTACTATAAAGCAGGAATTTCCACTTTAGGAAATCCATTATGTATACCTACTCCATCTTTATCTTCAATTATTTCTTTCCTGACACTAGCTAGGGTAGTCCATTTGCAGTTGTTAATAGCCTTCGAAGCACATCTCTTGTGAACTTTCCATTTACAGATTTCACAGCTAAGACCATGAGAGGTTACACCTGAAACATTGATTACTAACACTGTTCATCTTGCTGTGACTATACATGAGTTCTGAATATGGCTAAGTGGAAAGGAGGTACTCACCAGATAATGCATCTCTGCAAACATTGCAATATGTGGGACGAGCATGAGAAGTGGCCTGCCAGTGGTGACGACCACTTAGAAGATCATGAAGTTCTAGGGTTGTCTTTGACTACAATCATAAGTAATTAGAACATTGCATCACTTCAAAAATGTTACCTAAAATTATTTTTTATTTTATTAATTCAACATTAAAAATCCTAATTTTTCATTGATCTAAAATATTAATTAAAACCACTTCACCATTTTTATTTCCAGACAAAATAATATAAAGTATAAATAATCTTCACAATAGCTTTCAAGATTGAGACCACTCTATAAATATGTTATGTAGAAGTACAGTTGTTTGTGATATATATATATATATATATATATATATATATATATATATATATATATATATATATATATATATATATATATATATATATATAGTAAGAAGTTCATGATGAGGTATTGTGAGGATTGAAATTAAACAATGATTATTTGCTACTTGCCATTGATTCCTATATTTTATAGACCATATTCACATGATTGAATGAAAACAATTTTTAATATAAAGTCACATTTCAAATAAGATATCAAACAGAAACAATTTATATTTAATGTTTATAATATGAGTGTGGTTAATATATGTATGCAATGGTATATTCAGCATGGCAATGTTAAATGTAAAATAATAATGGGCATAGGGTTTATTTATTTTTACAAAACTGGAAAATAATTTATTAGAAAATATAACAACTGTTAATTTATGAGATATACTTCTGTAAAAATAACCAAATACTATGCCCATTTTCATTAAAAATTGCAGTTATATCTACACAGTAAATAAAATTGTATATAAGTAATATTCAAATTAATATTATTCATAAACACTAAATATTAACTGTTTATCTTTGATATCTTATTTCATATTGTTTTCATTCAATCATGTAAGATTTGTTCATCTGTTTCTTCTTTCACTTCAGTCCTGATGATGTCTATAAAGTAGAAGGAACAAATAACCTCCGTTTAATTTCAAGACCTCAATCCTCACAAAATATTCCACACTATGTATTTATATAATTCGATTGTGCAGTATAATTAAATGCATTAAAATGAAAAAGATTTTTCTTTTGTCTCTTATTTTTAAAGGATTTAAATTAATTATTTTAAGAGGATTTATATACAAGAATAATTAGAGTATTTAACTAATAAATAATTATTTTTTTTTGCAATAATTTATATACAAGTGTTATTCTCATTATAGGTTGAATTTTAAAAAAAATATACAATTCAGTTTTTTGCATCATAGTAGTTGCAGTGAAAGGATTAAGTAAATTACCCTTCAGCCAACTTATAGATAACATTGATGTATAAAGAGCAATGACTTGAAACTACTACATGGTTAAAAAATCTACTTAACTTCTAATTAAAAATGCTGATGCAATATTTATAGGTAATCAGGTGTTTATTAAAATTTATTTTTATGGAAAACAGAGAATTTTTTATCATGTTATTGATCAGTACAAATCAATTTTTAATAAACAGTAAAATGTCACTGTTCGTAAAATTCCCTAAACACAATGCATTACTCATGGAATATTCCTTATGAATTGAAATAAAATAGGCATTTTGGTAATAACTGATGTATTTTTTTTCCTTTTAAGAATCTGAAGATGATTCACCCATACAAAAATTGTACACTTAATTAAAATATCTTCATACTTGAAAAAAATAACAACACAGCATAGGTTGGAGTAATAAAAATTAATAAGTACCGGCTGCCGTTCCCTGCTGGTAGTGGCTCCTTTCGAAGCAACAATCCACTCCTCCATTAGATGAGAACTAATTCATCTGATGAAAAAAAGATTACATTACTGATAGAATAATATCAGGCTTCTTGTTCTAAATTAAAGTACATAAAGGGAATATCTTGTAAATTATTCTTATCAGTAATAATTTACAACTTCAGTTTAAACTTTATAAATTTTATTTAGGTCTCAAATTTAAAAAAAATACAATTACAATTACAAAAGTGCTTTGGATTTTGTCTTTATTTATATACAAGATCTTATATCTGGCCTTGGAACACATTCAGCATTTACAAGTCAGGGTCTTGACAATACAAATAAATTTCAAAAATAATTTCAGAAAATTTTAATCCAATATATTAGACAAATTATTTTTTCATAAAACGTCACTGTTCACAAATATTTTTAGACAATGATGAGATATTATCATGATATAATTGAAGATGATTGTAAGAAAAAAATGTTTTTCAGTTAGAATGTTGTAAAAAATATAAAATCAGAATATAATGAATCACATTAAATCAAAATTGAATTTATCAAAATATTAAGTAATTCAAAGAATATTACTTTAAGTAGTTAGCTAAAAATTAATCATGCTATATACGAAGAAGAAAATAATTCTAGCTACACATAAAGCAAACCTTGCTTAATATAAAATAAAAAAATAAATGATAGAAGGGAAAAGAGAGGAGTCGTTTAAATGTAGGTTAAAAATAAAAACTGAACTTAACTAATCTTTTATTTTGTTAAATACATTTAAAGCAGTTCAAACAAAATGTTAGAGTAATAGAATAAAAGAAGCACTTTTTAAACCATAATATATACAAAGTATAATATAGACGAAATATTACAGTTTATAAATGATTTTGTTAAATTAAAAAGAAACAGGAACATTTAGCTTTTAGAAACTAGGAAACGTAATATTTTCCTTTATTTTGGATGCAGTAACTTTGTAAAATCAGTTCAAGGTCTAAGTGTGGTAAAGTAACCTAAATATTTGTGTAGATGACAGGAAAAAGTTGTAATAGTTAAGAAGTTATTAATATGGAAAAGCTGTAGAGAATAAGAAAAGAAAAAATAAGATGGCATTGCATAGATGTATATATACAGATCTAGCAATGGAACAGGCCAAACTGAAAGAATGCAAATTATGATATTCGATTTACCTATTTATATACGCTTTCCATTTTATAAGCATCATTCCTAAGCAAATGAATAATATCAAGTAGAGCTGGATGTCAAAATTTCAGAATTAAAATCAGTTTTTATGGTTAACTGCATCATCACAGAAACATAAATCGTAATAAAATGTTCCATTTATGCATGAGGGGTATCATTTTTCTTGAAAAATGTTGACAGATATGAATAAATTCATGTAAATAGTAATGATAGCCAAACTGAAAAGTCAGCTTGTTATCCTCGAGGAAGGTTACGATTCTTCACTTTGTCGTTCAGTAACACATCTGTAGCACGTGTCTTGATACTATCGACTTATATTTTACAAGTAATGTTAATAAAAATAAACGAAATATTCGATTAATAAGAATGCATCATGATTTGCCGTTGATATACTAATATTTCAAGGACGTGAACTACTTAAAATTAGTATGGATTTTTATTTTAAAAAAAAAGTTTATACATATACATATATATATGTGGGTGTGTGTGTGAGTATTTATGCATTATTATTATACCACAATAATGCCATGTAAATTAACACGTTGATTGTAAGGATACATAATCCGAATCATGTAAAAAATCATCATTCATTTTGTAAATCTTTAAATAATAAAAAACATTGTCTCTCAAAAAAGTATTTTTATTTAATTTTGAAAGTCCTATCTACAATATGTTAATTTAAAAAGGACGCTTTGCCTATGCTGTACTTTAGAAAAGATGAAACGAAATTATGTGGAGGCAATACCCCGTTTTAGTGAATAGGAAGTATGTTTTGCTGCAACATGTCACTTACTTCTTGCTAAATAAAGGAAAAACTTATTAAAATGGATGTTATCGAACCCTTCATCCTATACCTAATCACCCTATAGCCCTGATCTTGCACCATTTGCCTTTTCTTGTTATGGAGCAAACGCTCACTTTTAGGATATTTCAAACAATTAGAGGATTTTTTAAAAATCTGCATCATTATTTTATAAGGATGCGAATTTTTTTTTATTAATCTTTATTTATTCCAGCTCGGCTTCTTAAGGCCACACATGGGTTTATATAACAATTATATACAAAGTTTAACAGTTGGATATGTTAGGGAATGGTCTCACGCAGGAGACACCCTTAACTGAGCAAATTTATGATACATCAACAAGAAATAGAAGTAAAACTCGAAAATTAAACATACTATAGCTATGAAATAAATGTATATTAGAAAGAAGAAAATAAATAAATAAATGAATAATTATAATAATAAAGCAAATATGCACATGCTATAAAAGAATGTCTTGTAAAAGTCTTGGTTTTAGCCTACGGGACGTTGTTGGTTTCCCAAGGTTGAAGGCAACTGCTCTCTTACTTAACAGACGGCAGCTGGGAGTGAAATTTTCTGAATCGATTTTTTATAAACTCATCTATGTGTTCGAGACCCTCCTGGGGCCAACCCAGCCTCTATAAAGTGGGTACCCTTAATTGAAAAATTAAGGGGAAAGAACCTGGCGGTTGAGCGTGATCACGGTCAAATCACCTCCTTGCACGACCGCTGACCAAGAAACAGTACTCTTCCTTACATAGTACTGCACCCAAGACCCTTTATGGGTTGTAGTGGTACAGGTCTTTTTTTTTTTTTTTCATCTATGTGTTCTACCTGAAGTTCTCGGTGGAGTTGTTCATTTCTGATAAACCATTGGGCATCTACAGCGATTCTTAACATCTTGTTTTGAAATGTATGCAGCTTTTTTTGTTTAGAATATGATGCAGCTCCTCATACTTCGCAACCATACATCGATAGTGGACGTAAGATGGTTTTGTACAAGAGTATTGTCACTTGTGGCTTCAATTTCGATTTTCTATTTATAATGGGATAAAGCATTGCTAACCTTGCATACGCTTGCGTAAGCTTGTTGTTGATGTGGTGGTTCCATGTGAGCCTTCAGTCCAGTAGTACGCCTAAATATTTTACTGCTTCACCTGCGGGATTCCATGGAATCTTATTCCTGTTGATATTTAATTCTGGAGGGTCGTTAGGTCGTCTATGGGTGAAGATCTTAGCCATGCATTTTTGAGCATTGATATTAATTTTCTATTTCATGAAATATTTTTTAAAAGTTGAAATGCTTTTGTAATTCGTTCCGGTCTATGATGATGTCTTGGTGTTGAGAGAAAATAGCGGTGTCATCGGCAAACATGGCTATGGAAGTTGAGGTGGATTGGACTATGTCGTGGACGTAGAATGTAAACAGCAGGGGAGAGAGAACTGATCCTTGTGGAGTACCGGCCTCAATCCGTCTTATTGATGAATTGATATTATTTATTTTAACTGTAAATGTCCGATCTTGAAGAAATGAAGCAATGATATTAGAAAGATATTTTGGGGCATTAACTTTTTTCAGTTTATATAAAAGGCCAGTATGCCAAACCTTGTCGAAGGCTTGCTGAAAATCCAATTATGCAACCAGTGTGTGTTTTTTCATTTCGAACCCGTTGATCACTGACTCGGAAAGCCTCAATAATTGGTGAGAAGTTGAATGGCAGGATTGAAATCCAAACTGAAAGTCTAGAATGATATTATTGGATTCAAAGAAAGATGACAGCCGCCTTTTTATCACCGTTTTAAGCACTTTCCCAAGAATTGGTAATAGACTAATGGGTCTGAAGCTGTTGATTAATTTGGCGTTTTTACCTGGCTTATGGATGACCACTAGGTCGGCTTTTTTTCCAATATTCAGGAAAATATCCTATACGTAGGCAACAGTTGTAAATTGAGGTTAACAGAATTATAGCTTTCCTAGGCAATTTTTTAATAGCAATGGATGGAATCAGATCGTGCCCTGGACATTTTTTTGTTTTTAGCCTATTAATTATTTCCTCAATTTCTTTAGGTCTTGTATATTCCAATGGGAGTTGTACAGTAGGTTTTGGAGTCGTCAAATATTCTTCAACGTCTACATTCAACTGACTGCTCCCACACGAAGGGTTGGAGAATGTCGATTCGAAGTAGTCAGCAAATGCCTCTGCTTTGTCTTCGTCTCTAGTGATGACGACATCTTTCTCAGTTAGGCTAGGGACTGGGTCAAATTATTTTAAAAGTCGCCTAGTAGCCTTCCAGACGGATTGGTCCCTTGGATCCAATTCTTCCACATACTTCTTATAATTTTTAATCGCCAAATTCGTCCAGCTCTCTTTTTACTGCATGTTTGAGATAGTTCCATTTCTTTTTGTAAACAGGGTCTCTGCTACGCATCCACTGTCTCCTGGCAAGGTTTTTCTCTTTAATTTTCAGTAAAATTGCTTTTGGGGTACTATTTGAAAATATTTTCTTTCTTAAGGTGTATGGTCTTATAGTTGCTTCAAATAAGCTAGTTGAGATGGTTTCATTAAAATATTTTATACAATTATCTATTTCTAGAGCCTTGGAATAATCTTTCTTTAAAACAATCTTTTCATCAACTGTTGCTTTGTAAGTTTCCCAGTCAATCACTCCATTAATTTGGGTTTTCCGCCGGGGCATTTCATGAATTTTAGTTGAAAATTTGATTAATACTGGGACGTGGTCCGAGTTCAGAGCGGTGATTATCTGAGATGATATGGGAAGTCTAATATCTTTCACTAAAATAATATCTAATATATCGGGTGAACATCCTGGTCTATAAAAAGTAGGTTCGGGAGGTGCGTGAATTTGTATATTGTGCCTTCTACATATATCTAACAAAGCATTTCCTGAAGAATTTGATTTACGGCAACCCCAATATATATTTTTGCAGTTTATCTCTAAGAATAATGTATGGCCATCTGGTAGTAAAAGATTTAAAATTTCTTCTTCTTGAAGTTTTTTGTTTGGTGGCCTATAAGCAGGTGTGATGATTATAGGGGGGGGGATGAGTTTAAACGGATTGATATAGCTTCGATGTTAGAAATATTTGAAATAATATTTTCGGTGAAACTAATATTATTGTTAATTATCAAAGCAACACCTCCTGAAGCAGTCGAACTATCTCTATCATTACGTAAGATTCTATAACCTCGAATTTTGAATTTAACGTTTTGTGATAGATGTGTCTCTGTTATGCAGGCTATATCAATAGAATTCGATTCGAGGAAAATTTTAAATTCATTTCTTTGGGAGGATATGCCATACGCATTCCAATTTAATAGTTATAGTTTCCTTAGTTCACAAACCATGATTTATTATAAGATATTAAAAAAGGTTTGTTATAAATGTATATCAAATAAAAATAGTTGAATACTATGTAGCTAGTTATTAAAGGATTAATAACAGTAGATAGGTTATTGTTTACTTTAAGGCCCAGTTGTGAAGAACGATGTAACTAGTGAGCTTAAATGTGACATAATTTGTGGTAAATAAGGCTTAATTGCTTCTAAAATTATTTTTGTAATAGTTGATAAGATGTCATTGTTTGATTCAACTGGGTCTGTGTGATGTTGAGTTGATTGAGCTGGACTAGCGGCAGAGGCAAATGTGAGATTCGGCGAGAATTTCCTAGCTGCTGGTTTTTTAGTTTCTGTCGTCGTATTGCTATTCTCATTTTTACCAGGTGAGTTTATTTTATTTTTTATTGCTTGATAGCGAGGACAGCCTTTGTAACTAGCCGCATGAGGTTGTTTATAGTTTACGCAGTACGGCTTATCTGTGAATTTTAAAGGGCATTTAGAAAAATGGTGGTTTTCCTTGCATTTAACACATCTAGGCTCCAAATTACAATAATTTTTAGTGTGCCCATACCTTTGACAGTTGGTACACATTGGGATATTATTATATTTATGTTTCAGCTCAACAGATACTATTGCGTAAAATAAATTATAAATTTTAAAAATGTTGCTAGCCTGGTCATTGTTTACGAGTGATACGGAATAAAGGGGAGTAGGTTTTTTATCTTTATTTAAAATTCTAGGAACATGTGTTACTTCATTTAGTTCTTCATCAGAAATTGTATAAGGAATACCTCTTATTATGACATTTAGTTGCTATTTTTGTTACGTGGAAAACGTATGATATTCTATTTTTTCTTCATCATAATATTTTGTCATAGTTCTAAAATCGTCGATTGATGATAACATTATTTTCGAGCTATTGCCGGTTAATTTGGTTGTGAAAGGTTCTAAACATAAAGCCTTTAAATCGTTTAAGAGGAGTTGATAATTGTTTGCTTTGTGTAGATATATTGGGGGAATTTTTGGAGAATTTTGTGAATTTTTATTTTCATTGTTAGAGGTCTGATTCGAAGCCTCCGGATTAGGGTCTGGCCACACATGTCCGCACCGGATCCGCACCGTAGCATTAATATAGGTTATGTTCAGAATATTTTTAATTTAACTTACATATCACCTTTAGTTATTCCTAAAGGTCAGGCCACACATGTCAGACACAGGCCACTTTAGGCATAACTAAAGGTAATATGTAAGTTAAATTAAAAATATTCTGAACATAACCTATATTAATGCTACGGTGCGGATCCGGTGCGGACATGTGTGGCCAGACCCTTATTCGATGAAAGTTCAGTTTCACTAAAGACATTAAATCTGTTACTTACCGAAATCAGGGCGATATCCTGATAATATTTTCCCATCTTTTTAACTGGAGATTGATTTTGAGGAGAACCCTCGTAATAACGCTTTTTTGAATTTTTATCTCCTTCCGTGGACGTATTTTCATTAATAGCAGAAGTGGGTTAGATGCACCTGGCGAATTAACTACATCTCCTTCTTCCATTAAATAAAAATGATAATAAATAAAAACGAATTCAAGTAGTCAAAAAAATAATAACAATCGCTTCACTCTTCACAATACTATACAACTGCACTCTATGAAAGTCAGAGGCCAACTGAAGGATGCGAATTGATAAAATATTTCGTTGTTAATCATCAATTAACAATATCATATAGTGCAGTAATTTTTTTTCCAAAACATGGTGGTACTTTGCACTAGAGATGCGACTTCGAAGGCAAAACATCGATGTTTTCGACATAGTTGGTTTTTCATACTCATTTATTAAAGATTCAACTGTTAGGACCCAAACATATTCATACATTGATGTCGTTTCCGTAGTCTATTTAGAGAATCGTATTTCTGGTGAAAATTTCGAAAGATTTTGCGAGCAGCTGCATTAAATACATAATTCAATTATGATACTATGGTTTTGCGTTTTCATATTTTATTAAGTTATTTGAAGTTGAAAATTTTACAAAAACAAGAAAGGGTATGAAGGACAGAGGTAATATATCCTGTATAATGTCAAACATGGTTCTTAAAAATAACTTTGTTACTGTCAAGAACATCGATGTCTAAAACAACTTTGTTATTGTCAAAACATCGATATTAAAACATATTTGTTATTGTTAAAACATCGATGTTAAAACATATTTGATTTTATCCAAAACGACGATGTAAAAAACAACTCTGTTATTGTCAAACAACGATATTAAAACATATTTGTTATTGTCAAAATCATCGATGTTAAAAAAACTTGGTTAATTTTAAAACATCGATGTTAAAACATATTTGATTTTGTCCAAAACATCGATGTTAAAAACAACTTGGTTATTGTCAAAACATCGATGTTAAAACATATTTGATTTTGTCCTAAACAGCGACGTTAAAAACAACTTTTTACTTTCACTTACCTATATATGAAATATATAGTAAGTGGAAGTATTGCGATCGTGAAAATTTTCGACTTCCGGTTTTCAACGGAAATACACGTTTTGGGATCCCCTGAGTCAAAATAACCAAGTCCCGCGAAATGGTCTGTGTGTGTGTGTGTGAACAGACTAGCTCAAAAACTATAAATCGTGCGAACCTGAAATTGGGTATTTAGAGTATGTATAAGCCCGCGATGTGACAGCAAAAATTTCATCAAATTTGCTCAAAGAGAGGGGGTACTTTACTTAATAACTTTTTAAGTTTTTTTCGATTTTCTCAAAAACGGCTCTAACGATTTTGATTAAACTGAGTATTTGATCTATTTATATGCCTGAAATATGACTGTAAAAATTTCATCAAAATTGATCAACCGGAGGGGGGACTTTACTTAATAAATTTTGTATCATTTTCACATGTTTTTTTTATTTACTCAAAAACGGTTTTCACGATTTTGATCAAACTAGGTATTTGATGTATGTATATGCCAAAGATGTGATAGCCAATATTTCATCTAAATTGATCAACCGGAGGGGGGACTTTACTTAATAAATTTTGTATCATTTTCACGTGTTTTTTTTATTTACTCAAAAACGGTTTTAACGATTTTGATCAAACTTGTTATTTGATGTATTTATATACCCGAGATATGACTGTAAAAATTTCATCAAAATTGATCAACCGGAGGGGGGACTTTACTTAATAAATTTTGTATCATTTTCACGTGTTTTTTTTATTTACTCAAAAACGGTTTTAACGATTTTGATCAAACTTGGTATTTGATGTATTTATATGCCCGAGATATGACTGTAAAAATTTCATCAAAATTGATCTACGGGAGGGGGGACTTTACTTAATAAATTTTGTATCATTTTCACGGGTTTTTTTTATTTACTCAAAAACGGCTTTAACGATTAACAAAAATAAGATATGAATGTAGAAAAATGTGTGACTTTGGGAAATGATATTTAGCAAAACACGTCAATTTCTAATCTAAGTAAGTTAGTAAGTGAAAGTTTTGTGTTGCGCGCACGCACCAGATTTTTTACTGTCAAAACATCGATATTAAAACATATTTGTCATTGTCAAAAACAACTATGTTATTGTTAAAGCATCTATGTTAAAACATAGATGTTTTTGTATAAAACATGAATGATAAAAACAACTTGGTTATTGTTAAAACATATTTCCTCTTATCCAAAAAAATCGATGTTAAAAACTCCTTGGTTATTATTAAAACCTATTTGTTTTTTTCCAAAATCATCGATGTTAATATGGACCTTGTTATTGAAAAAAAAAAAAAAAAAAAAAAGGTCAACTACTAAAAACATCGATGTTAACATCGGCCCACAAACATCGATGGTCGGAAAACATAGGCTGCGTATCATTATTGTTAAAAACATCGATGTTTTAGAAACATCGACATCGATGTCGCATCCCTAATCCCTACTTTGCACCAGCATAATAATTAGAGATCGGATTTTTATGTATTTAAAAATGCCAAATATTTAATTAAAATTTGCATTTATTTTCGTCAAATATGTGATTTTCTTAAAATATTTAAGTAAAATAGTAAAATTGTTGTAAGTTATAATGATTTATACAAGAAAAGAACACTTTTACAACTTATAATAATTATTAGGAACAAAGGGATTTTTTTTTTTTTTTACGAGTTATAATGATATATACAACAAGAGAACAATTTTTACAATTTATAATAATTTTTGTTTGTTTAACGTCATTTTATGCCAGTAAGGCTAATCGGACGATGCCACTGTGGGGTCCTAAATTTTGCCTATCCAGGTATAATTAGGATGAGGATCTTAAACGACTAATTGACATCGTAAAGGCTCTGGACCTCCATTTTACGTTCTATCCGAAGGACGGCATAGCCAAGGATTTTTACTGCCATTAAAAAATCCTAGGGCCACCGCGGGACGCTAACCCGAGACCCCAGGATTGACCTATTGTGTGTTGCTATGCTAACCACTACACCACAGTTGACCCCATTTATAGTAATTCTTAGGAACAAAAGAACATTTTTATAACTTATAATAATAAAAGATGTGTTAAATTTTCGATTTCGAAAACTTAACTTTCGAACTTGTTTGCAACCCCACATGGAATTTCAAATGTTGGAACTTAAAGCGACGACGATCTGGGCGTAGGATTGAATTGTAACGGCTAAAAGATCGTTCAACATCTACAGATGTTATAAGTGCCCTGCTGGAAGTAGTTATCTCGTTGGGGTAAAGGGAGCAGGATGTTCGGAGGTGTCTTCTGTTCCGCTGATTTTTACAACTTTTCATAATTATTTCGCTTATAGAATTCTAGAAGATGGTCTCCCACCCTAAGTTCTTGCTCAATACTTCTGCCAGTTATGATCTGATCACATCTCCGTTACTCCCAGATATTCCTTCCACCTTTTCGATGACCTTTTTAACGTTATCCACATTTTCTGTCAGTGGAACATTTTGGGACTCAAGTTGGGTAATGGCTTGTGCAAGAAATACGCATTTCTTAGAAATGAAGGCAAGATCGTTCTTTAAAATAGGTTTTTCGAATAAGGACCTGGCTGTATTTATCACTACTGCTTCGTCGAGATTGTTGATTTTATGGTAGAGCTCGTCACTGTTTAGAAGCAATCTCTGTAAATTTCAATAACTTTTTTATCCACTGTGATTCACAGTTCCTGTCAATCATCTTCAAATTATGAAAATATGCCCAAAATGAAAAATATGTGGAAATCTGTTCTTATTATGATTAAATATGTGGGAATAAATATTTATTTTGATCAAATGTGTATAAATTGCAATAACATCGAAATATGTGAAATAAAAGTAGGCTGAAACGGCTTAAAAAGTGTCAGTATGAACACTTATAGTTGAAAAACGTCTGTAAATTGCCTAGAAAAAAATATGTAAATACATACGAATCCGATCCCTAATAATAATTATATTGGACTAAGAGAAATGAATAAAAAAAACACTTTTTCAAGAATCCTCAACGGATGAAAATCTGGGGAACATATGCTAAAAAGCTTTTACTGGTGAAGAAAAGTTTTTTCTTAATTCGAAAAAAAAATTCTACAGATGTTCTTAGTTTACCTAAAGCAAGGGAGTAAATTTACACCACAATATTATGTTATGAATATAAAAACAGGAAACTATTTTTATTCAAATCATAAGAATGAGAAAGTCTAAACAACAGAATGTGCGTGGTTTTAAATTTTGAACACTTAAATTATTTTTATTTTTCAGAGAAATTAAAATTCATACAAACTAGGGGGGTACCCCCAATTTAGGAATTATAAAACTATTTATTTAATTTAAAAATAATTTGGGAGCCTTTCTCTGAATGTAAAATAGAATATTGCTCCCCAAAAACTTTTAAAATAGAAAGGAGATTGTGCAAAGTAGACTTATTTTACTGTCTTAGAATATCATAGATTTTGGGGAATTCTAATGGAAAACATAATAAAACTACAAGATATTTTAGGATTTAATCAATTTTCAAGCTTAAAAAATAAAAATGCAATGTTTAAAAATAGGACTGAGAATCTTTAAATCTATAAAATACTGATTAATAAAAATTTATAATGGCATTTTAAAACCACGCACCCTCTACTAATGGAAAAAAAATTATAACCAAATATAGCCAATATTTTTTTTTACTTTTCGTTCATAATTTAGTGAAAATTCAAGATTATTATTTAGAAATAACCTTTAAAACGTATGGGTTAGAAAGAATTAAATGAATGAGAAGTAGTTAAACATGGACTATTTTTAAACTTTATTTCTGACTGGTTTCATTTAGTACGTCTGAGCGAGTGACAGAGTCGGGGGAAACATTTATATATCTGATATCAGCTACCATGATTACGCGATTCTAATTTTCAGATAAGGCCGCTGCCCGGAAAATGAGGAAATGAAGTCCGTCATTAGCGGAGCGATGGTGATAGGACCACGGAGTGAATCGAAATTAATGGCGTCTCTCCTATTAAAAGTTTTAAACATATTACAAATCTTGATTAATATTACGGTTTGGAAGGCGGTTATATGTAAATAACTATACTGATCCAAACGAGATACAGTACTCATTCACTCAGATATTGTGTCATTCACAAAGTCAACCTAGTTGCAGTCACATTGTCACAAAAACATTGTCCTGTCTTTATGAGCTCTATGGTTTCGGACTTAAATTTAGACCTGCATGGGACCTGATAGGAATAAAATAAAATAGTAAAAAATGATTACCATCCATTAGATGGATCCTCCAGGATATGAGTATAGGATTTGGGTGCACACAATATCCTGGGGAAGATCATAAAATCTTTCTCTCTCTCTCTCTCTCTCTCTCTCGATATATATACAAGTCAATATACAAGTCCATATATATATATATATATATATACATATATTTAAACTTTATATTCATTCATTAATCATTCAATCAAATTAATTTCTGTTAGAATTCAACAATTTTTGATAGTATTAGCATGTACATTTATACCTAGATGCTGACAAGGGCGGATTCAGCACGAAATTTGGGGGGTCATGACAACCCTCTCTCATAACTCACGTGGCTGACATTATTAATGAGATTATTACCTTCAATTAAGAAGGACTGGGATCTAAACAAACTAAAGTGTTATGTTTAGGGCATAGTAACTGCCTAATTGCATTATTTACTTAAAAATACCAAAAAAATATTAAAAAGCCAAACTATTTGTGGGTGGACATGACCCATGTGACCCACCCTGATTCGCCCTTTCATTTTGGGTCAAGTGGGATTTATTTAATTTTATATTAGAGAAAAGAAGTCGCAGATGTTGAACAGGTCTTCCAGTTCCTTTTGCGACGATTGAACAAAAATCTCGTCAATACCTCATACAGTCCCTACTTTTGGGGGATTCGTTTAAATTTTTTTATTTGAATATTATTTTTAGGAGAGTATAGAAATAACAATCAAGTTTAATACTTCACAATTGAGTTTTTCTATGATATATGGTAAATAGGAATCGATAAGGACAGTTAATATACCTTTATTTAAATCAATAGTGCCCGATCCAAAGCAATTTGGGAAGCTCGCACTTCACCCTCTCTGACAACAATCCTCTCGTGTTCTCTAATAAGTAATTTTTTAAAACAAAATTAAAAAGAGTGTTTGTAATTCTTTAAGTATTGCTTTAGTTTTAAGACTCTTGCTACTAATTGCCATGGAAATTTGGTTAGTTTCTGTTAAATAATTTGGGAATATAAATTATTATTTTCTTGCTTCCTCAATACGTACCTCAAATACCTAATTTCAGTTTCGTACCACAAATCGTTTCTGAGCTTGTCTGTTAACATACAAAAATACCCACATAACACACATAGTCTATGCGTGTGACAGATCATCTTGTGGGACTTGGTTATTTGTACTTAGTGGGGCCCAAAACGTGTATTTCCGTTGAAAAACGGAAGTCGAAATTTTTCACGATCCCAATATTTTTCACAATATATAATTATACAATATTTAGAAACAATATATTTCATACGTAGGTAAGTGAAAGTAAAAAAGAAGATGCTAGGAACGTTTATTCACATATAATTACAATCGTCATAAACTCCATATAGTTCTAATTGCATTTATTTATTGTTTATATGAATCCGATTCTTTTTTAGATTTCTTCATCTTATTACGTCGTTCCGGTTTTCTATCTTACATAGTAAATTTAAATTAAATATTTCAATATTCATTATCGAAGAAGAGAAAAGAAGAAATTCAAGATAAACCAAACACGTGATCAGTAAAGAATAAAATAATAATTTTATATTTGTATTTATAACTTATTATACATTATATTATTCCAATTTTTCGTGATTCTTTACAATTCTAAAGTTTTTAGAAAAAAATCAAACCTAGAAATGCTAATATTTTATTTTGAAATCAACAGAGGGTCTATCTAGCTAAATGAAAGGTGACCTATACACCAAAAAAAAAAAAAAAAATAGATAAATATATTTCCTAATTTGAGTGATACAATACTCAACCTATGGAAAGCATATCAACAACGCCGGCAAGGAAGACGAGATAGTCGAAACAGGGACACTACTTATGAACCTTGTTTGTTCGAAGTATTAATTAAGTTACTTTATATTCATTTCAAAATTCAAGCGAATTTATCATTTAAATAACAGCCTTACACTGATCTGCTATTAATGAGGTTATATATTTTTGTTGTTATACCAAATAAGTTAGATTAAGCTCTACTAGTGAAAAGGCGTACCTAACATAGGTATTAAACAATCTTTTAGATTTTTAAAAAAATAACTAGGCCCTCACCTGTCCCTGAAACAGCAGACGGTGCGCGAGCTAACAGCCGGGAAGACGGCACACTCACTGGAAGACATGATCACGAGCTGGTGGAAGGTTTGACTGGCTCACCTCACTTTTTCTTGTCAAGGTCGCCATCACCTTATTTTCCAACCTATTTCACAATATTACCTTAATCCAAAGTCTATTTTTAGAATCTCATTTACGTGGGCCCAGCTCAAATTTGTCAAAACAAGGGAATAAGCTTTCTATTCTATGTTCTGGTTTATTCGTTTCTTTTGAAGATTAGTCCGTCAGTTAATTAAACTGTTAACGACGACTTTTACTATGTATAAAATATTGAAATGATGAATCAAACAGCCATTTTTTTTCCTGTTCTAAAGAACATGATTAATTTCACATTAACTGATATCTAGCATTTTTTCATTGATTCACATTGTTGTTATAATAGGACGCGGAATCACTCAGAACTGGTTTTACCACATCATCATATTGTCCTTGGAGTCTAGGCATATATCCAGTTTCAATTAAGGTGGGATTCCCTCAATTAAAAATAAATAAAATATCATTGTCCTTCAAAATAGAGGACATCCGATACAATTTTAACAAAATGTTTATTACAAAAAGAAAAATTCACCTCTATAAAATGAAATATGATAACCTACGTTCAAATGAGGCTCGCAGTTGACACAACCACTCTTTAACGTTTTGTAGAAAACCACTTTATATAATATTCCTCTCTGTAAAATGCATACCTTTTTATATTTATATTTTAGTAAACTGTTATGTTCTTATGTTTCTATGTAATATTCATTATATTACAAACTAAAACGTACAATTTTACCAAGAAAAATCTGGTGCGATGGGCGCAACACACAACTTTCACTTACGAACTTACTACTCGATGTGTTTCGATATGTAAACGCCATTCCTCAGCTTCACACATTTAAGTATATACTTATATTTGTATATCTCCATAAGTTATAGAGTATCTGTATTACAAAATTTGGTAATTCTCAGCACTTTTCGATTCATTATTGCTTATTTATGTATGAAGGGATTAATTTCCTCAACAGTCGAGTTTTTTTTACTGCTTGCTTGTTTCTTACTACGAGTTGCTATTTGCAAATACATCGTGAAGGTGAATCGATAGGTGTATTTACGTCTCTTATGCTTTTCCGGAAATCAAGAACGATTACTGTTCCTCTAAAATCGCTTTATATTGTTTTCAAAAATTTATTATGGAACAAAAGTTTCTAGACTAAAATATACCTATAGTAATTATAGACTATTATCTTATACCACATTTTTACACATCTGCGATGATGCTTCAAAAATTTGAGCATCACGTATTTACTCTCTAAAGTAACATTAATCTTTTTATTAATTAATAAAAGTTTTTATTTTCATAACACGGTTAATAAAATTTTGGCTGTCATATATACATACATCAAATACCAAGTATAATCAAAATCGTTAAAGCCGTTTTTAAGTAAAAAAAAAAAAAAACACGTGACAATGGTACGAAATTTATTGAGGAAAGTGCCCCCTCCGTTAGACCAATTTTGATAAACTTTGGGCTGTCACATCGTGGGCATATTCATACATCAAATACCCAGTTTGATCAAAATCGTTAAAATCGTTTTTAAGTAAATAAAAAAAAAAGCACGTGAAAATGAGACAACATTTATCAAGTAAAGTGCCCCCTCCAATTGATCAATTTTGATGAAATTTTTACTGTCATATCGCGGGCATATAGATACACCAAATACCGAGTTTAATCAAAATCGTTAGAGCCGTTTTTGAGAAAATCGAAAAAAACTTAAAAATTAGACAAAATTCTTTAAATAAAGTACCCCCTCCGTTTGACCAATATTGATGAATTTTTTGCTGTCACATCGCGGGCATATACATACACTAAATACCCAATTTCAGGTCTGTGCGGTTTATAGTTTTTGAGCTAGTCTGTTCACATACACACACACAGACCATTTCGCGGGACTTGGTTAATTGGACTCAGGGGACCCAAAATGTATATTTCCGTTGAAAACCGGAAGTCGAAATTTTTCACGATCGTAATACTTTCCTTACTATATATTTCATATATAGGTAAGTGAAAGTAAAAATATGATTATAAATGCATTACTGAAATATGCTGAAGTGGGAGTTAGTCGTTCTGTTATACTGAATGGCTCATTTGGTACAGCTCATCGATATCATCTATAAGTGTTATCAAAGATACATAATTACTAGTCCCCACAATATTAGTAGAATTAGTGTTGTTCTCCGTGGCACATTACTACATTCCATTCATATTTTCTCGCTTTAGTTTTGAGAAGGGTCCGTTTATAATACCTGAAGAATGATCTAATAAAAAGAATGAAACAACATTAGTAATAAAAACAAATAAACCGACAATTTTTATTACAAAACAGTACCGCATTTTTATGGTTAATTTTTTTTTAAAAAGGCTTAATGCTAAACTCTTCCCCCCCCCCCCTCCCGCTTAACATGTTATGCAACCGTACTTAAACACACATGAAGAGATTATTACAGCATGAAAACGCGAAACTACCCATTAGTAGTAATTGCTCGTTGTCTGAAGGCCGTACAGTAATTTTCTTTTCTCACGCCTCGTATGAATTACCTAGTCGAATCTGAAACAAGGTTTCTGATGATTAACAATTAAAGCGGTGTATATATATATATATATTCTTTTTTTTTTTTTTACTTTCACTTACCTATATATGAAATATATAGTAAGTGGAAGTATTGCAATCGTGAAAATTTTCGACTTCCGGTTTTCAACGGAAATACACGTTTTGGGATCCCCTGAGTCAAAATAACCAAGTCCCGCGAAATGGTCTGTGTGTGTGTGTGTGTGTGTGTGTGTGCGTGCGTGCGTGCGTGCGTGCGTGCGTGCGTGCGTGCGTGCGTGCGTGCGTGCGTGCGTGTGTGTGTGTGTGTGTGAACAGACTAGCTCAAAAACTATAAACCGTGCGAACCTGAAATTGGGTATTTAGAGTATGTATATGCCCGCGATATGACAGCAAAAATTTCATCAAATTTGCTCAAAGGGAGGGGGTACTTTATTTAATAACTTTTTTTTTTTCGATTTTTTCAACAACGGCTCTAACGATTTTGATTAAACTGAGTATTTGATCTATTTATATGCCCGAGATATGACTGTAAAAATTTCATCAAAATTGATTAACCGGAGGGGGGACTTTACTTAATAAGTTTTGTATCATTTTCACGTGTTTTTTTTATTTACTCAAAAACGGCTTTCACGATTTTGATCAAATTGGGTATTTGATGTATTTATATGCCAAAGATGTGATAACCAACATTTCATCACAATTGATCTACCGGAGGGGGCACTTTATTTCATAATTTTTTTTCTCCAATTTTTCGATTATCTCAAAAACAGCTTTAACGATTTTCATCATATTCGTCATGTTTAATGAAAATTAGGTGTTATTTAATATCAGGTAAGCACTATCATTATTCAAAAGTTCTGAGGATTATAGAACAAATGAAAACAAAAATAAGAAATGAATGTGGAAAAATGAGTAACTTTGAGAAGTGGCATTAACAAAACGCATTAATTTCTTACCTAAGTAAGTTGGTAAGTGAAAGTTGTGTGTTGCGCGCACACACCAGATTTTACTTTCACTTAACTATATATGAAATATATAGTAAGTGGAAGTATTGCGATCGTGAAAAAATTCGACTTCCGGTTTTCAACGGAAATACACGTTTTGGGGTCCCCTGAGTCGAAATGACCAAGTCCCAATGTGTGACTTTGGGAAATGATATTTAGCAAAACACGTCAATTTCTAATCTAAGTAAGTTTTGATCAAACTTGGTATTTGATGTATTTATATGCCAAAAATGTGATAACCAACATTTCATCACAATTGATCAACCGGAGGGGGGGACTTTACTTAATAAATTTTGTATCATTTTCACGTGTTTTTTTATTTACTCAAAAACGGTTTTAACGATTTTGATCAAACTTGGTATTTAATGTATTTATATGCCCGAGATACGACTGTAAAAATTTCATCAAAATTGATCTACGGGAGGGGGGACTTTACTTAATAAATTTTGTATCATTTTCACGGGTTTTTTTATTTACTCAAAAACGGCTTTAACGATTAACAAAAATAAGATATGAATGTAGAAAAATGTGTGACTTTGGGAAATGATATTTAGCAAAACACGTCAATTTCTAATCTAAGTAAGTTGGTAAGTGAAAGTTGTGTGTTGCGCGCACACACCAGATTTTACTTTCACTTAACTATATATGAAATATATAGTAAGTGGAAGTATTGCGATCGTGAAAAAATTCGACTTCCGGTTTTCAACGGAAATACACGTTTTGGGGTCCCCTGAGTCGAAATGACCAAGTCCCGCGAAATGGTCTGTGTGTGTGTGTGTGTGTGTCTGTGTGTGTGTGTGTGTGTGTATGTGAACAGACTAGCTCAAAAACTATAAACCGTGCGATCCTGAAATTGGGTATTTAGTGTAGGTATATGCCCGCGATGTGACAGCATAAATTTCATCAAAATTACTTAAAGGGAGGGGGTACTTTACTTAATAACTTTTTAAGTTTTTTTCGATTTTCTCAAAAACGGCTCTAACGATTTTGATTAAACTGAGTATTTGATCTATTTATATACCCGAGATATGACTTTAAAAATTTCATCAAAATTTATTAACCGGAGAGGGGACTTTACCTAATGAATTTTGTAACATTTTCAAGTGTTTTTTTTATTTACTCAAAGAAGGCTTTCACGATTTTGATCAAACTTTGGCTTATGCATAAGCCAAAGATGTGATAGCCAACATTTCACCAAAATTGACCAACCGGAGGGGGGACTTTACTTAATAAATTTTGTATCATTTCAACGTGTTTTTTTTTATTTACTCAAAAACGGCTTTCTCGATTGTGACCAAACTGGGTATTTGATGTATGTATATGCCAAATATGTGATAGCCAAAATTTCATCAAAATTGATCAACCTGAGGGGGGACTTTACTTAATAAATTTTGTATCATTTCAACGTGTTTTTTTTATTTACTCAATAACGGTTTTAACGATTTTGATCAAACTTGGTATTTGATGTATTTATATGCCCGAGATATGACTGTAAAAATTTCATCAAAATTGATCAACAGGAGGGGGGACTTTACTTAATAAATGTTGTCCAATTTTTACCTTTTTGATCGATTATCTCAAAAACGGCTTTAACGATTTTTATCAAATTCGTTATGTTTAATGTAAATTAGTTGTTATTTAATATCAGGTAAGCTTTATCATTATTAAAATGTTCTGAGGGGGCTTAAATGGGGAAGGGGCTTTTTTTGTTTTTCTATAAAGTACCTTTGTTTTAGTTTATATTGGGAAATTAACTGTCTCTCATCACGCTTAAAAATAAGAAACGGCTAAATATGATATATGAAGAGAATCAAGTAAACATATACAGGAGAAAAAAAGAAAAATATTCCGTCAACTCATGAAACACCTTGAGCTCACGCATGTGCCGTACGCCTTAATGACAAAGCAATGCGTTATAATTAAACTGTTCTGTTCATTTGATAAGTGGCAATTAACAAACCGCATTAATTTCTAATCTAAGTAAGTTGGTAAGTGAAAGTTGTGTGTTGCGCGCACGCACCAGATTTTTTTTTTTTACTTTCATTTACCTATATATGAAATATATAGTAAGTGGAAGTATTGCGATCGTGAAAATTTTCGACTTCCGGTTTTCAATGGAAATACACGTTTTGGGGTCCCCTGAGTCAAAATAACCAAGTCCCGCGAAACGGTCTGTGTGTGTGTGTGTGTCTGTGTGTCTGTGTGTGTGTGAACAGACTAGCTCAAAAACTATAAACCGTGCGAACCTGAAATTGGGTATTTAGAGTATGTATAAGCCCGCGATGTGACAGCAAAAATTTCATCAAATTTGCTCAAAGAGAGGGGGTACTTTACTTAATAACTTTTTAAGTTTTTTTCGATTTTCTCAAAAACGGCTCTAACGATTTTGATTAAACTGAGTATTTGATCTATTTATATGCCTGAAATATGACTGTAAAAATTTCATCAAAATTGATTAATCGGGGGGGGGGGAATTTACCTAATAAATTTTGTATTATTTTCACACGTTTTTTTTATTTACTCAAAAACGGTTTTAACGATTTTGATCAAACTTGGTATTTGATGTATTTATATGCCAAAAATGTGATAACCAACATTTCATCACAATTGATCAACCGGAGGGGGGGACTTTACTTAATAAATTTTGTATCATTTTCACGTGTTTTTTTATTTACTCAAAAACGGTTTTAACGATTTTGATCAAACTTGGTATTTAATGTATTTATATGCCAAAGATGTGATAACCAACATTTCATCACAATTGATCTACCGGAGGGGGCACTTTATTTCATAATTTTTTTTCTCCAATTTTTCGATTATCTCAAAAACAGCTTTAACGATTTTCATCATATTCGTCATGTTTAATGAAAATTAGGTGTTATTTAATATCAGGTAAGCACTATCATTATTCAAAAGTTCTGAGGATTATAGAACAAATGAAAACAAAAATAAGAAATGAATGTGGAAAAATGAGTAACTTTGAGAAGTGGCATTAACAAAACGCATTAATTTCTTACCTAAGTAAGTTGGTAAGTGAAAGTTGTGTGTTGCGCGCAAGCACCAGATTTTTACTTTCATTTACCTATATATGAAATATATAGTAAGTGGAAGTATTGCGATCGTGAAAATTTTCGACTTCCGGTTTTCAATGGAAATACACGTTTTGGGGTCCCCTGAGTCAAAATAACCAAGTCCCGCGAAACGGTCTGTGTGTGTGTGTGTGTCTGTGTGTCTGTGTGTGTGTGAACAGACTAGCTCAAAAACTATAAACCGTGCGAACCTGAAATTGGGTATTTAGAGTATGTATAAGCCCGCGATGTGACAGCAAAAATTTCATCAAATTTGCTCAAAGAGAGGGGGTACTTTACTTAATAACTTTTTAAGTTTTTTTCGATTTTCTCAAAAACGGCTCTAACGATTTTGATTAAACTGAGTATTTGATCTATTTATATGCCTGAAATATGACTGTAAAAATTTCATCAAAATTGATTAATCGGGGGGGGGGGGGAATTTACCTAATAAATTTTGTATTATTTTCACACGTTTTTTTTATTTACTCAAAAACGGTTTTAACGATTTTGATCAAACTTGGTATTTGATGTATTTATATGCCAAAAATGTGATAACCAACATTTCATCACAATTGATCAACCGGAGGGGGGGACTTTACTTAATAAATTTTGTATCATTTTCACGTGTTTTTTTATTTACTCAAAAACGGTTTTAACGATTTTGATCAAACTTGGTATTTAATGTATTTATATGCCCGAGATACGACTGTAAAAATTTCATCAAAATTGATCTACGGGAGGGGGGACTTTACTTAATAAATTTTTAAGTTTTTTTCGATTTTCTCAAAAACGGCTCTAACGATTTTGATTAAACTGAGTAATTGATCTATTTATATGCCTGAAATATGACTGTAAAAATTTCATCAAAATTGATTAATCGGGGGGGGGGAATTTACCTAATAAATTTTGTATTATTTTCACACGTTTTTTTTATTTACTCAAAAACGGTTTTAACGATTTTGATCAAACTTGGTATTTGATGTATTTATATGCCAAAAATGTGATAACCAACATTTCATCACAATTGATCAACCGGAGGGGGGGAATTTACTTAATAAATTTTGTATCATTTTCACGTGTTTTTTTATTTACTCAAAAACGGTTTTAACGATTTTGATCAAGCTTGGTATTTAATGTATTTATATGCCCGAGATACGACTGTAAAAATTTCATCAAAATTGATCTACGGGAGGGGGGACTTTACTTAATAAATTTTGTATCATTTTCACGGGTTTTTTTATTTACTCAAAAACGGCTTTAACGATTAACAAAAATAAGATATGAATGTAGAAAAATGTGTGACTTTGGGAAATGATATTTAGCAAAACACGTCAATTTCTAATCTAAGTAAGTTGGTAAGTGAAAGTTGTGTGTTGCGGGCACACACCAGATTTTACTTTCACTTAACTATATATGAAATATATAGTAAGTGGAAGTATTGCGATCGTGAAAAAATTCGACTTCCGGTTTTCAACGGAAATACACGTTTTGGGGTCCCCTGAGTCGAAATGACCAAGTCCCGCGAAATGGTCTGTGTGTGTGTGTGTGTGTGTGTCTGTGTGTGTGTGTGTGTGTGTGTGTGTATGTGAACAGACTAGCTCAAAAACTATAAACCGTGCGATCCTGAAATTGGGTATTTAGTGTAGGTATATGCCCGCGATGTGACAGCATAAATTTCATCAAAATTACTTAAAGGGAGGGGGTACTTTACTTAATAACTTTTTAAGTTTTTTTCGATTTTCTCAAAAACGGCTCTAACGATTTTGATTAAACTGAGTATTTGATCTATTTATATACCCGAGATATGACTTTAAAAATTTCATCAAAATTGATTAACCGGAGAGGGGACTTTACCTAATGAATTTTGTAACATTTTCAAGTGTTTTTTTTATTTACTCAAAGAAGGCTTTCACGATTTTGATCAAACTTTGGCTTATGCATAAGCCAAAGATGTGATAGCCAACATTTCACCAAAATTGACCAACCGGAGGGGGGACTTTACTTAATAAATTTTGTATCATTTTTACGTGCTTTTTTTATTTACTCAAAAACGGCTTTCTCGATTGTGACCAAACTGGGTATTTGATGTATGTATATGCCAAATATGTGATAGCCAAAATTTCATCAAAATTGATCAACCTGAGGGGGGACTTTACTTAATAAATTTTGTATCATTTCAACGTGTTTTTTTTATTTACTCAATAACGGTTTTAACGATTTTGATCAAACTTGGTATTTGATGTATTTATATGCCCGAGATATGACTGTAAAAATTTCATCAAAATTGATCAACAGGAGGGGGGACTTTACTTAATAAATGTTGTCCAATTTTTACCTTTTTGATCGATTATCTCAAAAACGGCTTTAACGATTTTTATCAAATTCGTTATGTTTAATGTAAATTAGTTGTTATTTAATATCAGGTAAGCTTTATCATTATTAAAATGTTCTGAGGGGGCTTAAATGGGGAAGGGGCTTTTTTTGTTTTTCTATAAAGTACCTTTGTTTTAGTTTATATTGGGAAATTAACTGTCTCTCATCACGCTTAAAAATAAGAAACGGCTAAATATGATATATGAAGAGAATCAAGTAAACATATACAGGAGAAAAAAAGAAAAATATTCCGTCAACTCATAAAACACCTTGAGCTCACGCATGTGCCGTACGCCTTAATGACAAAGCAATGCGTTATAATTAAACTGTTCTGTTCATTTGATAAGTGGCAATTAACAAACCGCATTAATTTCTAATCTAAGTAAGTTGGTAAGTGAAAGTTGTGTGTTGCGCGCACGCACCAGATTTTTTTTTTTTACTTTCACTTACCTATATATGAAATATATAGTAAGTGGAAGTATTGCGATCGTGAAAATTTTCGACTTCCGGTTTTCAACGGAAATACACGTTTTGGGGTCCCCTGAGTCAAAATAACCAAGTCCCGCGAAATGGTCTGTGTGTGTGTGTGTGTGTGTGTCTGTGTGTGAACAGACTAGCTCAAAAACTATAAACTGTGCGAACCTGAAATTGGGTATTAAGTGTATGTATATGCCCGCGATGTGACAGCAAAAATTTCATCAAAATTGCTCAAAGGGAGGGGGTACTTTATTTAATAACTTTTTAAGTTTTTTTCGATTTTCTCAAAAACGGCTCTAACGATTTTGATTAAACTGAGTATTTGATCTATTTATATGCCCGAGATATGACTGTAAAAATTTCATCAAAATTGATTAACCGGAGGGGGGACTTTACTTAATAAGTTTTGCATCATTTTCACGTGTTTTTTTTATTTACTCAAAAACGGCTTTCACGATTTTGATCAAACTGGGTATTTAATGTATGTATATGCCAAAGATGTGATAGCCAACATTTCATCAAAATTGATCTACCGGAGGGGGCACTTTATTTCATAATTTTTTTTTCCAATTTTTCGATTATCTCAAAAACAGCTTTAACGATTTTCATCATATTCGTCATGTTTAATGAAAATTAGGTGTTATTTAATATCAGGTAAGCACTATCATTATTCAAAAGTTCTGAGGATTATAGAACAAATGAAAACAAAAATAAGAAATGAATGTGGAAAAATGAGTAACTTTGAGAAGTGGCATTAACAAAACGCATTAATTTCTTATCTAAGTAAGTTGGTAAGTGAAAGTTGTGTGTTGCGCGCACGCACCAGATTTTTTTAAAGGAATATTTCGCGATCCGAAGAAATTTGATTGAAGCAAAATGCTGAATGCAAGATTCAGTTCTAATGCAAGCTAATTAAATAACAGTAATTGAACTCATTTATTTATACATTCGGTATAAAAGAGAGGTAAAACAGGTGTACTAGTTAGGTTAAGGATCGAATCCCGGCCCTTCCTCGGTACTTCCTCTCACGGCTGGTCCCCGCGGTAAGTCAAATGCCTACAATTTCAAATATATTTACAATAACATACTTATAATAATGATGATTCATATTAATATATCTAAATAATATGTAGTAGACAGCAGTAATAAAATAAATAAACCGAAAAGATATCCGACCCAGACCCAAATGATCCAGGTATGCCTCTGAATAGTGGAGTTTAGAATGTTTTCATAATTTGCTTGTTTTCCCCGTAATACAAAATTATGTTGATTCAAAAAGTTAAGTTGACAAATTATGACCCCATGAAACACTGACTATTATTTTTGTTTTGTTTTTTTCAAAAAAAGAAATAATGCCCAATATTAGCAGGCACTTGATATAAATATAATTTTCAAACTAGATAGCCACCCTTAATGAAAATTTAGTCACGAAGTTTAAAAAAAAGATCATCGTTTTTATTATAAAAACTCTATAAAAGATTGTCAATAAACTACAACTACTAGTTGAAAATTAAAAAACTGCGATTCATCTTAATATCCTCCAATAGCCTGTCTGATAGATGTCAGTGAAATTAACGTAGCGGAGGAAGGGGGGAAGATTTAGTGAAGTGGTTAGCTTAAACCAGAAGACAGCAATTCCCAAAGCCCCAAAGTCCCAAAGCCCGTCTCAAAGTGACTCTCTTTTTACTAAGTTTTGTGCATCTGAATATATGAATAGTAAATGAATTAATATAGATATGAAAAGTAAATCTCTGCCATCCTAAAGCCCATGGAATACAAACAGGCGGCCTTGTGAATACGTAATTTAAAAATCTGGTGCGTGCGCGCAACACACAACTTTCACTTACCAACTTACTTAGATTAGAAATTGACGTGTTTTGCTAAATATCATTTCCCAAAGTCACACATTTTTCTACATCCATATCTTATTTTTGTTAATCGTTAAAGCCGTTTTTGAGTAAATAAAAAAACCCGTGAAAATGATACAAAATTTATTAAGTAACGCCCCCCCTCCGGTTGATCAATTTTGATGAAATGTTGGCTATCACATCTTTGGCATTTACGAGTACATACATCAAATACCCAGTATGATCAAAATCGTTAAAGCCAATTTAGAGTAAATAAAAAAAACATGTGAAAATGATACAAAATTTATTAAGTAAAGTCCCCCCTCCGGTTAATCAATTTTGATGAAATTTTTACAGTCATATCTCGGGCATATGAATACATCAAATACCCAATTTCAGGATCGCAGGGTTTATAGTTTTTGAGCTAGTCTGTTCACACACACACACACACACACACACACACACACACACGCAAACGCACACGCACACGCACACGCACACGCACACGCACACGCACACGCACACGCACACGCACACACACACACACACACACACACACACACACACACACACACACACACACACACACACACACACACACACACACACACACACACAGACAGACACACACACACACACACACACACACACACACACACACACACACACACACACACGCCATTTCGCGGGACTTGGTCATTTCGACTCAGGGGAGCCCAAAACGTATATTTCCGTTGAAAACCGGAAGTCGAAATTTTTCACGATCGCAATACTTCCACTTACTATATATTTCATATATAGGTAAGTGAAAGTAAAAATATGTACACGTGAAATTGGTACAAACTGTATTAAGTAAAGTCCCCCCTCCGGTTGATCAATTTTGATGAAATTTTTACAGTCGTATCTCGGGCATATGCATACATCATATACCCAGTATGATCAAAATCGTTAAAGCTGTTTTTGAGTAAATAAAAAAACCACGTGAAAATGATACAAAATTTATTAAGTAAAGTCCCCCCTCCGGTTAATCAATTTTGATGAAATTTTTACAGATATATTTCGGGCATACAAGTAGATCAAATACTCAGTTTAATCAAAATCGTTAGAGCCGTTTTTGAGAAAATCGAAAAAAACCTAAAAAGTTATTAAGTAAAGTACCCCCTCCCTTTAAGTAATTTTGATGAAATTTTCGCTGTCACATCGCGGGCATATACCTACACTAAATACCCAATTTCAGGATCGCACGGTTTATAGTTTTTGAGCTAGTCTGTTCACACACACACACACACACAGACACACAGACACACACACACACACACACAGACCATTTCGCGGGACTTGGTCATTTCGACTCAGGGGACCCCAAAACGTGTATTTCCGTTGAAAACCGGAAGTCGAAATTTTTCACGATCGCAATACTTCCACTTACTATATATTTCATATATAGGTAAGTGAAAGTAAAAAGCTGTATCTCAGACGCTATTTAGTCTACTCAGTCAATTTGTCGGTCTCAAATGCTACCGAATTTAATGTTATACTACATTCACGTTCACGCCGGGGCTGTAATTTATGCTCCGCCCATTGGCGGCTGAGCTTAATGATTTTCACTCTATCGGACGGGAGTTATTCAAGGGCATTATGCAGTATTGACAATCCAACATTAATCAAATAAACAATACAATCCTACCTCGCTATACATCGTCGTGGAAAGTTTTGTGATTAAATAGTGTCCGATGCGGCAGTCTAGTGCGGGCCACCGGTAGTACAAGCCGGCGTGAAAGTGTTAAATATGTCTAAATTAGTTTTTTTGTCGAAAAGGTGTTTTTCATAGTGGAAACAGAAAAAAGTGCACAACTTTGAAGTTTTTGGGATGTTCAAAAGTGATCAAGGGGGGGGGGAAGCGTCCAGTGTCAAAAAATTGGCTTTTGCATCTGATTCGCATTCCATACAGGAACAAAAAAAGAAACCAACCACCAACACTTGATGTATGCAAGTGTTGGTAGTAGGTTGAGCCTGCTGACTAAAATATGTTTTTCTCATTCCATTGATATGAATCTGTGGACTTATCGGGTTTCTCCCACGAATAATTTAAATTTAAGTATTTGGAAGATTTATTGTTATTTGGTGTTCTCTTATTCTTATTAGACATCAAATTTGATTATTAATAAGGAGATAATTAAAAGTAAACAAAAAGGTTCTTAACACTCAACACTCAAGGGAAAGGATACTATACTTCACACTCAACGTTAGTAATTACTAGTAATCTTTGATAAAGAAATAACTATTGTGATATTGTAACTTTCAACTTCGATCCGTAACAGAATGTGCACGAAATTATCGATATGTATTTTTAACTTAATGACGTAAAAAAGATTATAAATACTGTGCCTTCCTAAAAATGTCAGCTATTCGAGAGAAAAGGTCTTTTACGAATCTGAACTCTCTTTAATAAAAATAAAATACAACAGCAAGCTATGAATTTTCAATTAAATAGATGCTAATAATAAGGAACATAAAACACAAACACTCTATTAACAAAACTAAAAGGTGACTTAATAATCGTTGGTCATGTCACCAATTTGATCGAAATTGTAATTCAAGTGAAATCTATAAGTAACAATGGATAACTCATGATATTTCAAGAATACCTATGACATAGTACGGCAATTCATTGAGACGTAATAGTGACAACTTGTGTGATTCATTGCTCTTCCAATGGTTACATGGAACCTTGACTTCACTTGTGATTTAATTTCAGAACTAGGAACAAAATCATAACGATTATTTATGATTATCTCTATATATACAAGAGGCTTTGTCCTGACTGACAGAATCAACGCAGAGCAAAAACTACTAATGATAGAAACTTGAAGTTCGGAATTTATACTTTAATCGCGATGTAGGTAACCACTAAGAAATGAATTTCAAAAATGTAACCCCTAAGGGGCTTAAATAGCGAAATTGCCGTTTAACTCTAACGGAAACCTATTGTTGAGATTTTAAACCATATGTTTTTTATTTGATGTATTAAATAGAAAATATTATTAAAATAGAGATTCACATAGAATATGGCTACTGATTATTTAAATATTAGCGGTAATCAAATTATGCACACTTTGATCCCCATGATTGTGGATGGTGCGTGTTTATTTCGATCTCTATCATCTCTATATATATAAGAGGCTTTGTCCTGACTGACAGAATCAACGCAGAGTAAAAACTACTAATGGTAACTAATAACTAATGATGTAGGTAACCACTAAGAAAGGAATTTCAAAAATGTAACCCCTAAGGCTTTTAAATGGCGAAATTGTCGTTTAACTCTAACGAACATCATTTTTGCACTTCGAAAAAAAATATCTGATTTGGACTCATTTTAAAGATCTTGATACGACGAGTTTAACTCGAAAGCCCCTACGGGAAAAATGAAGCGTTAACGACGAGTAAGCATTGTTTGTTTCGGCGTTTTTTAGTGAACTCTCTTCATTTCGCGTCTTCCTCTCTTCTATCGAGCCGGCAGCTTCCTCCTCCAACATTCCGGAAGTTCCGATTCTACTAAATCTCCTTAGCACCAGTAAACATATCATATTAAATCAATACCAAGATAATGATCACAGAATTGATTTTAAAGGCTCGCGGGCAAAGCCGCGACGGGGAATGCTAGTATTATATAAATGCATATCAATACAATTCTTACAACTCTACTAGAGTTAAAAAAAAATAAAATAATAATAATAAAACATATTTCCTTTCTATTGACTAAGCATTTAAAAACTAATCTTGTCTGCCAGTGCTGTATCTAAACTATTTGAGGCCCAGAGCAGATTAATTAAGAATTCAAAATATTATTGTTTAATTAACTTTGTCTGTTGTTATAATAATATTTATTGTTTCTACTCATTTGATAAGTAATTTACTAACTGAATATATATATAACATGAGACGTTTCCCTAAGGCCAATAAGTAATAAAAAAAATCTGGTGCGATGCGCGCAACACACAACTTTCACTTACCAACTTACTCACATTAGAAATCGACATGGTTTTTTAATTGCCATTTCTATAAATAATATAAAAAAGATGACTTGATTTTGATTAAAATGATTAATTTAATCAAAATCATTAAAGCCGTTTTTGAGATATTCCAAAAAAATGTAAAAATTGGAAAACAAGTTATGAAAAAAGAGCCCCCTGCATTTGACCAATTTTGATGAAATTTTGTCTGTCACATTTTGAGCATATACATACTCCAAATATCCAGTCTGATCAAAATCATTACAGCCGTTGTTGAGTAAATAACAAAAACACGTGAACATAAGAAAAAGTTTATTAAATGAAGTACCCCTCCGTTACACCAATATTGATGAAATTTCGGCTGTCGCATCGCGGTCATAAACATACATCAAATACGAAATTTCATCAAAATCATCAAAGCCGTTTTTGATTAAATAAAAAAAAACGTAAACATTAGATAAAATTCTTTAAGTAAAGTACCCCCTCCGTTTCACTAATTTTGATGAAATTTCGGCTGTCGCATTGGGGGCATATACATACTCCAAATATCCAGTCTGATCAAAATCATTACAGCCGTTGTTGAGTAAATAACAAAAACACCTGAACATAAGAAAAAGTTTATTAAATGAAGTACCCCTCCGTTACACCAATATTGATGAAATTTCGGCTGTCGCATCGCGGTCATAAACATACATCAAATACGAAATTTCATCAAAATCATCAAAGCCGTTTTTGATTAAATAAAAAAAAACGTAAACATTAGATAAAATTCTTTAAGTAAAGTACCCCCTCCGTTTCACTAATTTTGATGAAATTTCGGCTGTCGCATCGGGGGCATGTACATACATCAAATACCCGGTTTGATCAAAATCGTGAAAGCCGTTTTTGAGTAAATAAAAAAAAAACACGTGAACATAATCAAAATTTATTAAGTAAAGTACCCCCTCCAATTAATTAATTTTGATGAAATTTTGACTGTCATATCGCAGGCACATACATTCATCAAATATCAAGTTTAATCAAAATCGTTAGAGCCGTTTTTGAGAAAATCGAAAAACCCCTAAAAATTAGATAAAATTCTTTGAGTAAAGTACCCCCTCCGATTGACCAATTTTGATGAAATTTTTGCTGTCACATCGCGGGCATAGGCGGGCGAAATCAAATATAGGGTGCGCTAGTAGTTTTGCAAAATGTCGGAAAGAACGGTGTAAGACCTAGTTGATGTGATAGAGATAATTGGTAATTTTAAAAGACCATTAATTGATGGGCAGGCTATTCTTGATGCAAACCACATATTTACATGTGGAGTAATATCTAAAAATAAAAAAACAGTTATTTTACAAGCCTCGTGCCTTTAAACTAGCAATCTTAAAGGACTGCCCCATCAAATAAAAGTGGAAATCAAATTTATTAATAATAATAAGCAATTGTACATGTCTTGTCATTGTACATGTAAAGCTGGTAGTTCTGGTAAATGCAAACACATCATTGTAACTTTACTCGACGTTTTTCGGTTAGTAATAACATTAATTACCTATTGACACAATCATTGTTATGACAGCTTAGATTCTTTGTCATATTATTTATTTATTTGTCAAAACTTTCAGGCTTCGCTTTGAAAACATGGAACAATTAAGCACAGCGGATGTAATAGAAAAATGGGGAAAATTAAAAAAGAAAAACAAATCTATGACACTATGGTCTCAATGTTATTTGCATAAAACTAGCATTTTGGAATAATAAAATGTCAAATACTAATATTTACTAGGATAAATATAGTCTCTCTCTTTAAAATAAAGACTACATATCGTCACATGTTTCGAAACAGGCTTATCTATTCTTAATTTTACAATCCACTCTTTAAGAAGCTTTTTATTTTTTGGAAATAAAAGGGAATGACACGTCTTTTGACTTTCTAATTGAACACTGAGGGACCGAGCAATACCTATTAGATATTTTTCAAATGATTTTCTGCTCAATCGGGTTTTAATTATGGAAAAATAAATTAAAAACGCCAAAAAACCCTATGAATCCCAGGTAATGGCCCGGATTTATCACCGTTTCTCTAGTTCCTGTAGCACCGTCGCAGAAGCAGCACCGTCGCTTGCGCCCGCCTATATCCATACACCAAATACCTAATTTCAAGTCTGTACGGTTTATAGTTTTTGAGCTATTCTGTTCACACACACACACACACACACACACACACACACACACACACACACACACACACACACACACACACACACACACACACACACACACACACACACACACACACACACACACACACACACACACACGCGCACACACACACACGCACACACACACACGCACACACACACGCGCACACACACACAGACACACACACAGACACACACACACAGACACACACACACACACACACACACACACACACACACACACACACACACACACACACACACACACACACAGACCATTTCGCGAGTCATTTGGACTCAGGAGACCCCAAAATGTGTATTTCCGTTGAAAACCGGAAGTCGAAATTTTTCACGATCGCAATACTTTCACTTACTATATATTTCATATATAGGTAAGTGAAAGTAAAAAAATCTGGTGCGATGCGCGCAAGACACAACTTTCACTTACTTAGATCAAAAAGTGTAACCAGTTTCCAAATATTAACAGGTTGATAAATATGTAAACGCCATTCCTCAAAATCACATTTTTTTCCATATTCATTTACTTATTTTTGTTTGAACTGCTCCCTAAAGTACACTAAATTTTTTTATTGTTAAACAAATGGTTTTACTTGTGATGATTCGGCAAGCGTAATATTCCATCGCTTTTGTAATCTCTATAAGCACGTTGACAACTCCTATGAACAGATCGTCTTTAATTATAATATAGTGCCCCCTACGTTTGGATATTTTTGATGAAAGTTTGGCTGTCACATCGCGGGCACATACATACATCAAATACCAGGTTTAATCAAAATCGTTACAGCCGTTTTTGAGAAAATGAACAAAAAAATCGTAAAAATGAGACTAAAGTTATTAAATAAAGTGCCCTCTCCGTTTGACCAATTTGGTGAAATTTTAGCTGTCACATCGCGTTCATACATATACACCAAATACCTAATCGTAGGTCCGTGCAGTTTATAGTTTTTGAGCTAGTCTGTTTGCTCACAAACAGACCATTTCGCGGGACTTGGTTATTTGGACCGGAAGTCGAAATTTTTCACGGTCGCAACACTTTTCCTTGTTATATATTTCATATATATGTAAGTGAAAGTAATATATATTCTTAAATGTTCAATGTTTTGCCTGGTTTTTATATTTTTATAATCTGCAAGCCTGGTGAAAATAATCCTCGTATGATTAATATATATTACATAAATATAATATAATAGGACTCATTAATCACGCTGTAGTGTTTGTGTGAAATGTGCATTATCTCAGAGCATTTTTTGCTTTGCGTAATGTTATTTATTTTTTAATCATCGATGAAAGTTAGAACTTGTCTCACAATCACATTATAAAATTTGCAGAGACTCATGAAGATGTGATGTAGATTATAATTGTTAAGAAGATTGAAAAAAAATAACTATTTCAATAGGCTGATCAACAGTTAGTTTTCCAGGCAAAACGTGAAAGTAGGGATTGTTTTGGTTTATAATATTCTTTTTCCTATAAGAACCGGGAAATATCTTATTATTTTCATGTAATATTGGGATAATTATAAAACATTATGATACCTACGTCCGTTGTGACGTTGAAATATGAGGGGATCGATCTGTTGTTATCTAATTTCGTAGTATCATTGGATACAGTCACCTGATAACTATCGACTGATTTCCAATTCAATGAAGTAATTAAAACTGTTTATAATATAATCGATGACTTTATGTCGTCAGAACTAATTGCAAGAAGTTTATGATGTCGATCTAATATTTATCAGAATTAGTCATGTCAATTAATAAATAAACCAATATATTAAAATTATCACCACTACTGCCGCTTCTAAAAGAAATATCTATTTACCTAAATACATCATTATATGTATATGTCGATATTATTTAAGTATGGTTCTCTCGTCGTTTCGAAAACTAATTAATGCATTTGGATATTGTCTGTATTAGCCACAAGTAATAAATCGCTGAAGAGCGATTCGCCAACAAATTTACCTACAACTTGATTATAATTTTTATTATGGGGTTAAGTAATCAAAGAGCAATCCCAATCATAAATCCTAAGATGCATTTACTCTTTAGTGGAATATAGTGTAAAAGTGTTTTAACATGCAGCTAGTGCTTTGCCTGTTCGCCACGAGGTTTTGTGCTAGAATATTGCCGCTTTTATTTAGAGTTAGTTTAAATTTAGCTGTCGTTTTTTTATTTATTATTTTACAAGAAATTATACTTACCTGAATTAGCGATCTGTGCTCTTAAATAAATAATAAAACGATAACTGTAAATACTCTTACTTAACATTATTACGGGATATCAGAGTAAAATGTACACTAGGGTCGGTTCATCGTATTTTTTTTTTTTTTTGCACTCGATTTTAATGGCAAGATTTTGCGGAATCAACATTAAACATTAAGTAATCTTAAAACAGTTAATAATAAATAATTAACAAAATTAAAAATTAAAAAAACAAGGAAGAATTGTTTATCATAAGATTACAATGACGATGGATATCGAAATGTTCTTTAAAAATTACAAGAACAAAGTGGGGCATTTTGGCGTGAAAATAATAGAAATGGTGTAATAAAGATATAAAAATTAACTTCAAAAAATGACAATAGAGCTAAAATAAAGCGTATGCTTATTTGGAGATGTATTTATGTTTGGAATTTAGTTTAAGCTGTTTTCAATTATTTTTGATTTATTCTCATGTTCGAGCCGTAAAACTGGATTTAATATAATTCTAATATTGTAATTCATTAAATTCAGTTTTATATTTATATTTCCAGTATATAGGTATATTAATTTTTTTTTTATATCATTTAGGCTAGTTATTATGAATATCGGAAATCCTGCAAACCTCTGCTATACATGTTTCGAAATGTTTCCCTATAAAATTAATTAATAAATCTTTCCCTAAAAATAAATATAGGTTCTAACTGTGTCAACCTAAGTTTGAAGAGTTGAGATTTTATTTATTGACTTTGGCCTAAGAAAAAACAAGTTATAAAGAAAATACAAACCAATAATTTATGACAAAAACAATTTTGTGACAAGTACCTATGGCTAGCAAAAGTAAAATTTACAGGGTTGTAAGTAAAGTTACTTATTTATAAAAATAAATCTCATCTTAAAGGAGAGTTAGAAAAAGTGAATTAAAAACTTGTGAAACAAAGGTAACGAATTATCAAACGAAAGATGTTTAACTTTATTTTGACAATTTATGCTACTAGTATTTACTGCTCGTCATCGTCCTATAACTTTTCGTCCTCCAACCCAAACCAATATAAAACAATATTTTACTAAAAACAAAACGATAACAATAGTTGATAAAGTAGAACCAGTCCCCGTACCTTCTACCGACACATCAACTGCAAAAAATAACCGCCCATATAAACCCCTCAAATATATAAATAGTTTAACCTATAATATTATAAATACATTTCATAAATTTGATGTTGAAGAATATAATTTTGCTCTCAAACCAGGACACCCGATACGTAATATAATAACAAAAACAAAAGACCAAACACCTTTAGAAAAAAATAGAAATGTAATATATAATATACCATGTAAAAATTGTGAAAAATCATATGTTGGTCTCCCATCTACACATATAAAAACCAGAATATATACCTAATCACAAGAGTAACTTAAAACCTAATTCTAAAACTAAAACGGCACTGTCTAATCATGCAAACACATTACAACATGAAATAGATTTTGGTAATATAAAAATTCTCCATAAATCAGATTCCTGGGCTAAGCGAAAAATACTCGAATCCATATATATCGCGGCGAATCAAAATAAGCTAATGAATGAAAAACAAAAAGCTGCACACATCCCTTTACGTCATTCATACATTCTGGATAAAATTAAAACATATTTATAACATATACAAGCTCTTATCTAGATAAGTTTATAATTCCGGACCTAGGGGGCGCCTTGTTCGTCGGGAATTAGGGTAGAGAACAAGTGGCAGACTATGCCGAGTGCATGTATACTCTCCCCACGACGAGTAGGTAAATTATATATTAAAACACCTATTTTAGACATTTATATTTTGGGCATTATTAATATCATATACATATTGCTACTTTAGGTATTTAAACTGATGATGACTCAACTGATGTAACACACAGTTATACATAGACTCTCCCTTAAGGGTACGAGAAAAGGGTAGAAGATTTGGCATATGCTAGACAAATTTTAAATTTTAAATAAAATAATGTATGTATTAATGTATTGTTTACTGATTTTATACAGATGAATATGGTGCTATGAGCACCGAAAGCTCCTGTTACATTTAAAAAATATATTGAATATTTGAGACCGTCGTGAGGTGTTTATTTTATGATATTTAGAAATGAACGGTCTATGATCACATTACGAGAACTATTATTGCTTTAAAGAATCTATATATTAAAAAAGCTATTATTAAAATGTATCTATATATATTTTTTTTTTCCAGAACTTGAAATACGAGCACAGAAGTGGGTCAGAAAAAAGGTGAAGGAAGAAAATGAAAAGGAGGTAAGTTATATGGATAGAGAGTTTCCTTGAGTTGAAGCACTAATCACTTTTTTTTTCTTCGCCGGCGATCAAAGGCCCTTTTAGAGGGAACTTTCCTTCGGGGCAAGGAATTTAAACTTGCTCCGCCTCACCTTTTTCAACTTAGGTCGTTAGGGAAAAATTGCCCCCAGTGGATTTTCAGCTAGGTTAATGAGATCCAAATTTTGGATTTTTTTCCCTTAAATAAAGATATTAATATTTACTTTAAGTGAAATCGCCATGAAATATATTTTAATATGCTCGTTTAATGGAAATCGAATAATAATTAGAAATTATCGTTCATTCTTCCCCTGCAATAAAAATAAATTTTAACGATTCTCAGCTTAAACAAATAGCTAAATAAAATAGCATATTGTAACACTTATGTGTTTTAAATAATTTTACTAAAGGTTTTTTGCTAACGAAAATGATAATAACAATGCCAGACAAACTATAACACTCAAATAATTAACAAGGTTACAAAACGTATCAACTTGTAAGAATACAGTAACACAAAAGTAACCACTTGATTTGATCTTCAGAGGAAGACTAAGTCTTCCGGTCAGTCGCTCCTTATATTTAGTCTTAATCAAAACGTTCCAGAGAAGCTTAGGAGGTACTCGAATAGTCATGAACATTCCGCACCTCGCAGGAAGTTCTAAGTCTTCATGTAAGGTGACTTCTAAGCAGACCAATTCTCGAATATGCATGAACCGTTCCTTCCCCATTGACGTTGACGTCTTGCCGCTTTAGGTCTAGCTGGAAATCACATGAGTTCATTATGTCCATGCCAAGAATCACGTCTTATTCTATCTCAGCCACTAGAGCTGAGTGCGAGACACTGTTTGAACCCAACTGTATCTTTAGCTCGACTTCCCCGAAGACTTTGACTGCATCTCCCGCAGAGGTCTTCAGTCGTCACTGGGCGAAAGCCTTTATGGCGTATCTCTTACCATTGATGATACCGTCCACATATAAACTACCAGCTTCGTGCCCTATAGAGGCTACAAACACCTCAAGGGGAGGATCTTGAAGACATCGTGGGGTCGATTTCGCACTTCAGGAGTCGCCTGTCTTAGATCCCCTGGGCTATTGCCGCGACAGAAGCAGTCCGTTTCTTAAAGGCACTCCTGACGTGTCCGAGCTCTCTACTCTCTCGAGCGCCTTCACAACTTTTATAACTATCTCTTCAAGGTTGTGGTTCACCGATTCCTGCTGCCCCTGGTTGCTGTCGCTGTTGTTCATGGTCTGGACCCTTGCATGGCCGCGAGAAATCGCAGTAGCCGCTTCGAACTCTAATGCTGTATATAGGGCATCCACCAGCAATTCAGTACGGAGCAAGCCGCACCGCTTATAGCTACTTTCTCCCAGTTCCGAGTCCCGGAGGCTGTCGACGAACGCTGGAACCGTTAAACAATCCAACAAACTTTCCGGGACTGCTGGATAAGCCAGACTAAGGGGAAATTAACTTGAAAAATAAACTAACAGAAAACACGGAACATTAGACTAACCATCCTCATTGCGTTCGCCTCGAACTCGATCGAAAGGTTAGTTTCTGATGCCTTCTTTTTCCTTCTCTTCAGATTTGACTGGTAGACCTGTTCGAGATGGCCGTGGTAAAACCGCATTTCAAGTCAACTTACTAGCATGTTAAAATCATATAGGCTTTAGGCTAGCTATCTATTCGTTAAGCTCAGCAGACTGTCTGCCCTACTTGTCATTTATATCACCAGGCAGGTCAGCCGACAAATTGTTTAAGGCAGCCTTTAAAGAGCTATCCTCAAACTCTACTGTTTCAGGATCTACAAACGCCTTGACTCAGGTATAATCACGTAACCGGGCCAATAAAATCGTCTTCGTACCAGTCCTGTCCAAATCCAGCTATCCTAATTTTTTCTTCAACTCCGCTACCTTCTGACACCAGTTGTAACACTTGTTTGGGTTACACAATTTTTATTCAAATAAAATAATAATTTACAATGCCCCACAAATTATTGAGACACAAACATTTAAACAGGTTACAAAAATTATCATTTTGTAACACAAAAATAACCATATGACTTGAGCTTCAGAACAAGACTAAGTCTCCGATCCATTGCCCATTATATTTAGTCGTAAGAACAGCCGCGAAGGATCTAGGCCGGCCTAGTTCCAATGAGTCTAGAACTATTCTAATGTTTAGTGTTTTGTTTCACGTTAAAGTATTTTTTAAAAATTCAGTGACAGTTCATTATCATTAGTTATAGGAAGATGATATTTTTTTTTTTACTTTCACTCACCTATATATTTAATATTTTGTAAGGGAAAGTATTGCGATCGTGAAACATTTCAACTTCCAGTGTGTTTGTTTGTGTGCGCGTGTGAACCGACTAGCTCAAAAGCTATAATCCGTACGAAGCTGAAATTGGGTATTTGGTATATGTATAATATACCATACATTAAATATGCCCGTGATGTGACAGCAAAAATTTCATCAAAATCGGTCAAATGGAGGAGGTACTTCATATCTTTTTACGTTTATTTTCTCAAAAACGGCTCAAGCGATTTTGATCAGTCAAAATTTCATCAAAATTACCAATCAAAGGGGGCACTTTACTTTTAGCACTAGTAAATTTTGTCTTATTTTCACGTGTTTTTTTTATTTACTCAAAAACGGTTTTAACGATTTTGATCAAACTGGGTATTTGATGTATTTATATGCCCGAGATATGGCTGCAAAATTTTCATCAACATTGATCAACCGGAGGGGGCACTTTATTTCGTAACTTTTTTCCCATTTTTACGTTGTTTTTTCTTTTGTCGATTTTCTCGAAAGTAGCTATAACGATTTTGATTAAACTCGTCATGTTTCATTAAAGAATCAGGTATCTTTAATATCAAGTAAGCTTTATCATTATTAAAATGTTCTGAGGGAGCATACATTGGAAAGGGCCCTTTTTTGTTTTCCTATAAAGTACCTTTGTTTTTGTATGTATGGAGAAATTATCTGTCTCTCGTTTCGCCTAAAAATAAGAAATGGCTAAATATGAAATATGAAAGAAATCGAATGAGCATATACAGGAGAATAAAAGAAAAATATTCTGACAACTCATAAAACACGTCGAACACCCGCATGTGCAGTACGCCTTTAATGACACCATTGCTTAAGGAATGGCGTTTTGTCCATGCGAAATAGCTGTCAAGTTGTTTTGGAACATAGATATGTAATAGAAATTATATGTTTCCATGGTAACTAAATGAAGTTTTAACAACTACATAGCAAATTGTGATATCAGACGCAATGGAGTATTGTGCTGTAATGCTCTTGCATTGCTGAATTATCAAAAGTAAAAACTTCTATTTAACCATAAAAAAATTTATTGTACTTTAGAGAGCAAATACAAACAGAAATAAGTAAATGAATTGAAAAAATCTGTGAATTTGAGGAATGGCGTTTACATATTTATCAAAACACGTCAATTTCTAAACTAAATAAGTTGGTAAGTGCAAGTTGTGTGTTGCGCCCATCGCACCAGATTTTTTTAAGAAATAGAAATGATATTCTATAATACCCTGTTCCCCCATTCTCTCTCTCTCACTCTCTCTCTCTCTCTCTCTCTCTCTCTCTCTCTCTCTCTCTCTCTCTCTTTTATATATGGAATTATATACAAGTGTTTAAGAAATTAAAAAAGTAAACAAATTTTCATAATTATCATCTTAAATTAAAAATCATTCGAAATTATAATTTTTTCAAAATTCTTTACTTTTCTATTTATTCGATATCGAAACGTTATTTTAGTGTTACTCAATACTACGGCAACAGGGCAGGGAAATTGCCTTAACGCGATTATTGCATATTTAACGCAAGGCACTCTAAGCTGTTTGAAAAGGTCTTCGCCATAAATATGTGATCAAGTTGGCAGTGGAGGCTTGATAGGGCTTTTATCGCAACATGAAAGAAACGTAAAAGCCATTTATGACAGCAGTAAATCTCTATCTAATATGTCATATAAACCGGGGATATTTCTACCAAATGGTGATTGAAAATTTTGTAAGCTATAAAGTTTAAAATATTTTTAATATAGGTCACGCAATCATGAATTAGATTTGCGGTTATTGAACAGATAAAAAATATAGTATAGAATCCTGCATACATTTCCATCAAACCCGTTTAAGCGGGAGAACGAGGCGATCCGGACCAGGCACATCAAAGAAAAATCTGGTGCCATGCGCGCAACACACAACTTTCACTTATGAATTTACTTAGATTAGAAATCGAAGTGCTTCATTAATATGTAAACGCCACACTTTTCCACATTTATATGCTTATATTTGTATATCTCCATTAGTAATAATGTATCTGTAACGCAAAACTTCAAAGTTCTCAGTACTTTTCGATTCATTATTGCTTATTTCTTTTTTAAGGGACCTGATTTCATCAACAGTTGAGTATTTTTTACTACTTGGTTGTTTTTTTACAGCAATTTGCTTTTTGTAAATATATCGCGAAGGTGATTCGATAGGAGTTGTATTTACGACTCGTAGTAACGTTCGTCTCTTATACCTTTTTGGAAATCGAGAAGGATTACTGTTCCTCTAAAACCACTTTATATTGCCTTTAGAAATTTATTATCGAAGTAAAGTTTCTGAACTAAAATAAAGGGAGAAGAGAGAAATGCTTTATTTGAATAATAAGCCATGCTGCCCAAATACATTGGGTTGCTACATTACACAACGTACCAATTAATAATTGAGTACATGTATACTTATAACTAACATACATTGTTACATTTTATTTTGTAATTAAAATATCACAATATTTTTTCCTTTTTCCTTCCTTCTATATCTTTTACTATTATGTTTTTTTATCTTTATTTTATTCCCATTTATTCTCTTTTATTTTATTTTTTCTTCTTTCTTACTTTTCATAATCTTACTCCTTTTCCTCTCTTAACGCTCACATTACAAATAGGCACACATGCAGACTGTTTGAGAAAAAACCCCACAAAATGAGTTATACCAACGAAAACCTTATATCTAATAAATAAATATATAAATATACAAATAAATAAATAGATAAATAAATAAATAAACATATAAATAAATAAATAAAAAGATATGATATATGATTATACGTAGTCATATATTAATTTCCATACACATGGTGGTGGATACTTCCCAGGGAGTCCAGGATTATGTTTTCGGCCAACACCGCAATCTCTCTCATTTCGACACCTAGGTCTTCTAGAAAACTCCTTATTCTGTTAGGGATCGTTCCGCAAGATCCAAATCAGAGGTTCCTAACGGAGAACTCTCTCTCACCGAAGGTCTCGCGGAACTTCTCTTTAAGGAAAGGGATGCACTTTTCGTAGATCTCTCTCTTTTCCTTTTCCACTTCACCCGCCTAGTCAAGGTCATTGTTCTCATATCTAACTGCCGGATTCAGGATCAGTGCTTTCTTCCCGGTCTTGGGGAATGCGACAATGTCTGCATACCTCGTGGATCCACCCGTGTCTATACAGTAGACCTCGTCAAAGCAGGCAAAAGTTCCTCTCTTTCAGGAGTTTTGTAAGTTCATACTTAACCCTATGGTGCCGGCGAGTTATGAGGAGAGAGTTGTTGGGGCATTTTCCCAACACATGGGCTGGTGTTTCAGACTCTCTGCCGCATTTACGACAGAGGGACCCAACTCCTCTCGATTGTCCGCTGACTCCTGGGACACCACGCAGAGGGGCGTAATTAATGTTCAGTTTCAAGAAATTCGACCATTCTGACCCCGACAGGACTTGTTTATCATAAATAAATCTGTTCGCTTCCGGGGCCTCTTTAAAATGTCGAACTCCAATCCCCTGCCATCTGCAATTGGCCCATTCTTCAAAGGAATTTTCCCGCAGTGATTGTCGTAGAGCTCTCACATTTCGGCAGCCCTGAGCCACACCCAGTCTATCGGCGCATTCCGCCAATTCTTGTTAATTAAATATAGACTGGAACAGGCATCCGGCACATTTGACTGCCGCTGAGCAATTGACCAATGCTGTAGAGGAGCCTCCCATTGGCAACGGATCAATCCTCGATATCTTCTTGGTAGAGCATCGCTGTAGAGATGTTGGCCGGTAGCCCGATAATGGCTTTGATACTCCTCCGAATGTTAGTATCTATTCCTTCCAATATATCGGGGCGTATCTTAGTAAGGGGCGCTGTCTGGAGAGGATAGGTAAGACCCGGGAACACATACTGATTAACAACATTGACCTTCTTTATTATTTATCTTTATTAATCCATATGCATATAATAAAGAATCCAGGTGCAACTCCTCTTCTCCTTCCCAGAGTGAAGTGGGCTGGTACAAGGACTTCCTTCCACCCGTAGATGAAGGACTTAAAATGAGGATACCTGTTCTCCGTGACGAGCTGAGGGAGATCGCTCTCCGTCATAGCGTAGAGTCCTGTCTCCCTCATTAGCTTGGCCCTCAGTGCCTCATAGGCGGTACAAGAAAGTACGATATGCTCGGCGGTCTCCGGTACTCCGCAACTTGGGCATAGGATCGATATTTATACCGTGGTCTGCGAGCTTCGCTCGGAAACCCCCATGCCCCGTGAGAATCAGACAGACAGACAAATGTGTTTATTTATATACAGAAACAGAAAAAAATTAAAATACAATGAAAATCTCACCAAAACACCACTGCAGTGGGAAACACCCGTTCGCAGGAGTTCTGATTTAATAGTAACTTAAAGTAAAATATTAATAATCGCCTCTTAATAAAAACAAATAAAATAAGTAAATAAACATAATGGTGGTACAGAAAAAAATAAATAAAAATAATAATAATAGCCTCCAATTGCCATAAATAACAAAAGAATTAGCAATTTCAGAAAGAACTTCATTGTTCAAGACTGCAAATAATAGATACATAATAAACTATATTTCCTACAGAACATATTTGATTATCTTCATTGTTAACTTTAGTATATGGAGAACGTATGGTTGTTACTGAAAGGGATATTTAAAGGTAAAAAGTGGAATATTATTATTATAGGTAGTCGTGGTATGAGGATTCGGTATATAATATTTATTATATTATGTGGGATTTTAGTTAATAATTTACGAAAATCGTTTGCGGTATCTTATGGGAAGTTGAACTGCTCTGTTAAAAAAAGCCGATAGGAAAATACCTCTCTAACATAGCCGCTGAGCAAAGCCCAATCTTTACCATTCAAATACGAGATTACCTCCTTGTCCGTTAGAGTGTAGCATTAAACCACTTAGCCCTATAGTCCCTTAAGATAGTGCAACTCCCAATAAAATGGCTAATTGTTTCTAACTGGTTGGCATTGCATAGGCTGCAGTTATGATTACGTTTGCTGTCCCATGGCGCATAGTTAAGCTTCAGTAACTCCCCCCTGGCTTTGATTATATTGATAATGAAGGAAAGTTCGGACTCATCTTTCATATAGGGGTTGTTCAGTAAATCAATGTCTAGCTCTTTGTAAGAGAGATGAAATTTAGAGTTACAGCGGGCTTCCAGAAATTGACCTCTAAACAGCTCTTTTTCTTTTTCAATGAATACTTTCAAATTAGTTGATAAGTAGTCAACTGTGAAATTTCTTTGGCCCAAATTAAATTTATTTCTGATATATCTGACACAAAATACATTTCTTTTTATTAAAATATTTGCTAGCTGAGAGGGTAATCTGTGGTGCGGATATTGCATGGTTTTAATAATATATTTTAAGTGCAGTTGAAGTGTGTGAATATAAATCTGGTCGATGCCTGTCTCCAAGTATAAGATGTAATTTGGGGTGTTCCTGGGCAACCGAAAGAGTTTTTTTCCGAAAAAAGTCCCTAACCGTTCTATTGTGCCACATCTTTGATACCCCCAGACTTGGGCTCCGTAGGATATTATGGATCGTGACGCTGAGTGATAAATTTCGAATTTTTTGCTCAAGGGAATATCATTGTTTGAGATAAGGGAATTCCAAGTAAAGTTGATTCCCTGTTTTGCCTTGGCCAGGACATTATTGAAGTGTTGGGACAGGGACAAACCGGGTGTGATCCCAATCCCCAGGTAATTATGAAAATTCACCACTTCTATGGATTCACTTCCAAGCTTCCATTTTTCGATTCTTGCCCTCCTGAAACCATTCTTAAAAATCATTATTTTTGATTTTTCCAGATTAATGAGCAGGTTCCATTGAGCACAATAAGTTTCTAAACGGTTGATCATTAACTGGAGAGAAATAGGATCTTCCGCCAGAAGGACAATATCGTCAGCGTACATTAGGCACGGGATCTTAAGGCCATCTATAACTATTCCACCCCCAACAAATTCAACTAAATCGTTGCCCCGTGGGAATCTGTGAGATTCAATAGTCCGGGAGGATCCAAGTTGCTTCTAATCGCGATCCGACAGTGGAGAAGTATTTTCTCAGGGTAGCCCCCTTTTGAGAGGTCGTCCACCGTCGATTCCATTCCTCTAGTGTATCCTCCCGGAGGATCCTCTTCCATTTGCTGGGATCATCTGCTATTCTCACTCGGATGTTTTCTGGTAGACCCGCCAAGCCATGCCTTTTAACAAAATATCTGTAACAGTCTTCTCTTAGCAGGAGGTCGAGAGGAATTCCTCCTGCCAAGACCTGCACCGCATCATGCGACACTGTCCTGTAAGATCTGGTGACCCGAAGCAGAGCCATCCGCTGAACAGACCCCAATTTGCACCGCTGTCTCTGCGAGAGACATCGCTACCATGCTGGCGATGCGTACCTCAGTGTACCCCAAACCACTCCTTTGTAAATAGTAAGGGTTGTTGGGTATCTGAGGCCCCAGAAGGCGCCCCCGATGTGACTGAGTCCATTAAGAGCAAGGCCCACCCTACTTTTCAAATAGTCCAAGTGAGGCGTCATACCGAAATTCTTGCCTATTCTAATCCCTAGGTTTCTGACTACCTCACTTGGACGTATCCTTGAATCTTCTATAACAATAGTTATAGGGTGAGCCCTATCTGTCGTCCCTCGCAAGAGAATGGCCTGAGTCTTGGCAGCGGCCATCTTTAACTTCTTCTCGCACCAGCGCCGCACAAGGTTGGCGCATCGCTCAGCTTCGGTTTTTAATCTGGCTCTGCTGTTCGAGGCCACCATAACGACCAGATCGTCGATGTAGGCAGTGGAGGGAAACTGCTCATCTTCCACTAATCCCAGCAACTCGTCGAACACTAACTTCCACATAGCAGGACCAAGGACGGATCCTTGCGGACAACCTCTTTCCATAGAACCTTCTACTTCAAAGAAGTTACCCCTTAATTTCATGGTCCGGTCCTTCAAGTAGCTTCTCAAAATTTCATATAAGTTGCTGGGGATCTCATACTTGATTTCATACTTCGTCCCCCCTTTGCCTACCCATTCCCCGACTGATACCCAGCGCGCTCTACCTAGCTCTCCACGGCAGCACGAAGATCCCATACATCCCATGGTGGGCACAGATCCGTACCAGGAGGGTATACCGTAGTGCGTCTTAAGAAAGCTTCGCCGTCAATATCTTGAGACGGATCATCCCTGGGGTATGTCTCAGCGATGAACATCTTCGCCGTCTCTTCCAGAGTGGTTACCTGGGCACCTCCACTTTTAATTGCTGCGATTACTTCATTTGGCGTGAGCTTACCTAAGGCTACTCTGTATGGGATACCCCAGGGCTTCTTGGATGATTCCTTCACAATAAATTCATCCCAAGACTTACGCTTTCTTGAACGCACCTCACTACGGTATATCCTGGCTTTGGATTTGTACTCATTACGAAGTGTACTGCACCTCTCGTCGCAGGTACATCTATGATATGACCGCCGGGCCTTGTAGAGTTCTCTCTTTAGCGAAGTTAAGGCCGGCGTCCACCATGGGACGGGTCGAGCTCTCTCCTCCGGTGCTGAAAGGATTTTTCTGCAGCATCACGGATGACATCCGTAATTCGAGACACCAGGTAGTCCAAGTCATCGGGCTGGTCAATGACTTCCGAATCCCATTCTTCATCTATTAATCTTTCCTCCAGCGATGACCGGAAGGCACTCCAATCTGTTCTTCGAGTTCTAAAACCCTTATCTATACCGTGGGAACTAATTTGACTCTCTTTTAGCCAAAAAGCTATCGCTTGATGGTCGGAACTCGTCTCAGATCTGAGGGTCCAATCGGTTATACGGTTTGCTAGCGTCGGGGATGCCAGAGTCACATCAATCCAGCTATGCCCCATTGCACTGGAGAATGTAGGGGTAGAAGCAGGGTCGTTCATAACTACCAGTTGACTTCTAGCAATAAATTCCCCGAGCTGAACGCCCCTTCTGTTTGTTTGATTGGATTCCCAGACATTGACCTTCTGCTCAGGTTTGAGCAAACTAGAGCTCACCAATTTGTCTAGGGTGGCAGTTATCTTTGTCACCGCCTCATCGTTAAAGACCAGCTCCCCCGAGAACGAGCATCCCAAGTATTTTATTCTTTCATCCATTTTTACAGTTTGGATGCAGTCTCCGTTCTCCTGGGTGAGCGTCGACGGTAGCAGCTCTCCTTTATCTATAATAATACCAACCCTTTTAAACGGATTTATAGCCAGACCGATCTCTGCTAAGTGCTGTTGATAATTCTCTCTGCCGTACCCTTGTCGCGCGCTGAGGCAGCCTGGTCGTCCGCAAATCCTGTGAGGACCACACTTTCTCGGTCACTTAATTTATAACCAAACTTATCGGAAAATCCTCGGTCACACAGGTCGCGGTAGGGGTAATCTATGGCCAGGTTGAACAGCGAAGGCGACAAAGGTCCGCCCTGAGGCAGTCCTCTGAGCACACTGATTTGGCTGGTCGAGTGTGCTCCTACACTAATTTTAATTTTGTTTGTGCGCAGGAGAGCTGCTATCACATTTCTGAGGTCGGGTGACACCCCTCTGGCCTCCAGCGGACTGATTATGGCCAATGTTGTCAAAAGCGCCGACGACATCAAGGAATACCACCGCGCAATCATTTTTCCTTTGTTTTGTATCTTTTATGATCTTCGCGCTAACATGTGCTCCCGGTAAGCCTTTAATGAAACCTCTCTGATTTCATTTTTGCGGAAGGTGATTTGCTTTCTCAATTCCCTGATTCAGAACCTTCTGTATGATCCGGCGCACAATTGAATATATTGTAATTGGTCTCCAGGAAGAGATGTTTTTAACATCCCCTTTCCCTTTATAGACTAGTATTTTGCTCCCTTGACGAAGAGGTTCCGGTACATGCCTCACCTTCAGCATTATCTCCGCAATTGTCTTAATAATATGGGATACATCGAAATATTTTATCGTGCGGATCAAGACCATCAGGCCCCGGTGAAGAGTCCAATGACGTGGATTTAATTGCTTTCTTTACTGTTTTGACGTCTATTGACCTTAAATTTGGCATCGGGGCATTGTTCTCATAATCCGCACGTTTGCAGAGATTTTCACTCTCAAAGGGGCTTCTTAAGTGGCTTTCTATATCTATATCTTCAAAGGGCATTGCTTAGGAGCGTCGGCATTCATTATGTTTTGCACCACTTTTTTTCGCCTGTTATAGTAGTTGTATTGGACCACCTGATATTGGTACTGCTCTTGCCGACGACTCCTGTCTTTTTTATTTGATCGCTGAGGATTCGATGTTTTTCCAGCACCCTTGTAGCTATATCAGTTTTATTTTTTTCTAATATTGTAAAATTTCATAGCAGGGTGCTGAGGGCCTGGCAGTTGAGCGTTGATTTTTTTGAAAAAATTTAAAAATCTGCCCACTGCTTCATCGAAATCCTCATTCTTGATATGGTTACCCTTTATGAGTACTTCGAAGGCAGCCGACCACCTTTTTATCTGTTGTTTGATATCCTCATTCTCATCCTCTCCAATGTTATCTTTTACTTTGTTGCCAAAAAGACCCCTCAGTTTTGCACTATTTGCCTCCCTGGGATGTTTCTTGGCTATATGGCTTCTGAGACCTCTATCGCCCTTAAAACACAGACCGCAGATGGGACACACTTTGTCATTGGACCCTGATGCAGCTACGTTTGGTTGATTTTTCATCATTTCATTCGTTTCAGTGTTGGCTGTCATGGTCCTCTGCGAGGGCATTGGCTTCATTATTCATCAATACTGGGCCATCTTTTTCTTGCCATTCTACTTTGACAAATATTTTTTCGCCGCCTCCCGCGGCAGCCACAGACATAAAGGAGGCAACTTCTGCTTCTTGAACGGGTCTTCCCGATCTCAGAACCCATACTTTTTGACCTATTTCCACTTTTCTAACATTACTTTCTTTATGATCCACATCCTTTTATTTTTACAATAGATTTAGCAGACCTTGCTTGGATCAAACATTTAGGTGGAGCGAATAACAGATTTTTATTATTGATATTGATATATTAATTAAAATGTATAAATAGCTAAGAAATATGTGATAAATTAATTTAAAAAAAACAAACAACAATAACAGATAAAATATATGTACAGTATGTACGTATATTTTATGTAAACTTTTTTTGTACATATATGTACAAATAAAGATTATCTCATAACATATTTTTTCATACCTTAAATGCTTTAAATAATTTGAGCGTCACGTATTTACTCTCTAAGGTAAAATAATTTTTTTATTGTTAAATAAAAGTTTTTATTTTCATCAGTGATAACACGGCATATTTATAATTTTGCCTATCACATCGCGGGCATTTACATATATCAAATACCCAGTTTGATCAAAATAGCTACAGCCGTTTTTAAGAAAATAAAAAAAAAAAACTTGAAAATGAAACAACATTTATTAATAATGTGCCCCTACGTTTTACCAATTTTGATGAAATTTTGGCTGTCACACCTTTGGCATATAGATTCATCAAATACCCTGTTTGATCAACATCGTTACGCCTGTTTTTGAGTAACTAAAAAAAAAAAAACTTGAAAATGAAACAACATTTATTAATAATGTGCCCCCTACGTTTTACCAATTTTGATGAAATTTTGGCTGTCACACCTTTGGCATATAGATTCATCAAATACCCTGTTGATCAACATCGTTACGCCTGTTTTTGAGTAACTAAAAAAAAAAAACCTGAAAATGAGACATTTACTAAATAAAGTGCACCCTACGTTTTACCAATTTTGATGAAATTTTGGCTGTCACACCTTTGGCATATAGATTCATCAAATACCCTGTTTGATCAACATCGTTACGCCTGTTTTTGAGTAACTAAGAAAAAAAAAAAACACCTGAAAATGAGACATTTACTAAATAAAGTGCACCCTCCGTTTTACCAATTTTGATGAAATTTCGGCTGTCGCATCGCGGGCATATACCATGATCAAAATCGTTAAAGCCGTTTTTGAGTAAATAAAAAAAAACACGTGAAATGAGACAAAATTTATTGAATAAAGTGCCCCATCCAATTGATCAATTTTCATGAAATTTTGACTGCCACATCGCGGACATATACATACGCCAAATACCCAATTTCAGGTTCGTACAGTTAATAGTTTTTGAGCTAGTCTGTTCACACAGACACAGACAAACACACACAGTCATACAGACACACAGACCATTTCGCGAGACTTGTTTATTTAGACTCATTCCGTTGAAAACCAGAAATCGCAATGCTTTCCCTTACTATATAAATCATATATAGGTAAGTGAAAGTAATAAGTAAATGAATATGAAAAAATGTGTTACTTTTTTTTTTGTTAAGCTACCAAATATTTTTATTTTATTTATTTACTTTTTATTTATTTTTTTTATTACTGAACTAAAATATTTCCTAAATACTTTCAATTGAGGAGAAATATTTCTAAATACTATTTAGAAGTATTTCTACTCAAATTAAAAAGTTTATGGTATGTAAAAATGCCTTTTATTTGATGCTCTCTCTTCTAGCTTGATAAAGAAGTTACAGTTCTCTCGACTGTTTCTGATAATCTACCGAAATTCTATAATCTAATTTGAATTAATACTCTGAACTGGAATGAGTAAATAAGATAAAGCCCTTAGCCGTTTTAAGTATATTGAAAATAAACCTAAAAGTAAACGTGTACTCTTAAAGAGATTGGTAGAGGTTGGATACAAAGGGACTAGCTTTTATGCCTGATTGTTATTGGATGTAGCGAACAGCATGGGGCTCAATGCGTACAACGAGTAACGAGCCAGTGAGGTTGAAGTTTTACATTTATTGTTCCGGCCTATATCAAAATTGAATAGAGAGTGGTCATATAAAGCAATGACCTAGTTTTCTAATAGCTCAATGAATATCTCCTAGCACGAAAACAAATATTTCACAAAACAGCTCTACCACGAATGTCCTTATTCCTTATTCGACCTTATTATGGAAGTTCGGTTAAATTATTAATGGGAAATCTATATAAAACAAAATTTTATCATTTTTATTTTTATTTAGATCTTACAACAGTTATTAGATTACGTTGGACAGTCCTAAGTATTCAATTTGGCTGGAGTCTTGCAAATGTGGTCTTGCACTACGTCATGGTTGTTTTGTAAATAAATTTCGTATTCAAATTATTTCTAAAGTTTTCTAAACTTATGTATGCAAAAGCGTCTTTCTAAAGAAAGTTATAAAAACAAACAAGCGCGAATATCTTCTGGATTTCCTGCCGTGACATTTATAGGTAATACGATCAAATTTAGTATACATTATTTTACATTAATTTTTTTAACCCTGAAGCTGATATAAAATATTAGTGGAAATTTCCGAAACAGGTGAATTACTATTACCTCCATATTGAGAGATATGGTGCAAGGTATTGAGGAAAGGTTGAATTTCTATTTTAAGACTCTTGGGAATCGGATCTACGTGATTATGTCACGGAACAAGATGATATGAACGAAAATAAGCTTTTCGTCGTGGGATGATACAGGAATAGCATTTAAACTTGTTACGCAGGTACAAACAAGTAATCTTTAATCAATCCATCTATCAAAATAAGTATTAAAAAGAAATGAAAGGGTATGTAACGTTTTAATAGAACGGATAGGCATTCCAGAAGTATTACAGATTGAAATAGTTTCTGAAGCATTATAGTAGGGTTTTAAGCAATCGGAAAAGGCAATAAATTGGTTCTCATCAACCAGCGAAGCAGGATCTCATTTAAGTTCCAGTGTACCAAAAACCATGATCTTTAGAACCATAATACCTTGATCTGATTGTCTAGTGTACCTGGATGTTCACAGTTTTTTGGATTACCTAGTTTTCGGCCCATCTGAAATGCTGATTCATCCTAATAAAACGAACCCATACTCTTTCATCTTTTTAATTTTGTTTTAAATATACTTTAATGAATGAATTATTTAGCATTTCTGCCTAAGAAGTTGGAATGCTAATTACTGTTTTCACCATTTTCTCGCTGCTTATAACTTAGAACGGATAAAATCTTAGAAGTGAGATTAAAATCCTACCATAATTTTTTAATTTTTCAATACCGCAATTAGTGTGAACACACAGGTAACTTTCCTACGAGGCACAGATTAGTCTCCTATAACTCTTGTATCCAAATAAATGAGATTAATTCAGAAAAGGAAGAGAAGTGGGGGTGAAGGAGCAGCAGTGCATGACCGAATCGATGTTAACCCTTCGACCTATTATATTCCGGGGGGGGGGGGGGGGGGAGATGGGGCACGTCCATTCACGCACCGCTGCTTCCCAATGCCTGTTTTATTTCAAAATTTGTTCTTGATTAATTTCTCTCTGATTAGGCTGTAGTGTTAAAATTGATGACTCTACATTGTAGTATATTCTTACAGAATGGACTCCCATACAGTCCATGATGAAACGGATGAGTAAAACCTTCTAGAAGGAGGAATTTATTCTATTTTGAATAACGCTATTTTTTTTTTTTTTTTTCTTGTTTTCTTAGCTGACGTCGTTCTTTATATTCCGCACAAGAATACAATATGGTTTTAATGCAAATCTTTATACAGGGTGACATGCTACTCGTGCGACAAACTTCACCAGTAGATTCTTCACCATAAAATGAATAAAAAAGTTCATATTGACCATGGTCCGATTCTCAACCATTTCGGAATAATTTCGCTTTTTATCGATTTTGATAGATATCACGACCTGGCATCGGAAAACCGTGAATCCTATGAATCCTAATTCCCTAAGGCTTTTTTCAATCAGTGTTTGGGCGGAAGTTATTGGAGATGTACTCATCGGTCCCTACTTAGACTTTCCGGCGAGATTAACTGGCCCAGTTTATTTAAATTTTATCGAAAACATGCTGCCCACCTTGCTGGAGGACCTTCATTTACAATTGAGGAGAAACATAATTTTTCAGCACGATGGTGCGTCTCTTCACTCCTCTAGAATAGTACAGGCGTATTTGACAGAACATTCGAAACGTGGATCGGCCGTGGTGGGACAGCTCGATGGCCACCAAGATCTCTTGATCTCAACCCCATGGAATATTTCGTCTGTGGATATCTCAAGGAACTGATCTATCGCACTGAAGTGACAAACATAGACAATTTGAGAGCAAGGATCTTCGCCGCTGCTGAAAAACTTCGACGTTTTCTCACTTTTGGTGTGACAGTTGGGAGTATGAGAAAACGGGCACATTTGTGTACTGCAGAAAACGGCTTCCAATATAAACATAAATAAAATGGTTAAAAATAAATTTATTTTAAAGACATTGGTGAGTTGTATTAGTTTTTTTTCAAATTTAAAATTTAAATTCTCAAACATTAACAATCCTTGAACCATAATTTTTTCTCTTTTTGTCATCCATATCTTGGTCTTAGAAACACCAAATTAAAAAATGAAGAGTGTGTTAGAAGCGTTATTAAATAAGGTATTTTCCCTCAAATTTGCTGCCTTCTGAAACTAAAATTAGAAACTCTGGATTACGCTAAACACTTTCCGATTTATAAAATTTTTCACTTATTTTATTGTTCTGGCTGAAATAAAACACAAAAAATTGACCCAAATTTTTTGAAATGACCATTTTATTATTGAACAATTAATGTAGATTTCAACGGTGCTATCAGCTTTTCAGAGAAATTTTCAGATTTAAGGATATCACGGTTGTCCGATGCCAGGTCGTGATATCATTCAAAATCGATAAAAAGCGAAATTATTCTGAAATGGTTGAGAATCGGACCATGGTCAATATGAACTTTTCTATTCATTTTATGGTGGAGAATCTACTGGTGAAGTTTGTCGCACGAGTAGCATGTCACCCTGTATAATAATTGAGATTGTTTAGTGGTTGACATGAGAAATATCCATCGTACGAAAATTTCTTATTAGAATATTTATCATACTTACTGATTACTAACTTTTGATACTTTAAGGATATCAGGGGCAAAGCAACATACCATGGGAAACATACCATCACATTTGTGGCTATCTTATGACTTGACTTTTTAATAACTGAGGCTCGCGAGTTTCTTTTCACTTAACTTTTAACTTAAATTAGCATTATTTGAGGAAAATACTGGCTATTGTGGCTTCTGTGTCTGTAGCGTCGCTGATTAATACATAGAATTTAAAAAAAAAAATCTGGTGCGTGCGCGCAACACACAACTTTCACTTACCAACTTACTTAAATTAGAAATTGGTGTGTTTTGTTAATTGCCACATCTCAATGACACATTTTTCTACATTCATTTCTTATTTTTTCGTTTTGTTTGCTCTACAAAAACGCTAGTTTTTTTATTATTAAATAAAAGCTTGTGGTAATTCGGCAAGCATAATACTCCAAGTCGTCTGATTTTATAATTCTCTATGTAGTTGTTGAAAACTTCATTTACCATGAAACAAATAATTTCCATTAAATGAACAGATTGGCATTAATTATGAACAATGGTCTATCATTAAAGGCGTACTCTGCATGAGTGGGCTCAACGTGTTTTATGAGTTGACTAATATTTTTCTTTTTTTCTCCTCTATATGTTTACATGATTTTTATTATATCTCATATTTAGCCATTTCTTATTTTTAGGCGAAACGAGAGACAGATAATTTCTCCATATAAACAAATACAAAGGTACTTTATATGAAAAAAAAAGACACCTTCCTCATTTAAGCCCCCTCAGAATATTTTAATAATAATAAAGCTTACCTGATATTAAAGAACACCTAATTATCATTGAACACGACGAATTTGATGAAAATCGTTAAAGCTGTTTTTGAAATAATCGAAAAAAAGGTAAAAAGTTGTAAAAGAGTTATGAAATAAAGTGCCCCCTTCGTTTGACCAATTTTGATGAAATGTTGGGCATCACATCTTTGGCATATAAATACATCAAATACACATGAAAATGATACATTTATTAAGTAAAGTGCCCCCTGCGGTTGATCAATTGTGATGAAATTTTTACAGTCATATATCGAGCATATACCTACATCAAATACCCAGTTTGATCAAATTCTTTAATGCCGTTTTTAAGTAAATAAAAAAAACACATGAAAATTATATAAAATTTATTAAGTAAAGTCTCCCCTCCGGTTAATCAATTTTAATGAAATTTTTACAGTCATATCTCGGGCATATACATACATCAAATACCCAGTTTGATCAAAATCTATAATGCCGTTTTTGAGTAAATAAAAAAACACTTGAAAATGATACAACATTTATTAAGTAAAGTCCCCCCTCCGGTTAATCAATTTTGATGAAATTTTTACAGTCATATCTCGGGCATATACATACATCAAATACCCAGTTTGATCAAAATCTTTAATGCCGTTTTTGAGTAAATAAAAAAAACACGTGAAAATGATACAAAAATTATTAAGTAAAGTCCCCCCTCCGGTTAATCAATTTTGATGAAATTTTTACAGTCATATCTCGGGCATATACATCCATTAAATACCCAGTTTGATCAAAATCTTTAATGCCGTTTTTGAGTAAATAAAAAAAACACGTGAAAATGATACAAAATTTATTAAGTAAAGTCCCCCCTCCGGTTAATCAATTTTGATGAAATTTTTACAGTCATATCTCGGGCACATAAATAGATCAAATACCCAGTTTAATCAAAATCGTTAGAGCCGTTTTTGAGAAAATCGAAAAAAACGTAAAAAGTTATTAAATAAAGTACCCCCTCCCTTTGAGCAATTTTGATGAAATTTTTGCTGTCACATCGCGGGCACATACCTACACTAAATACCCAATTTCAGGTTCCCACGGTTTATAGTTTTTGAGCTAGTCTGTTCACATACACACACACACACACACACAGACACACACACAGACCATTTCGCGGGACTTGGTTATTTCGACTCAGGGGGTCCCAAAACGTGTATTTCCGTTGAAAACCGCAAGTCGAAAATTTTCACGATCGCAATACTTCCACTTACTATATATTTCATATATAGGTAAGTGAAAGTAACACTTACTATATATTTCATATATAGGTAAGTGAATGTAAAAATCTGGTGCTTGCGCGCAACACACAACTTTCACTTACCAACTTACTTAGGTAAGAAATTAATGCGTTTTGTTAATGCCACTTCTCAAAGTTACTCATTTTTCCACATTCATTTCTTATTTTTGTTTTCATTTGTTCTATAATCCTCAGAACTTTTGAATAATGATAGTGCTTACCTGATATTAAATAACACCTAATTTTCATTAAACATGACGAATATGATGAAAATCGTTAAAGCTGTTTTTGAGATAATCGAAAAATTGGAAAAAAAAATTATGAAATAAAGTGCCCCCTCCGGTAGATCAATTTTGATGAAATGTTGGCTATCACATCTTTGGCATATACATACATTAAATACCCAGTTTGATCAAAATCGTGAAAGCCGTTTTTGAGTAAATAAAAAAAAACACGTGAAAATGATACAAAACTTATTAAGTAAAGTCCCCCATCCGGTTAATCAATTTTGATGAAATTTTTACAGTCATATAAATAGATCAAATACTCAGTTTAATCAAAATCGTTAAAGCCGTTTTTGAAAAAATCGAAAAAAAAAAGTTATTAAATAAAGTACCCCCTCCCTTTGAGCAAATTTGATGAAATTTTTGCTTTCACATCGCGGGCATATACATACTCTAAATACCCAATTTCAGGTTCGCACGGTTTATAGTTTTTGAGCTAGTCTGTTCACACACACACACACACACACACACACACACACACACACACACACACACACACACACACACACACACACACACACCATTTCGCGGGGCTTGGTTATTTCGACTCAGGGGGTCCCAAAACGTGTATTTCCGTTGAAAACCGGAAGTCGAAATTTTTCACGATCGCAATACTTCCACTTACTATATATTTCATATATAGGTAAGTGAAAGTAAAAAATATTGTGGTTATTTTTTCCGTTTTTATTTTGGCCGAAAGGATTATTATTATCTAAAAAAAGATATTACTGGTAAATTTTCCCTGTACTTTTTGTCCAATTTACGATTATTTAGAGTTGAAGAGTCAAGTGGATGAAGGTGATAATATAATGTATATTGCTCAAAGGGAGGGGGTACTTTATTTAATAACTTTTTACGTTTTTTTCGATTTTCTCAAAAACAGCTCTAACGATTTTTATCAAAATGGGTATATGATGTGTGTATATACCCGAGATACGACTGTAAAAATTTCATCAAAATTGATTAACCGGAGGGGGGACTTTACTTAATAAATTTTGTACCAATTTCATGTGTACATATTTTTTATTTACTCAAAAACGGCTTTAACGATTTTGAAGAAACTAGGTATTTGATGTATGTATATACCAAATAAGTAAAAGCCAACATTTCATCAAAATTGGTCCAACTGAGGGGGCTGTTTATTTCATGCCTTTTTTTCCAATTTTTACCTTTTTTTCGACTATCTCAAAAACGGCTTTAACGATTTTTATCTAATTCGTCATGTTTAATGAAAATTAGGTTTTCTTTAATATCAGGTAAGCTTTATAATTATTAAAATGTTCTGAGGGGGCTTTTTTTTGGGGGGGGGCTTTTTTGTTTGTTTGTTTCTTTCTTATAAAGTACCTTTGTTTTTGTTTACATGGAGAAATTAACTGTCTCCTATTACGCCTAAAAATAAGAACTGGCTAAATATGAGATATGATAAAAATAAAGAAAACATAAAGAGAAAAAAGAGAAAAATATTCAGTCAACTCATAAAACTCGTTGACCCCACGCATGCGGAGTACCCCTTTAATGACTGACCATTGTTCATAATTAAAACCGTTCTGTTCATTTGAGAAGTGGCAATTAACAAAACGCATTAATTTCTAATCTAAGTAAGTTGGTAAGTGAAAGTTGTGTGTTGCGAGCACGCACCAGATTTTTATACATATGGAGACGCATCTTTTTAAATTTTATTTCGAAATAAAAGGTTTACAACCAACAATAATCCGTTTCCCGGAAACTACCTTTGGATATTTGGTCCTTCGTGATGTTTAGGTCTTTCGAAATTAATAAATTGCAATAAAGGAGTAATCTCAGACTTTTTTAAAGATTTTATTGAATCATTCGTGGAGAGTCATCATTTAACTACGCATTTCACATTCAAAAATCCACTAAATATCTAATCCCAAAAGGATTTTCGGTTGTGACGGTAATATTATTTAAGCTCAGATTTCGACTCCCGCTCGCTCAGAAGGGATAAATAAGCCCAAAAAAGGCCTTTTCAGTGGAAATCTTAAAAAGTGCGCCTATATAGTTCGCGCCCAGGAGCCGCTGTTCCTAAGTGTTACAAAAAAAATAAAGATAAATAAAGAGATCAAAAGACACAAGAGGACATCACAGTTTTAACGGGGTCACTTGTGGTGTAGTTGTTAGCATAGAAACTTACAATACTAAAGGTCGCGAGGTGGCCCTAGGGTTTTCTAATGGAGGAAAAAATCCTTGTCTATGCCGTCCTTTACGGTCCAGAGCCTTTACGATATCAGTTACTAGTTTAAGATACCTACCCTCATTATACCTGGATAGGCAAAATTTAGTAGTACTAGCATCTTTCAATTAGCCTTAGTGGCATACAGTGACGTTGAAACAAGCAAACAGTCGCATTTTTTTTTAGGATAAAATATACATATACGACTTGCTGAAGTTAGATACGGGCAATGTTCTGTCTCAAAAGTGTAATCAGGGTTGTATGCTAACCCGAACTTCCTTATATACAAATAATACATACCTATATAATTTTCCGTAAGGATAATTTTCCGAGGATACTTAAAAAGAAAATAAACTCAACTGCTACTTTTATGCATTTATTTGACATTAACCATTGTTTCTGATTATTATTTTAGATTTATCCAAAAAAATCTTACTTCTGAATTAATAAATCAGCTTATTTTTCTCTGTTTAAGGTTTCAACGCAATTCTTCATGCGACATACTCGCAATTTCATAATTCATTTGCCTTATTTTTAGTTAAGTGTATTCTGAGAATCTATATTTAAGCTCTCCATCGGGAGAAGGCACATAAAGCAATATTTTGTATTCCGTTTCCTCGATTGCCTTGTTTAGAGCAATTGGTCCGTTTCCTTTGTTCAGCCGGATTCTGGTCTATTTGCTACTTGAGCCAATTCCTCTCTCGACCGAACCAAGTTCCTCGCTCCCTCCCCATTGGTCCGGATCTGCTTTGAGAACCACTAAGTTTAATTGATCAAATTTCGTTTACTTTTACCGGTTGATCTAACCTGTTTCAAGATAAAAATAAGCATACAGTAACCAAAGGCATGTAGATTTTATTCCAACCTTAAAAATAACATGTGCATCGCTGACAAAGGAGCCCCAAATTGGATCAACCTAAAAAAAATAAATTAAATAGCTTGAGGGAAAATCTAATTTATCCCGGATCACAAGAGTTTTAGGATAAAAAAAATATTGAAATAAACAACTTCGTTTTTTACAATTATATATCCAATTTATTCAGTAGTGAATTAAATGAATATTCATATATTTAGTATCGTATAGTGCGTCATGGACACATAGGTGAGGGTTGAAGTAAAGAATAATTGTGTTTAAATTGTAGATTATTTATTTTTTGAAACATAAGTTTAAGGTATTTGCATATTTACACAGTATTAGGGTCTGGCCACACATGTCCGCACCGGATCCGCACCGCAGCATTAATATAGGTTATGTTCAGAATATTTTTAATTTAACTTACATATTACCTTTAGTTATGCCTAAAGTGGCCTTTGTCTGACATGTGTAGCCTGACCTTTAGGCATAACTAAAGGTAATATGTAAGTTAAATTAAAAATATTCTGAACATAACCTATATTAATGCTACGGTGCGGATCCGGTGCGGACATGTGTGGCCAGACCCTTAAAGTGTTAACAGGACCTCTTTGAACACTATGTTTGAAGTTACGATATGGTCATCTGTGATTGTTTGTTGGTGGGTTTGTTTTACACAGACACATATGCCACTGAAAGATCGCACCCTGGAAAACGCCACATACTTATGTAAATACACATATTCGATTCGCGGAAAGCGAATGCGCTGATTCAATTGACTGAAATCTCATATTTTTGCTTGTAACTCACAAACGACGGTGGCAATCGGAAAAGTGTATATAACCAAAAATGTTCTTCTGGACAAACTGAAAAAAAGCCCTGGGACCATTTTCGCTAAGAATTGAAGTTTTTTGCTCACAACTCGCAAGCGAAGGGGTTAATCGAAAAAATGTATATGACCGAAAATGTTCTCCTTGAAACCCTAAAAAGATTTACACCATTTAGAAACCTCTACGACCATTTTTCTCGTAAATATCGCGGCTTTTAACTCGCAATCGAAGGCGAAATGAGTGATTTTTATATTTTTCCGGTGCAGTGGTTAAGAAAAGCTTTAAAACGATGCCCCTTCATGAAATTTGATGAGGTATTAAGGAAGTTATGGCGTACCGACAAAAAAAGGCTTAACGAAGTAATATACACTAGCTGACCCCTGCGAAGCATTCGCACTCTAACCTACTTAATTAAAGTACCTGTACACCGTTTATTTAGTATCATATAGTGCTTGTTTTTGTTTTTGCTTGTAACTCGTTAACGACGCACAGTGGAGTATTAGCCATGAAATCCTGGCCAAAACTATTTACCTATTTTTTTTTTAACTGTGGAATACGTAAACCTTTTTATTAACAATCTAAATATATATAAATATACATAACGAATAAAATATAAAACATTTCAAGTTTTGACAAAAATTAGGGGAAAAATAAGGGAATTTGAAAAACGACGGGAAAATTTACTATACATAAGACATTTGAAAGTTTTATTGCAATTTCATATCTAGCTTTTGTAAATACTAAATACATTATTTGCGTAGTAAATTTTAATTGTGAAAACCTGCATGTAAATAATGTGATGTGACCATATAATAAATGAAACCAGATAACAAAAAATATAAAAAAATTCTCTTTAAGAGGTATTTTCATACATTTATTAAAAAAAAGGGGGGTGTGTTGGGGTGAGTTATTTTTGCGTTATGGCAAGTAGAAGGATTCAACTTTACATTAATGCACAAATATCTGCCCAACAAAACAAAATTAAGTCACTAATTACGTGCATATTCAAAATACCCAGATAATCGTTTTTTTTTTAGAAAATAATTTCATGATTAGAATTATAATGATTTAAGTGTTTATAATCTGAAATGTTTCTTTTACCAATTACGACTTTATTCTTTCCATTACACGTCTTAAAAGAGTTTGAAATTATTTATTGCACGTTAAACACCGACTCGGTTATAAAAAAATTCACTTTAAGAGGTATTTTCATACATTTATTAAAAAAAGGGGGGTGTGTTGGGGTGAAGTTTTTTTTTTTTTTTTTTTTTTTTTTTTTTTTTGCGGTATGGCACGTAGAAGGATCCAACTTTACATTAATGCAAAAATATCTGCCCGACTCAGTCCGACAATACAACATAATCTATTTTATTTTTTTAAACAAATCTAATTTTTTTCGTTTAAATATCGTAATCAAATGAACAATAAGTTAACCGTCATGATATTAAAACTTGCTAAAACTACTTATCACCGAGAAATACATACCTTTCGAAACTGTGTAAAAAAATTTTAGATCACTTGTTAAATGGACAACACAGGACTCACCGGAATCACAAAGTCTATAAGTATCTTACAACTCGGGAAAAAACATGTGTACATGTAGCGTCCTCACCTCTGGATTCAGACTTGTTCCTTCGGGCAGGAAGTGGATAACAATGAACGAAATAAATATATCTCGATGCAAACATTCCTAAGCTACCAGGAAATACATATTGTGATGTTCTAAAGTACAATTTATTTTTCGGACTTTTGGCCGTGATTTGATGGTAAATACTCCACTGTGCGACGTCGAAAATCCGAAAAGTGTAAATGTACAACCAAAAATGTTCGTTTGGTTAAACCATAAACTGAAAAAAATTACACCTTCGAAAAAATCTTGCGACCATTTTAACGTTTTTCGCTGAGAATTGTAATTTTTCGCTTATAACTCTCAAACGAGGGGGTTGACCTATTCTATATTTTTCCGGTGTAGCGTTTAAGGAAAGCTTTAAAGGTTAAGGAATTTAGGTTAAGGAAAGCTTTAAAATGATGCCTCATTCATAAAATTTGATGAAGTACTAAGAAAGTTTTGGCGTTCCGACAAAAAAAAAGGCTTTGAGAAATAATATAGTATGATAAAATTATATAATAGTGCTATAAATTTTAAAAACAATAACAAAAATTTAGAGTTTGGTCAGTCTATTTATATAAGTACCTAAAACCAATGTTCAAACCTAACCAAAAATCAAATTAGGGTTAAATATATTTGTTTCAATATCTGTAGCACTCCAACCCAGGCGTCGGATCCAGTGTTTATTTTTTAAGGACTCTTGCAAAGAAATGATTAGACCAAATGCGCTGAACCGAATAGTTTGAAAGCTTTCATATTTTCCTATTCCATTTAACTTTTACTTCTTGCTTGAATTCGTTTAAAATTATGAGCCATGTGAACGAACAAAAAATAAAATCACATTAAGCATCACCATTGCAAAGTCCCTTCAAGCAATTGTTTTCTTTTGCAAATCAATTTTCTAAGACTTTTGTTTTTAAATTTATGCAACTCACCTGATTCGACAGAAAGGGCCCTTTATGGGGAGGTCATCAGAATTTATGAATTCTTCGACGTGAGGTCAACGCTATAGCGGATCTCGTTTAAAATGTATAGTTGACGTTCTATGGTTGACTTTCACGAAAGTTAACGAACTTTGTATTATTAATTCAGTAGCTCGATGAAAGTTCAGACCGCAAAAACATCTTTGTTAAGTTGTTTATACAGCGCTTTGTTTAAAGCTGGTACATTACTTATATAAGAATGGAATTATAAGGATTTTTTTCATGAACAGATAGAAATTTACGAATTATAAAAGTGTGAATGCATCCGGTTTGTAGGAACCAGAAGGCACGGAACGTGATCAACATACGAACGTTTTAATGAAGAAAAAAAGAGTGACAGAGAAAAATACATGTGCGAGCGATATAGATGTGAAGGTCAAACGTAATGCAAATATAGCTTAAAATACTCACATTAGACCAAAACTTGAAAGATCACATCTTTCAGCAGAAACAGAAGAAATTATTTAAGAAACTTTATTGTCTCTTTTTATTATTTTTTATCAATGAAATATTTATTTTTATAATATATAGGCCGTTATCTATTTGTGAATATTTGGTATGGCTGTTTCCGGAGCTGCAAATATAATTATAAAGTCGTTTATAATTTCAGTATATATAAATAAATATAGGTGCTTGTTAACGTTTTTAAGCGCTGTGCTACTTTGGTTGAAGAAGGTTGATGCTCTTTAAGCCTCTTCTGGATACGATTACATTTTTGATTAAATAAATAAAATTCCTTACTATTTTAATAGTATTTTCAACGTCCGATCTTCATGCCAACCGGCTCCTAATCAAGCATTCATTGAAGGAATCACTCATTATGAAGTGCTGCTTCCTTGGCCCATTAGTGTTAACTTTATGGACCCTACTTATTGCCTTACTGGGTGGTATGTGATTTTAAATATTAATTATAGGACTCTCTTGCGTTTGAAATGTTTGTAAAGTAAAGTAATTAAGAAAGAAGGAATTGATGTTCTTATAAAACATTCCCTATTTTGTATGTTCTTCTGTTCACATGCGAAACATAACCACGAAATTCTACCTTTAAAGGTTCCTCTTCTATTCCAATAAACAACAGCCTTTAAACTAACCCAAAATTCGGTGATCTTGATCACCGAAAACACCCATTGAGAGCCCTTGAGAAGAATAGACAAAAAAAAAGTGATAGCAATTCTTCAAACCCTTCAGTATTGACATTAAAAGAATCAAGAGTATGCCAGCCAGATTGTGATACATGTATTAATAGCGTCTCAGAATGTTTTTTTTTTAGTTATTTGCATCCTAACTGCAAAACAATTAATTGCATAGAAAATTGTTGACCTGAGTGCTAAATTTCGTTTCAAATGATTTTTTTTTTTTTTTTTACTTAAAATTAAAATTGGTTTAGTAACAGTAGAGAAACAAATAAAAACGAAAGTATTTGTAGCGTGTAATTCAAGAAAGTTTAACAAAGAATTTGATGTTCTAAAGAGTTGACTTTTGATTTGGAGTCGCAGGCTTTGTAACATGAGCGTAATTCATTTTTTCCGCTAGAAAAGTAAAATTATCTAATTCTTCATCATCATTTTTTTCGAAACGACTTAAATGATTTCAACTTTAAGTATTCGATTCAACATTGTGTATACTTTTATCTTAAAGAGTTAGAAGCAAAAAAACTGAAAGAACCCGAAATTGTTCATTTAGGGAGCCACTATTTGTAAGGTTCTGTTTGCCACTATTTGTTTGCGTTCTGATGGGCAAACTATAATTTTATACGGATTTAAAAAACCGCTGTCAAATTTTTGTTTAAATAATAACGATTTTTCGGTCTAATCTGTTCACTGTTGACGAAGGTTGTTTGTCTGAAGATCCCTCGCCTTCTCGCTTCTTCCCGAAGAGTTGTATACCATCCCTTTATTTATCAATCATGTAATCAGGAAGCTCCTTTAATTCAAAACCTTTTAATCCTACAATGCAGTTGGACAGTTCCCTCCAAGCGTGTCAACTTATTTCCGGATAGACTGTTTAGACACTCAAAGCTGTCTTCGGTTTTCAGCCCACAGGATTGCCTCTGTAGTCGAACTATTAGTACAACGATCTCTTTGAGACATTTAAGCTTTGTAAATTTTACCTCTTCATTTGCTTTCCAATATTATTTATATCGGATTAAAAAAAGTTCAGATAAAGAAAAAAATATTGACTATATTAATTGTTGCACGTAACATTCATTTTACAAGAAGGAGATGGAGATGGAAATATTTTTCATAAATAATTATGTTTATTAACTTTCAACATTTATTAGCTTTAAGCGGCCTTCATTATAATTGAAAACTGAAGTGTCCTAACAGTTGGGTTTAAAGGAATGATATACAATCCCTTATGTACCGTATTAACTATTTTAAGTGCTTTTGTTATTTTGAGTTTTAAACATCACAAGATTAAAAAAAAAATCATATACTTAATTAATTTAGAATTTTACATTAAAAAATTTTTATAAAAAAAAAATTAAACCGACTTCGAAACCTTGGAACCAGTAAAAATAAATGCACTGAAAAGTATGAAATAATTACCTTCTGATTTTTATGAGTACACAGCAAAATTGAAAATGTTATAAAAAGCGAAGAAATACAATAAGACGAATAATTTTACTTTTATTTGTACAAATACTAATTTTTATTAAAAATTGTGAAATTAAAATATTAAATACTATGTTCAATACAACACAATCTTTTCGGAGGCGGCGCAAAATTTAAAATTTTGAACATTAGACATTATGAAAATCGTAAAATGGATCTTCTCTTCTCATCTATCCATTTTAATGCCTACTAATGGAATTGTATTGGTAAAATGTCATTTATATTTGCGCCGCCTCCGAAAAGATTGTGTTGTATTGAACATAGTATTTAATATTTTAATTTCACAATTTTTAATAAAAATTAGTATTTGTACAAATAAAAGTAAAATTATTCGTCTTATTGCATTTCTTCGCTTTTTATAACATTTTCAATTTTGCTGTGTACTCATAAAAATCAGAAGGTAATTATTTCATACTTTTCAGTGCATTTATTTTTACTGGTTCCAAGGTTTCGAAGTCGGTTTAATTTTTTTTTTATAAAATGTTTTTTATTTCATGCTTTTTAGTTGGAGATGATAACAAATGTAGAAAACCTTAAGTTGGGTAAAACAAATTTCGAAATTTTTTACGCTCTACCACGTTCGTCTTTCCCGGGCTTTTTTATTAGACATAATTATATAAACAGTCACCTGTTCAATTTTATGAGTACACACAGTTTAAAAGCGATGCCTGTATAATACTACTTCTACACCCTACCTTCTAAGATTATAATTGGAATTTTTTTTTAATAAGATCAATGTTGAGTCAATTATGTTCGTAATCCCTTTAGATGAATTTTTGACTAAATTTAAAAGCGAAGTACTAAGAATAATATCCTTCGTAATAAAAAATTATTTAGAAAATAAATTTCTTCAATTCTAGTGGGGTAGCATTTATGATATTAAGCATTTTCATGGCTGCCAAATTTTCGCTGAAGGGACTTTCATATAAAGACGTTGATTCTGGGAGATATCAACTTTTATTTTGCAGTTTTTATTGATGGATGAACATCAGCAAACATTGAAATTTCAATTTCTTTGTTAAATAGTGTAATGTCTTTATAGGGAAAGTGTCATAGGAAAATTTTCATTAATTGGGAAATACAATACACAATATTTGTGTTAGTTATTTCGGTACCTGAGAGGTGACTACCTCGAACGCGAAAAAACCCCTAAACACATGCAAGGTCATTTTCACTGTCTATTTCAATAAAATTCATTCATTCATTATTGGACTTAGGCTCTTAACAACACTCTTAGGCTCTCACGAACCGCAAACACTGAACTTATGACGGTTTGGCTTTTGAAAATTTCGGCAACCTTTAGAAAATCGAATATTTAAATTTCTTTCGATTTAATAAAGATCGATCGCAACCTCAAAATCAATGGAAAGTTTCTTAAGACAGTCTGGCTCTTCTACTACATTTCAGTTAATTCACAGCAAACAATTACAACTCACAATTTAGGCAAGTGGAAAACTGTAAAAAATCGAAAAATCAAATGGAAAATGATTGATGGAAATAATTCCTAATAAGTGCCTATCTTAAAGATTTTTATATCTAGACTCTCCTATCTAGACAATAGCAAAGCCTGTATGCCACCAGCTAGCATCATAAAACAAAATTAGGCAATTAGCCATCATAGATGAAATTGTTGATGGAACAAACTAATATTGAAATTATTTAGCAGAACGTAAATTATTTCATAACTGCTTTTTTGGACGGAAGGTCCAAAAAAGCAGTTGAGAAGGCCTTTGCACGTCTGGAAGCAGAAGCAAGAAGATTAGGATTACTGGTAAATGAAGGTAAGATCAAGTACACGGTTACGAATCAACCTGCAGTTCCTGGAGAGAGCGTGAAATTCGGGGAATATTCCTTCGAGAAGGTCAACGAATTCACATATCTCGGTTCGGTTGTCAATACCAGCAATGACGTCTCATCCGAGATTAAGAAGAGAATAACAGCTGCTAACAGATGTTACTTTGGACTAAGGCCACATCTTAGAAGCAACCTCATTACAAGGTTAACCAAAAAGCTTATGTATAAAACCCTCATACGCCCAGTATTGTGTTATGGGTCTGAAGCATGGACCATGACAAGGAGCGATATGCAGGATATCCTCACATTTGAGAGACGTGTCCTCCGGAGTATCTAAGGGGGAGTGCAGGAGGGCGGAGTCTGGAGACGGAGAACCAACAGAAAAGTGGCTCATCTTTACAAGGATGTGGATGCCGTGTCCTTCATCAGGCTGGGTAGGCTCCGCTGGGCGGGCCATGTTATAAGAATGGAGGACTCTGCCATCCCAAGAAGGTCCTAGGAGAGGTACTGCATGGGACGAGACGTCGCGGAAGAACGAAGCTGAGGTGGTTAGACGGAGTGTCACACGATGCCAGAGAGCTCCTTGGATCTCGAAACTGGAAAGCGGCCGCACTTGACCGGAACAACTGGCGGAAACTGATTGAAGCGGCCTCGACTCGCTAGCGGGTTTTTGAGCAGAAGAAGAAGAAGAAGAAGAAGACATGCCCCTAATATTTTTTCGAGCCACATTTGAGCTTAGATAGCAGATTTTCGTCTTCTTAAAATAAATGATTTGGCACTGACAGACTTTTTAATTTATTCTAGTTGCAAAAACAAAATTAAAAACCTATAGTAGTAATACGGAAAACATAACAAGTTTCACTCCATGAAGAATCGGCACAAGATTTCATGATTACATTGTATATTAATATGAACGAGTGATTCCGGAAGAAGACAGAGGTGCCTGAATGTTAAGGCTCCCAAATCAACTGAAAATAAGCTTTTCCAGGAATTATTGTATTCCTTTTTAACGTGCATAGCGAGTGAAAGTCGGAAATCAAAATCTGATTTAAAGCAATAAGGGCTACGATTTTAAATTTAAACGAACCTTGGGGAACTTGAAGAAGTCTTAAATTCTGTTTTAAAACGGTTATCAATACTCAGTCTTTCTTGGAATTCCACGAATTGCGTGGTCTTACGTTTATGGTGTCCAACCGTCGACTAGATCTGAATTCAGAAGGTTCACTGTTATCGGCGAATATATATATCTATCTAATATGTATACGAATATCGCTACAGAAAACGACAGCGATATTATATTTTGCGCATATTAAATATCTTTATTGAAATCTACTGTCGAAAAATTAGTTAAGGTTATGAATAGGTTGGTTCCAACAAGCACTTAAAACACGTCGATAACTAATAGACTGCTCATGTTCTCCCCCCACTCTTTTGATTCTAAATTTGATTGGTTAGTTTTCCCACATGATTCATCCAGCATTAAAACATTATTGAGATTTGTTAGTTACCAATGAGTTTACTAGCTTGTTGGAGCATACCTTATGTTATATATGCCATATGTTTTTCCAATAAGTAAAAATTTTTAGTGATAATTAAATATTTATTTTCATGTTTTTTCCCGATAACTTCTTAAATAAATTAAGAACAGAAAAAAGGTTTTAATGGTACCAACTTGGGAAAATACTCTACAAGATGCAAAAGGTTTCGTTCCAATCGGTCCCTCCATCTCGGAGTAATCGGTGGACATACATAGAAAAAAAAAAAAAAAAAGGCACATACGTATCGAATTGAGTAACCTCCTCTTTCGTTCGAAGTCGGTTAAAAAACATTCCGTAACACTCATGTGGGTTTAAATAATTTTGATGAAAGGAAAATACTCATAATAATTCACTAAGTGAGGTAAACAATAAAAGCTTAAATAAATAACAAGGTTACAAAAAGTATCAGCTTGTAGGGAACACAAAAATAACCATATGATTTGAGCTTTAGAGCGAGACTAACACTCCAGTCCATCGCTCCATTTATAATTTGAATTAGAACAGTCAAGAAGGTTTTAAAAAAGTGTAGATTATTCTCGAAAATGTACTGACACGAGTGGGTACAACAAAAATTTTTTATTGACGAAAATTCCGCAGACAAACAATAAAAACTCAAATAACTAACAAGGTTACAAAAAGTATCAGCTTGTAACGATACAGTAACACAAAAATAACCATATGATTCGAGCTTCAGTTCATTGCTCCTAGTCTGCATTAGAACAGTCTAGAAGGTACCAGAAAAGCGTAGATTATTATGAAGTTCCTATTATAATCACTAACATGTACTGGAACAGTTTGTTTCAACGAAAATTCTAGAACTCTTTTAAATGATATGTTTTGTGTTTTCCGTTACTATACCTTCTGTTAAAAATATTTAAATGATTCAAAATAATTTTAAAATCTACACGGTTACAAATCTTTCGGTTTCATTTATTTTCATTAAACTCGTATAATGCCTGCAAAAAATGGTTACAACTCAAAATAATTCAAGTTCGATATATGGATAAAGTTGGAATCAGAATGACAGAACCTTAAATGCTAGAACATATTCACTATAGTATTAATAGTTCCGTTTGCGTAAGATGCAATTTACCATATTCTTTTATAGAGGGGATGATCGTGTTAATGCGGGTAGAGGGCTACATTTGAGTAACAGTAAGTGGCAGTGGTACTAACTGCCCTAATGGTAGACTTTTTGTGATCAAAGACTATTTTCCCTTGTCGATGTTTATAGGTACTAAGCAAAATTCATGCAGTTGCAATTTCACATGTTGTTATTAAAAAAACAAAAACAGTTTTTCTAGTTTTCCATCTTCTAGTCTACGAGCGACATGATGTAAAGAATCAATTTAAGATAACAATTTTTATTTTTATCATTTTGAAAATAATCTAGTTCTGATCACTTAATTTATTGACATAGCTAAAAAAGTATTAGAAATTTATTAGATAAAAATTATATTCGTTCATTATGAATAAGATTTCGAGTAAATCATGGCATGTTTATATTTGATATTCAAGATAAGATGAATAAAATGTACCATAGGGGTTCCCTAAGTTTACTGGGGTATATCTTTGAAAATTTATCTAACTCAAAGTGAAGTGTGGGTGGTATCTCGAGACTGAGGGGTTCTCATCTCTCGAGAGGTTGGCTAAGTGCTGTTGAAGCTTTGATCCGAAATTGCACCACATCATAAAGATAAAATTGTCATAAGGAAACAGAACCTTTGGGGAAAATCAGTTCTCTAAGTGAGTGGAAGGGATAAATTGCTGAGACCGCTTAAAATTGAATGATGTCTAATCGTATCATGACATGACAAGTTCGTTTTAATATACTGTTATAAGAGGAATTGGCATGACTATTAATTATTTATGGAATTTGATGGTATTTTATTATTATTACATAATTATTATATATTTTTAAATATTTATTGAATTTTAGTAATGAATTAGTGAATGAATTTTTAATATCGATGAAACATTTTTTAATTGGGTATCATTCAGAGTTGTAAAAACATTTTATTCCCCATTTATAGTCCATTTGTCCAACTTCTAACTAAATGGCGGAATATCAAAAGCCTGATATTGTGTTCTCAACTTTTGAGGGCCGAGAGAGAGGAGAGGGGGGAGGTTGCAATATTTCTATTGAAAAAACAGTATTCTACTAAATAAAAAGGTAAAGATCTGTCTTAATAAAATCCCTACAGTTTTTAGGGATACAATCCCTAGAGTTCATAGATGTATGAAGGCTTGGTAACAACCTCCACAGTTTGTATACGTTATAAACTACCGTAACATGAACTATAATAAATCGATATGTGGTTGCAAAATTACGTTATCAGGTTCTCTTTCTCTTAAATTTTCGACTGAATTTTCATTTTCACGTAAATTTGTAAGTTGATGTCATTTTTGTAAAGTAACAAAAAATGAGTGTATGAATACTTCAACTGTTTGAAGACTAATACTAGTCTTCATGAAAATCGCTCGTTTGAATGAAGACTGCCGCAATTTAATAAACTGAAATTTTAGAGGAGAAGCATTTGTTGTGATCATTATTGCTATCTCTCAACCCTATGGCAGACTGATTTAACTGATCTCCAGTATTAATTAATGCATTTAAAATTCTGGATTTTTTCTCGAAGAAAGATAAATGTGATTCGTGAAGTATTAATATAAGTAAAGTATATAAGTAAAGGATATAAAAAAAAAGTAGTTTACGTTAACGTTTTGGCAAGGTCGCAATAATTACACCAAGGCTGTGAACAGTACTTTTCTCTACTTGCGTGACCGAAAATTGAATGTCATCTACATCAGATTAAATTTACTTAGGCAAGCTGATTTTAGTGGGTAGGTCAGGTGTCCGCGGCATGCAACCCATTATTATCCCGTCGCAAATTGAGTGTTATAGCAATGACAGTGTCAGTGGCTGACTGGATTTAGATAATTGAAAAATAAATGCACTGCCGTTGAGATTTAAATTATAATAAAATATAATCATTAAGACTGACTTAGATCCAATTAGATCGATTTTATTATTTTTATTTGATGAACTATTCATTTTGTTTTAAAACAATATTTTTTTTGTTTATAAATAAAATCAAGTTAAATAAAATTAAAGAAAGCTATGAAGCACTCGAGGCTAAGTGGGAAATCATTGAATCGCCTTTGATTGCCGTTTCCAAGAGGTTTGCTGAAGATTCCTGAACATGATGGATTCTTCAAATAAAATTTACTTTCTATATTCAAATAAAAATTCAACTATTCAAAAGATGTTCCTAAAAATAAATATCAAAACACTGTATACTTTTTTAAACTACTACTTGAGAAGACTTGTAACTCGCAGTTCCCTCCTGTAAAAAAAAAAAAAATATATATATGTATATATATATATATATATATATATATATATATATATATATATATATATATATATATATATATATATATATATATCAACGGCGCTAACCCCATAATTCACAGCAAATGACTATCATCAGGGGCGGCCAGGGTGGATATCGGAGTACGAACCCCTCCCCCGAAATTTCGAAAAAACATTAGTGGATAAATTTACTTGGTTATTATGGTTTATTTATATAAATTTAATAAAGTTTGATCCTTCTTGTAAATAAATAATCGTGTTTTCCATTGTTTTTCATCGGGTTTTTTATTCCTACTACTAATTTTTTCTCGGACCGCTGCTGGCTAACGTAAACAGTTTTACTTTTTTAAAACGAATGAAAATAAATTCACGATTTTTTCGCAAAATTTCGAAAGAATTTTTTTTTATAATTACATACAGGTTAACATGATTGTTCATACTCTCCTGGAGCCTTACTGATTATGCTAAGAGGAAATTACAAAATAAATTTGTTTGTCCTAGGGTGTAATTGCTCAGCGTTGTATAAATAGTGTTAATTAGGTTTAGCACTCAAGTAATTAACTTTTTGTGGCTTATCTTTGGAGCACATACGGGCCCAGCGAAGTACAAAGCCCTCAGGAGATAACTCAGTTCTAGTGACGTCTCGCTATTATTTAGCCTCTGCAAATGTGTGGTCTCCCGCAAAGCAAAGCCTGTATCTGTATGTGCATCTCACTATCACAACTACAATCAAAGGATAAAATAATACAGCGGTTTTATGCTGTACCCCTTTCAGAATAAATCCTATGGTTTGTTGTTGAACACGAACTCGGATCCATTATCTTGAGGGTCCGGATATAATGAACGAAAAAAAAGAGTAAAAGTTTAACAGAAGCTCGATAGGCGGGTTTAAAGCAGTGAATGAGCCACATTAGGCGTGGGCCTTAGACACTTGAAGCTGTCCTATCCTACTTCAGCTGCCTAACAATCATGTAGAAAGATAAGGTGCATTGAGGATTTGGCGGTTAACTTTCATCCCAAAAATTCATACAAGCATAAATTTTACTCAATAAACACATTTTTTATATAGATAAAGTAATAGTTTATATACAGTATAGGCTATAAATAAGAATGAAGTTAGCTATAACCCTGTTTTACTATTCGTTCCAAGACACCATTGTTACCAGTCGGCCACATAAGCGATCCATTGCTCTTGAGATATACAAATAATTTTCTATAACCCCTTTTACTATAAGCGATTGCGATATTTATTTAATTAACTTCTTGAAGTAAGGTTGAATGCACCGTCCTACTATAAGATTTAAAATTTATGCTTTTAGACTTCGATTTCTTTCTTAAATACAATATATAGTAAATATAACTTTTCTGCAATATTCCCTAGAGCAAATGTATGGTCCTGGGGTAATATCTGAGTTCTGAAACCAGCATGGCCAGCATTTTTTCGTTTACTGGATATTAAGTGTTTACAGATAGTTTACATTTGGATTATCTTTTTATATGCCAAAGTAAGTAGGTATTAAAGAACATAACTTTAAGAACTTATGGAGCCTAGGAAGGGTTTTATAATTTATAAAATAATCCTGTTCTATACTTGATAACCATCTCTGCTCCAATCATTAATTAATTAAACTTGATAAATAATAACTTATTTTCATATACACTCTTATTTAATTTCTTCCGCGTTCAAACTCCTATTTTTATTCATGTAAATAATGTTTTCAATATTGAAGGTTATTAAACAACCCTCCCCCCCCTCCCCCCCAAAAAAAAAAAAAAAAAAAAAATGAGCCACCCCTGACTGAATTCGATTTGCAGTACACGATTTCCGATGGTTTTAGCATCGGGAATTCCCCCTTCTCTCTCGTGAAAGGACCCTAACCCTGTTTTGCACTGATGAAATAAAGTGTTTGGCTCCCTTCCTTGGTGATAGCATCCCCTTTTTTTCTATAGGGCAATTTGGGGTACATTTATTGAGAAGGGGTGGGCGACGCCGAGAACGTCTTCCACGATGAGACGAGACATTTTGGTGGATTCGCATTGAATGTTCTCATGGACCTTATTTTTAGGGGATATAATAATATCACAACGTACTTAATACGTTATCATATTTGCAAGCTTAATACCTACTTAGTGATCATCTCCAAGAACCTCCTATTTACCACACGTATTACAAAAACCGCTCTGGTCTGCTTCCCAATGTGCCCCTTACCTGAAGCAGGTATTTTAGGAAACGTCGTTGACTGCGATAAAATGAAATATCCAACTTATATCTATAACTATACTATAAAAATTCAAGTCGGAAATATCAAAAAATAGAATTATAACGTATTTGTAATTTATAGAATGGAATTATATTTAACTGGGATACAAGGAAGGATAAAAAAAATCGTGATTAGTTAATTATGGCGCAATCAGACAAAATGAAACCTGGAGGGGCTGTTTTTTTTTATTGGGAACTACCGCCCCATACTGTTTTTTTTCCAGCAATCCATTTCCTTTAACTCATCCCTGAGATTTAAGCTAATTCATGATGACCAACGAAATAAAACTATACTCGTCATTAGACAATATTTCTATTAATTACTGAAGTACTCCCTGATATTCACTTACCAAATAAACTATTATTTCAGTGGACTTCCAATGTTCAAGTTATTTTATCAATGGCGAATGTACCTCTTAATGTGGATTTTTTTTTAATTTTCTATTAGAATATTGTTCCAGCTTTAATAAAAATAAGATCCCTAATTTTCAAAAATTTTTTTTTTTTTTTTTAAATTTATTAATGTTAGGTTCCTACATAAAAAGCCTAGTTAAACAGTTGTTTGGACATTACGGGCTTACTCTATTGATCGCTCGTAATGTAATGCGGTCGTCGATGACCATATATTTATTGACTTCTCTTTCTTTCCATGACCATTCATCATCGGAATATCGTTCAAAGAATGTTTTACACTACTGCGCATGACCTCAACTATTCGATTGAACCACTGTAAACATGGCTTGGTAATAACCTATTACCTAAGAACCTATCATAATAAGTATTTATTAAAATATAAAGGTCCTGAGTTATTATTATTTATCTAGTAAAATTATGTATCTTATTAAAGTTTATATAATTTTATTAGCTAATACTCGAGATTGAATACTGAAAATAAGTTTATTAAGGATTGCCGACCATCATTATGTATTTGGATAGTTATTTTTCAGCAAGTTTTTAATAATTTCACATCCTAGTTTAATATAGGAAAAATGGAATTGTTAATCTGAATGCACCCAAATTATATATTTTTTAAAGGTATTTTAAGAAATATTTTTTAGTGATATTTATTATTATGAATAATTGTATTTCATGTTCAAGATGGTGAAGTTGGTTAGCGATGTTTTCAAACTATGCAAACCAATTTGCTAAGCTCCACTTTAGCATTGATAGCTTTAACCGATGTTACCTATTTTTTTATGTCACATCATTAGAATTAAAATGAAAATCTTCTTATCAGCTTTTGTGTTGATTGGAAATGGGATGAAATGGATATTTAACTTATAAACTTACTAAAATAACCTATGGTACACTGGGCTGGTTGAAGTAGCAATGTTATTTCGTGGCGAATTCCTTCCCTACCTGATTCAAGGAGGTTGGGTTGCACCTGGTTATACTGAACAAAAATAAAGGTTATTTCACTGAGTAAGGATAAATTTTAAGTTAAATACACTCGTATTTAGAAGCAAAATGATAATGCCACAAGGGCGGATCCTGTCGGTTAGAAAGGGGGGGTGCTGCAAACCCTTCCCCTGGGGCTGGATATGCCCATCGGCTCTTTTGGCTTTATGTTCCTTTCCTACAACTACCATTCTACTTGCTATGCATATTATTTGATCTTTACGTTACTTTTAGTAAAGTTAATTTCTTTCTTTAGATAACAAAAAAATAGACAAAGGGGGGCTGCAGCCGCCACCCGGATATGCGCCTATGGGCCGCCAGAGTGGCCGATAGAAATTCAGAAGAGCAGTTAAATGTCACCTCCAAGGCAGTATCTTCAAGACTCTTGCCGCACAGTGGTTCAAAATGACCAATTTAGGGACAAAACCCTTAACCGGTCACAAATGACGATTAAGTATATGACTTCCATGGTATTTTGGGTCGCTGAATCGATTTATGCCACTTTCAAAGCTGTAATATTTCATTTTAGGGGTTACAGGGTAAAAAAAATCCATATTTTAAAAAATAAAATTTTGATTTTACTTGGATCGTAATATAAATATCATAAGAAACAACAGAATTTGAACTAAAATTGAGTATATATATACATATAAATACACATTAAACTAATATGATATATACATTTACAAAATAAGTACGAAAATAAAATTAATACTCTTTTTCCAACATAAACAATTCAATTGTAGACCGATTTCACTTGTTACACCATCTTCAGTACAATATAACATTAATATTTATATAAATCATTCATTTATATACATGTTTCTGATGTGATATTATTCTTCTAAAATTAAAGCTGTCGCTTTGACATTCAGAGGTATTTTCTTTTTTTTCAAATTAGGCCTCACGAGACTGATGTATGGGTCAGATGACACCAACATAAAATTGTAATCTGGCAATATAGGATTTGGAAACAAACCTTGGGGCCAACAGAAAAAAAAAAAAAAAAAAAAAAACATAAAATTGAATACATCTTCGTTCGTTGCTCTTCGAGATTTCCTACTACATTCAGAAAAATATTTGGTTGGTCTCCCACCCCCTCCCCCAAATTTCTAGAACCAGACTCGATTTGCAACTTGGTCGGTCTCCCAACCCATCGTTAAAAAGTTTTCCATCGTTACGATAAAATTGTTTTCCAACCATTTACTGTTTTTTCTTTTAAAAAACGTCCTTATTGTATGAAGCTTCCTTAAAGCGTTCATTAAAATGTCCAACAAATCATTTTTTTATTTCCAAAATAATAAGGGCTCACCTTCCACCCCCGGAATTAATGCTGGTAACGCCTGCTCTAGCGACGAATTCTTATTCATCAGTATATCACATACATCGCGGTAGGAAATGATATATTTTTCCATACTAAATTTTAAATAAATGATTTTTATGATGATGATAAATATTTCACTCTCTTCGCTGAAAGAAAGCTGAAAACTGAGGCAAATAAACAATTGTTGACTTATTGACAAATCCATTTTGATCCAGAAGCGTATTCGTTAAAACGTATGCAGTTTGAATAAAAGCGTATTAGCAATTGAAAACATTGCACCTGGAAGAGGGGACACTTAAGCAAACGGCACTCACGTTCACGCATTCATTCTTAACTATGAAATGATCTCATTCAACGATTCGGATCTGAAATCTTTTGGAATATCTTCAGTGATACCTCTGGATTGATTTAATATCAACCAGAAGACGGAGGTCGACGAAGCTAACATTGAAAAAGACCAATAACTATATCTCTCATGACCTGCCTCAAGAGATCACCCAATTCTCTTTTCCATCCACCCTAAACTTTTTTTTTTTTAAATCTAGGATTCAATACCTTTTTTTCAGGATGTCTAAATAAGATATTTTCAAAAATTACGGCCTCGGAAAAATTTGAGCTTACCTAAGATCACTTCGAAATAGAACGTAAGCAAAAGTGTTTTCGTGCCATTCCTACAAGATGCCCAAAACTGCCTTATTTTTAAAGGTTTAATGAATTTTAATCTAAAAAATTGGTGTGGATTACTCTAGAGGTATTTAGGTTTCAAAAAGAATCTATAAAGTTCCGGTTGGAGCACCTTCATTTTTTAGGGTTTTGTCCCTATCCGCACCACTGTGTGCCGGCCTTAGATGAGACAAAAATGGAGGACCAGAGGCTTTGCGATGTCAGATACTTGTTATCCTATCAGGCACTATGTTGATCCCTACCCTAATTATATCCGGATAGGCAAAATTTAGTACTCCATATGTAGCACCGTCCGATTAACCTAAGTAGTAATAAAAATTAAAAATAATCTTTAAGAAGAAAGATGAAAAGAGCAAGAGGATCATGACATGCAGTAATAGCAAGAAGATAAACGCTGTTTCTGAGTTGGTAACTGGCTGTTAGGGTAAATACTGTATCTGTTTCAAATTATCAATTCATAGATATATTTATAATCATAAAACAAGCATTTGTTCAGCAATCAGTTTCGGAAAGAATAAAAGAAAATTTTGTTTTACTTTAATTATACTTTAGAAATGTTTTGTAAGCCTATTATACATTGCAGATCTTATTATGAAAACAATTTTGCAACAAAAACAACAACAAACAGGGTTAAAAAATCACTGATGGATCATAGAAAGCCTTCGAAATCATTTAATCCGTATATCAATAGCTCCGTGGCGGTTAATCGATGACTGCTACTTGGAGTGATCGCTCTATCCTGCAACTTGAGCCCTTCATTAGTCTTTGTCTGATGAAGGCTCGGGCCATTCTTCTCCTTCTTCTCGGCCTCCCTAACGCGTTTCCGTTCTCTTCAGACCTCTTGGATTTCCTTCCTTCCTTTTTCTTTCTTGATGTTGCGAGTCAAAATAAAAAAATAAAAATGCAACAAGATATGAATCCAGGAAAAAGTGAAATAGATGAAAAAGCTTTCCAGCATCAACAAGTTTTCTTAAGCCTTTATTCTTAAGAGAATGGCTTTTGTCGGTTTGTGTAAGATAATATAAATATTCCTTTGTTATCTCCGCAGTCTTGCCTCAGGTCAAAATAATAATATTAAATCAGCAATGTTCTGAGTTATTCTATTTAAAACGTTTCGCTGATCCATTCCACCGACCTCTTTAGCATCTAAACCATTCGCTTGAACTTAAAAAATGTTTTATAATAATTAAAATTAAAATTTCCGTATTTTTTTTTTGTCTAATAAAGTCGAAATAGGTCATTACTAATCAACATGAGTATTAAAAAGTATAATGAACATTAATCAGAAGATAGGAGGGTTGGTACTAGTCATATCCAGATAACTAGATAAGCTTTAGTTTCTTCCTTATATTCATTGCTTCAGATTTTTTTTGAATAGATTTACTTCTGTTCATAACTTGACTTCTTCAAACTTTATTTCATGCATTTAATGCTAATTACCATTTATATGGTTAGTTAAAGCTGTGTAAATTATTAGTGAGAATGTTGGATGGATCTAAAATTGAACAAATCTTGCCACCAAAACTGAGATATCTGGTTGTTCCTCGAAGCCATACTTATTAAATTTCTAGTTCAATAAAAAAATCGAAAATTTCACATAGAATATTTAATAGAATAGATATGTATCTTTGAACGGTGGAAATGTTTGTCAACACCGTGACACAAGTGGGCTACTCCTGGGTATAAAATCTCTTAAACTAAAACTTTCCAAGTAAAACTAAGGTGATGATGTTGACATAATAAATATTTTAACTTATAAACATCATCAGCTCTGAATTCTCTCATTCGAAGGATGCTTCTGATGAAACAGTTTCGAGTCTTAATTTACACATGTGTGTATCCCTCATCTTTTTAATAAAAAACCTGTGGAGCTCCGAAAATGAAATCTGCAATAACGCTTCATTATATTGTACCTAGTGGTGCACTTGGAGTTTAGATAATCTATGTTTGAATATTAGATAATTTATTTATCCCTAAAAATAGCCAATGATCGTTGATCAAGGAAGGTCATTTCCTGAAGGAAACTTAACAGAAAAAATAAACCACATAGGTATTAAGAACTATTTTTTTTTAACAATTTTAGGACTTTCAAAGATTGTTTCTGTTTAATAACATATATATATATATATATATATACTCTTCCATTACCTATTTAATAATTACTAAAGATGGGAAAACCGTTTGGTGAGTTGCTCTTTTCTATGGTCAGGTAATGGAATAAGATATTTGAATATAACTATTATAAGAACCTTTGTCTAGCTAGAGGTGAAATAGACAAAATTTATCTAAAATTAAAAGTACCTGAAAATCTCAGACTTATAAAAATGAAATAGGAGAATTACAGAAAATGAATAAAATTGAGATATTCTATTTATTATAGGCAAAAGCTGTGTATGCATTTATTATGAATATTTGTTGTAAAAAAGTATAATTATAAAACTTTTCGCCCAGCTAAATAATAAGTTCATTGATATCAACAAACAATAATTAAAGGGCTGAATGAAGCGTCGCTTTAGCCCCTCTTGTTAGAGCAAGACGTCAACAACACAACTCAACTCCATTATTATATTGACCTATATTCTACCTGATACAGATATAGCATCTTCCTCGGCTTCCAGTTTGTATGCATTTAACAGGTAGTCTGTCGGGAGTAATCGATTCTATGAAGACAAGTAAAAAAACCAGTCTTACACGACACTTGATACCCTGATGAAATTACGAAAATATCACAGTGAAACTGAAAGATTGATTATAAAAACTATTAGGTATTAATAACTTCAAATCCAAAAAAAAAAAAAAATAAATAAACGATACAATAATGGATTTCAATTTCGTCGAAGCTAACATTATTTAAATGTCTACTGGATGTTTTCAAACAGTTACAACAAACTCAATAAATTACGAGTATAAAAAATATCCTATAAACAAGAAAGAACAAATGCTAAAGTAGAAGTCTTGAGCCAAAAAACTTGGGAAAGGAAGTTTTTTGGCCTCATTCAGGAATAACATAAAACAGCCGAGTTACATATTTCTAGAAAATAATTATATTTTTTCATAAATGTTTTGACCGAAGTGTTTCTTTGCTTGTTAATAATGGAAGTAAAATGGATTCAAATTTAACAGATGAATAATAATATAGATGTAAAATATTTGTCATTATTGATACTTTAGAACCCCGGGAGGAATCTACGATACATGGAAATTAAATACATTACAGGAATATGAAAAGTTTTCCTGAAAATTAAGTACAGTTAATATGTATCTAATCTGTTTATAATAGAAATGCTGATAATAGAGAAGAGAAGGTGGAAAAGATTATTTTATGTTCCCTTTAAGATCTAGAAGCAAGTAAAGGAAACAGAAACATATATTACACAGTAATTTTACAGTTATTAAATAAAAAAAAAAACTAAACAAAGAAACTATTCATAAAAATAACTTTATACTTACTTACCGTATAAAGTACAGTAAGTATAAAGTTATTTTATTTTCCTTGACAGCTACATCATAATAATTTTTATGATTCCTTATTAGTTCTAAACTAAGACATAAAAACTTATGTTTGTTCCTTTGTTTATTTTTTTAGAATAAGTCATTGTCAGACTCTCGAGGTGATGCCAAAAGTTGGATGGATCTTCTACAATAGTTACACCTGAAATGAGCTGAGAAGCGGTCGCTATGAAAAGTATGAGGGAACCGAGAACAATGTAGCTTTAGAGCAGAAATAAAGGAAGAGCATCGCTGAATTATAACTCGGGGTGGGGGGGGGGGGGAGAGAGGATAAAACAAAAGGCAAGGGCAGTTACGTACAAGTATAAAACAAACAAAAGAGGCAAGTGACACCATCTTCCATTCTTTTGGGTAAACAATACGGTTTGGGTCTCAAAGGAAATTTTCATTGAACGATTGGTTTTCAAAAAGAAGGGGTGAAACCGTCATAGCATTAAATGAATCTTAAAGAAGGTTATAAATTGAACTAGAAATCTGAAGATGAACCTAATATACAATTGAGAATCCAAGTAATATCACAAGAATATATATATTTTTTTTTTCAATGGATTTTACTCAAGTAGTCAGTCATATATAATCTATATAAATAAAGATGAAATTCTGTTTGTTTGTTTATTTGTTCTTTATAGAAATCCATATCGTTTGTCCTAAATTCTCCAAATTTCGCTGTGGTTCTTTGATACCAGGTGCGAACCCCTGTCCATATTAAAATTGCATAACTTCAGCCGATCTTCAGCTGATATTCTTTATTCTCCAAATTTTGCTCAGTGGTTCTTTCAGACCAGGTGCGAACACCTGTTCATATCAAAATTGCATAAATTCAGCCGATCTTCAGCTGATATTCTTTATTGTTATAAAAATCATAATGATCTCACTTTACAATGGTTTTTTTTTTTACAAAATCGACCGTTTCTTTATAAAAATGAAATTCCCCGTTATAAACCGGGATATACAGCTATAATCTATGTATATAAAGATCAAATTCTGTTTGTTATATATACATATAGTATTATTGTTATAGAAATCCATACCGTTTGTCCTAAATTCTCCAAATTTCGCTCAGTGGTTCTTTCAGACCAGGTGTGAACACCTGTCCATATTAAAATTGCTTAACTTCAGCCGATCTCTGGGTATATTCTTTATTGTTATACTAATCGTTTTGATCTCGCTTTACATTGGTTTTTACAAAATCGACCGTTTGAGTCGATATAAGTTTCAGTTTATAGATTTCTTAGATTTAAAAAAAGAAATTCTCCGGGTGAAACCGGGATATATAGCTAGTAATAATAATAATAATAAAAAAAATAATATTTATTTGCAAAATTTTTACAAATGCCATTTGGCATATATTGTAAATGGGATCATCATTTGTTAACCTCCTCTAGAGGATTGACATGAATACTTGATTGAAGAAACCTCCCAGTGAAGTCACTCCTAGCATGACAGTTCTACTGTAGCAGGTACCTGCTCCAGAGGCGTTTAAATCTCCTTGTTGGGTTCCGTGGCAGTGTGTCTGTCAGTAATGTTTGTGCCAGGGGGTTAGGATGTCCAGCAAGAGAGTTATGGAAAGTTTTGTAATGTTTCTTAATTATGTCAGTTACGAATGGTATGTTTAGGTCTTTGTGTAATGATTTGTTGGTAACATAGTACGGGCAGTGAGTGATATAACGGAGAAATTTAGATTGAAATATTTGGATGGTCTGTAGGTGTGATTTTTGGCAGGATCCCCATACTTGAGAGGCGTACGTCCATATTGGTCTAAGTAACATATTATAATTTTATGAGTAAGTGATAGTTTGTTTTTATGGTACAACATTCGTCTTAATAGTGAGAGTCGGTGATTTAATCTTTTCTTTAATCTATAACAATTCTTTGCTGATTGGGTATAACACTATTTGCTTCGGGGAATGGATAAAATCGGTTTAATAACAATTTTTCGAATATTTTAGAGAATAACGGTAATAAGCTAATAGGTCAGTAAGATGTAACTTGGTCTGAAGGTTTGTTTGGTTTTGGAAAATCATCTTTACGATAGAAAATTTCCATACGAGGGGGAAGTAAGTTAGTCGAAGAATATAATTGTAATTATTGGTCAGATATAAAATGGTTTTTTTAGGAAGAAGTCTTACAATTTTAGGTGTGATAAGGTCATAACCTGGGGCCTTTTATCGCGGTAATTTTTCAATGCAAAACTTTACATCTGAAGGTCTAATAGGTGGAGGTGGTAGTGAAAGAGGAAGAGGAGATGAGAGACTGTCTTGAACGTCAAAGAAGTGTTGTTGGTCAAGTAAGTCGGCATGTGGTTGAAATACGTCGGTAAGATGAGAGGCAAATAAATCAGCTTTCTCTTTATCGCTTCTGGCCCATGTGTTGTCAAGTTTACGGAGAGGAGTCTTTGTTTGGTGGTAACTGAGTATCTGTCGTGTTTGTTGCCACAGAGTATTGTCACTCGTCTGTAGGTTTGCCAGATGATTGTTGTAAGTGTCCAGTTTGTGTTTTGTATCAGCTTCCGCAGTCTGTTAGTAAGAGCGTTTAGTTGTCGTTGTCACTAGGATAGCGAGATCTTTTCCACTGGTTCAGGGCACGTCGCTTTTCAATAATAAGTGACTGTATGTCCGGAGGTAAGTAATGTTTGTGTCTTTCTGTCTCACGTACTTGTGCTGATTGCCAAGCGGCAGTTTGTACGGTCTTAGTGAGCGTCTCTACAGCGTTGTCAACTTCACTTTCCGTCTTTAGGCTTGTATTAAGGTTAATGTTATTGTTTAAAATGTTGTGAAATTTACTGAGTAATATTGGGCCAGGAGTTAGAGTAGGCATGTGATTTGTAGTAAATATGTGTCTAGAGAGGTACATAACAACAGCTGAATGGTCAGATGAAATATCGTTGCTAATGGAGATGATATGATGAAGTGAATTTAAATTAGATGTAATAAAAAAGTCGAGTAGTTCTGGTTGTCGGTTTAAGTCCGTTGGCCAGTAAGTGGGTTCGGTTGGTAATATGCAGTCATAGTTAAGATCTAGACAAGTATTATAAAGAGCATTTCCCCTTGAATTTTGTGTCCTATTTCCAAAACGGGGGTGTTTGGCGTTGAAGTCTCCTCCGCACAAAAATTTAGGTCCTAAGCTGGTCAGTAAGTTAGTGAATGTCTCTTGTGAAACTAGTTGCCTCGGAGGACAATATGCACTGGCTATAGACATATAGGTGTGATCAATTCCAATTGATATGGCTGAAATCTGAATGTAATGTTCGTTTCACGAGTATTGCTATACCACCACGGGCAGCACCGCTGGGACGATCACTTCAGTACACCACATACCCTTGAATGTAGAATCTTGTCGATTGAGTGAAATGAGTCTCCGTTAGTAGTGCAATGTCTATGTCATGTTCGTGTAAGTAAATGTCAAGTTCGTTCCTTCGTTGTAAGGCTCCATTTGAATTCCAAAGAAGGAGTTTTAGAGAGTGTTGTGACATTGAATTAGGGACTGGCATTAGGAATAAAATTAGTTACTAGCGTGGAGAGAAGAGTGATGAGCGGGGATATCATAGATTTAAAATCATTTAAGAATGAGGTCAAATATAATGAGAGATCGGGATTACTTGGTTGAAAGTTGGGTGTGGTATAATTAGATCGTGAGTATGAGGATGGAGTATATCGGGGTATTGAGTATTGAGGTTGGGTATAGTGTGATGCTGAAACATGGGGATAAATAGGTTGATGAGTTGGGTGTGAGTATTGAGGAGAATTGACTGTATATTGTGAATGTTGAGGAGGAGATGAACGATGAGTACTAGCATGGTGAGAAAATGTGTAATGAGTTATCCTCGCAGTTTGTGGATTTGTATATTGGGGCGCTGTGTTATAATATGTAGTGCTACAAGTTGGCTGTACGTGTGCAGTAGTTTGAGGTTCTTGTGTTGTAGCTATAGTGTGGGTTTATTTGTCAGGTCCTGCCTCTGGAGACAGGAGCTCTGTTACCTCTCGCCTTAAAGTTCTCTGATTCCACACGTTGAGTCTTCTTCTCTGCAACTTGAGATGTACTAAGCATCCCCTGTAGTTTGCCGGATGTTCTCCACCGCAAAGAGCGCATACAGGAGGCTCGGCACGTGGTTTCTGGCACCTCTCGCTGGGATGATCTTGACCACACTTGACGCATCTTGGTTTGTGGTGGCAAAAAGCTCGAGTATGTCCGTATTCTTGGCATCTCATACATTGGACAATATTTCTTCTCTTGTGACTTTCCTCAATTTTAACTTTTGTATAAGCAATGTTAGTTAAATTGAAGACTTCAGCATTATTTGGAGATTGTTCCAAGTCAACAAACAAAAGAGGTAGTGGTTCTTTAGAACGCGGATGTAACACATTAGTTCTAAAACGGACATTAAATCCTTTTCTTTCTAAATCATATTTTATCATATCGCGCGGTGTGGAATAATGGAGATTTCTAATTACAAATCTATAGGCTTTGTCTTGTTGTGCTTGATAAGTGTGGAAGTTAAAGTTTTTCGATTCGAGATATCGAACACAGGCTCTATAAGCGTCACTTGTAACAGTTTTTAAAGTGACAATCGATTGGTTTGAAAAACATTCAAAATTATTTTCCCCTATTAGGTTAACTAGGTCAATGCATAAACTTTGAAAATTTGTTATCCCTTTAATTTTTATTGGAGGTGGTTGATGAGGTCTTTGAACTGGTGTTTCAACTGGTTCTTCTTCCATTTCGTGAAGTGGTTGAAACGTATTACTAACGGGTACATTAGGGATACTATTTAATGTTGTCGAAATAACGGTTTGACTAGGACTTTGATTGAGGTTTATTTGAGTTTGAGTATTGTCGATAGAATTTTGTGGAGTAGATTCCGAAATATTAATGGAAGAACTATTATCTAAATGGGCAATAGTACCGGTGAGAGATGGTCAACTGTTCTTCAATTACGATAGGTTAAATGATGGTCAGGATTTTCAGTTTCAGGTGGTCAGAAACTGAAAATCCTGACCATCATTTAACCTATCGTATTATCTAAATGATTCATTTCAGTAGTTTCACAATAAGAAATATTATATAAACTAACAGATGTTTTTGTTAGGTTAGGTTTTTTAACTCAGTTTTTATCACTGAACTTTTGGAATTTGCTTTATTTTTCTCTGGTTGTCCATTTTAAGTGAAAAATTACTATTACTAGTTACCTTTCTCTTCATAAGTTTTGTAGGAAACTTCTGAACAGACTTTCCACTGGGGCCAGCCACTTCATTCACACTCATCAGTAAAGTGTCTTTTTTCACTTGAAAACTTACTTAAAACGTCCTTAAAGAGATCACATTTTGACAATAAAACACCAAAGTATTCACGAAATTAATAATTGTAATAACAAGAAAATTTTAGAGCAACCGCACAGTAGAAGGTATCAAACAGCTGTCCAAGTAGTAATATATATTTTATTTTTTTGAGGGGTGAAACCGTCATAGCATTAAATGAATCTTATAGAAGGTTATAAATTGAACTAGAAATCTTAAGATGAACCTAATATACAATTGAGAATCCAAGCAATATTACAAGAATATATTTTTATTTGTTTCAAGGGATTTTACTCAAGTAGTCATATATATTTTATGTTTTTGACCCTTCTGCTAATTAAATTATATAATAAATGGAATTCATTAAATCAATGACTTATCTCAATTGTTCGAGACCTCGTCTCAGCCAGTTTGACTGTAGTCGCTTCTCAGTAAAAGATCGTTTTAAAAAACTTTAAAACAAAAAGTTTTGATTTCAATTAGTATAAATTTTGGTTTATAGCCACCACAAGACCGATTACAAAGCTATCAAGGCTTTGACTCTTATCGGTGAAGGGCACAGCCTAAGAGAAGATGCCTTAAGATTAGGAGAACCCTCCAGTGGTTCCAAAAGACCGGCACTAACTCGTGGAGGCATGGATATGAGCGTATAAGAGCTACAACTGAGAGGGATGTCCGATTCTTGCGCCTACATGCTCTTAGAAGAAGGCAAGAGTATGCTTTGAACAGTAGGGGTTAGTAATATAACAATAAAGAATAGCACGGACAATAGAGTTCAGGACCTCTTCTAACCAAGGAACACTGAAAAGTGACACTGCGATTTGCCAGAGCACATCTAAATTGGATTTTTTTAGATTAGAGGAGTACCTTTTTTCTTCCTTGACGAAATCGGTTAGAACCACTTTTATATTTCCTGATGGTCGTGCTTCATTGCTCAATGCAATATTGTTTTTCGCCTTGCGTTTGATAGGGATTCTATCTTGTTCTGTGCGGGTATCACGATGGTTTCTCGCATTGAGTTAGCGATTATTCGAGGTAGATCTCCGAGTGCAGAAAGGTGTGTGGAATAACCCTACAAAACATATTGCCTTTTGAAGAAATTTTGGGGAAGCATTTTTATATATGCAAGATTATCCAATGCGGAGGATTGACTGACCAGTACGAAATCCTGACCCCAACCCTACTGAGCACGTCTGATTTCTTCTCAAAAGAAAAATTCAAAGTCGTATACCAACTCCTATTAAACTGAAACAACTGGATAAAACTGCACTGGTAGAATGGAAGAATCACAAAGAAAACACGGGGAGACGTCGGGAAGCAGCAAACAAGACCATAGGAGGTAACACAAGACACTGATAAAACAAATTTTAAGGAAATGATTTTTAAATTCGGTATATTTTAATTTTTATTAACGGTTATTATTTTTTTAGTTCTACTAAATCAAAAAAAATATTAGAATACAACGAATTAAATGGCTTGGACATGTTATTAGGATGGAAAATGGTAAGTGCCCCTCGAAAGTCTACAAAAATACCCCAGTCGGGACCAGACCTAGGGGAAGACCTAGATCTAGATGGAAGGACAAAGTATTTGCAGATGTAAGAGAAGCTGGAATAAACCCGGGACAAGCTGCAGACAGACAATACTGGGGCAGAATGGTTGAGCTGGCCAAGGACCGCTTTAGGCGTCTGTCGTGCTAATAGAAGAAGAAGAAATAAAAAAAATATTATTAATAACCCAGCCTTACTAAAAATAAAATAAAGCTCAGTATTAATAATGGATAATTAAAATATAATTCTTGTTAAAATAATGAAGTGATGTGTTAATGTTATAGAAAATATATTAATTATAATGAATAGCTAGCGCGAACCCAGGATCAAAACTAGGGAGGGGGCAAGCTATGGTCGTTCAGGTTGTAACATCTTACCGCGGAAAAGGTGAATGAAACCAAAATTATGTATAATTATAGCAGTGCTTTATCAACTAAGTTATTACAATAATTTGCTAAAAAAAAAAATTATTCTATTACTGCTTCCCGCCTTAAAAGCTTAAAAAATTATTGCATCCAGCCTTCCAGGGGGGGCAGCTGCCCCGCGCTGGGTACGCCCATGATGGATAGACTTAATTATTGAATACTACAGGTCGTACTTGATTATGGGGTAGATAGATTCCCAAACGATCATACTTGACAAGGAGGATTATTATTCCGTTTTTTTTTTTTTTAATTTAATTTACAAATATAAGCATCAAAGCAGAGCATTTAGAGGGTAAAGGCAGATTATTTAGAAGAGTATTTTACGTATATACATACTCGACGAATTTAAGACTAAATTTTTGAACTAATTTAAAGGTGAGAGATAGTCAACTGTAATTCTTAACGATAGGTTGAATGATTGTCAGGATTTTTACTGAAAACTCTTTTATTTTTTAAAAGCCAACGTTTCGATCCAACTTGTGGATCTTCATCAGGGCTTCTGAGTCCAGAGTAATATAAAGACTCTGGACATAATATAAAAACTAATTTAAATTTTGCTGGAGGGGAGATGATAAAATGAATTAAGAGCTATAATGACAATAGGATAATCAAGGGCTGCAGAACTCCTCTGACTGTAGAATTAAAAAACAAGTCTCACTTCAGAGGACTCCTAAAAAGTAGCTCGATGACTGTCCCAAGTAAAAGGAAAAAAAGAAAGAATAATAATTAAGAAAATTCGAAGCCTTTATTGACATCGGGGGATCAAAGAGAGGGATAGTTTAACGGATAGAAGGGAAAGACAGGTATAATTGAAGAAGCAGTCAAAGAAGTAATTTTCCGTTAATGATAATTAAATATAATGATGGTGTCATTAGGTGGAAGATATGGCAGTTGAAAACTGACAACGAAAAACATTATGGATGACTTTGACAAAGAGAAAATTTACTGAACCTTACTTAGAAAGCGGAAGGATAGAAAAGGAATTCAAGATATACTTGGATTGAGTTAAAGAAGATAGAAAGAACAAGAGATAAAGCGCTCCTAACCTAAATTCTAGGGATTCGTGCAGTTACTATCTACCACCGCCGGTTTTTCTGTCCGCAAACGGTTTTCCTTAAATTTCATTTATAAAGTCATATAACATGTTTGCAGTCTAAAAATATAAAATATATATTTTTTTAAAATATCGAGTCATCCCAAAAATCAAGGCTAGATTAAAAGCTGGACATGCTTGTTATTTTTCAGTCGCGACATTGTTTAGCCTTTCTGAAATAGATTTTACCTACTTAGCTATTCCGAAACAAAAAAAAAAAAAGGTATTTACAAAATTATTATTTATCCTATGGTTTTCTACGGATTTGAAACATGACCGCTAACAACAGTGGAATGAGCAAAGGCAGAGGGTTTTTGAAAAAAAAAAAATAAGGTCTGCGTAAAATATTTGGACCGAAGGGGGACGATTCTAGCGGAGCATTTAGACGTTTACACAACGCCGAACCGATTGAAGTGTACCCAGTAAATATAATGGAGGTGTAAATACAGCAGCGCGACGCATAATTGCGAAACTCGGTAGTGAACGAACCACTAAAATGGTATCAATAAGTGATTTGCCGACTGAGGGCAGGCCAAGGGGTAGGCCGAGACTGAGGTGGGAGGATTGCGTTAAGGGAGCCACTAGTGGTGTCGGCACCGAACCTAGGGGTTCGTTAAGCCTTTAATACTATTATCAAGTCACCCCAGATTAGTTGGGGATTATTCAAGGAAACCGATATGGATTTCACGGGTAATAATGAAGATAAGACAAAAATCTAGTTATTTTTTAATCAATAGAACAATCCTCTAGAAAATAAAGACTGTCTTACCACCAATTTTTGAGTACTATAATTATCCATCCCTTGAAAGGATATTCGACTTTGTTAATTAATTATTGGTTTATTAGTCAGCCTTCTGCCTCCGATAAACGAAAATAAAATGCCGGGGTTATGCTATAAACCAATGTGTTAGAGCATAGTGCGCTATGAACAAGCGATAATGGCTCCACCCATTTTCTAATTGCAAGTTCATAGCAATGCGATCAAACCTGCCGTAAGTCGACCCCCGCCCCCGCCCCGATATCCTTATTAATTAAATAATGTAACCATGAATATAAATCTGATGCGATTTGCACATCAAAACTTACACTTACCTGCTTTAAGTGGAAATTACATTCTTTTTTAAAATTGTAAACACCCCTTAGGCAATTACAGGAAACAACTTTTTTTTCACTGATATAATATCATTTATTTTTCGTTATTCTAAGTATGGAGGATTATAATATTTAAAAAACCTCAAAGTCGTAAGTTTTTCCCTATTCGTTCATTTTTTATTTTTTAAAGGGCTCAAATTTCTTCATTTTTCCCCCAACTTGTTTTGTACGCCACTTCCCTTGTGTATCGACAGTCGAGTTTGATACCGATTTTTGTCGATATTTCGCGAACGGGAATCGATGTAATGAATATTTACTGTTAAACAAGTAGAACCAGATAATATTTTGTTATCAAAAATCTTTGTTAAAAACTGTTTTGGGACACAATTTTGTAAATTGAACTAAAATCTTTATATATCTAAAAATCTCGTGTCCCGATGTTTGTCGGAGGTAAAATCAGAAACTACTCAACCGATTTTGATGAAATTTGGCTCATTGTGTGTAGTTTTGTTAAAGGATAGGGATAGTTTTCATCTCGATTCTTGGCCTCAATATTTCTTTTATTGCAAATTGCAAATTTATTGTAGGTACTACAGTTGAGTATGTATATTTGTAAGTTCTATAAATTTCCAACAGATGGCGGTGTAAGTTTATTTATTGACACAACACTTCATTTTCTTTCGATATTTTGGCCGGGTAAGTATAAATTTATTTTTTCTGGCTTGAACTAAGAAAATCCGCGTTTCTCCCATGGGCTAGTGTGTGTCGCCTTTTCACATGTGAGGAAAAGATCGAATCTATTTGTTTTAGTAAAAGACAGGATAAACAGAATTGGGCACCTGTTAGCACTGCAGTAAATAGAAATTGTGAATTCTAATATAATTTTTTTAAAAAGTTATAACTTAACGTTATCTATCTCATTCATAAAATTAAATTTGTATGTTAAGATGAGTAGCACGTACAACATTTAGCATGGTTTGAGGTAGCTCGCTTTTCATAACCTGTTTCAGGTACCTAGATCCTTAACAAGTAGGCGATATTTCAATCATCATGTGGTATATTCTGAATTTAATTAATATGACTTAGGACTAAAGCTTAATTTGGTACATTTTAGCTGCCTATTGAGTCTTTACTAAACCCTATTCCAATTATATTCTTTATAAGTTCCTTTTACATGTGTGTTATTTACATTTAATCTCGCCTCTGCTGAAATAATCCAGTTAGTGCTAAATCAATGGATCATTAATACTTACTATAGTAAAATATGAGATGTAAAAATAAAAACTTTAAACCTTCCAAATTCTTAACCAAAAAAAAAAAAAAACCTGTATCACTACAACCCATAAAGGGTCTTGGGTGCAGTACTATGTAAGGAAGAGTACTGTTTCTTGGTCAGCGGTCGTGCAAGGAGGTGATTTGACCGTGATCACGCTCAACCGCCAGGTTCTTTCCCCTTAATTTTTCAATTAAGGGTACCCACTTTATAGAGGCTGGGTTTGCCCCAGGAGGGTCTCTCGGCCCACGAGACGAACTGTGGCGAATAATAAAGATATCATAAGCCATGTCAGATTCGAACTCGGGACCTTAAGCACAGCAGTCCACTGCCTTACCAGTTGGCTACCCCGCTCCCCAAATTCTTAACCAAACAATTTTAAATTTGGCGTAAAGTTCTATTTTAAATCCCGTTGATTTTTAGATTAGCTGAAACGTTATCTGTATCAGTGAATTTTTATTTGACTGTATTAAAAAGAATATGATATAATTAATTCAATGCAGTATAGCAACTAAGCCACAGCAACGCGTGGCCGGGACTGCTCGTATAATTATTTAAGATCAGCTCGTACCATATGTTTATTTTTCACCATAATTGTCTGTAAATGTTGAATTTTGTGAAATAGGGTCACAAGATATATTGACTTATAATTATTCGGACATAAAAAAAACATCATATAATTTCATGGATCGATAATCATTTAATAATTTTGATAGTGTTTCAATAATTGAAAATTATATTTAATTAAAAGTATTTATATTTAGTATAATTAATCAGGCATGCTGTAACAGGCTTGAAATCAAATACAAAGGTGGAGCGGTAGTAGAGTAGGGCCTGAAGATATTCGTATAAATATGTTTAGTTAATTAACATATCTCAGACAAGTAATTAGCAAGGTTATCGTTCAAAGCCCGTGCAGAAGAGGATTTGTAGTTCGTATTAGGAACGCATTTTGAATTAAATTTTACTGATCAAGATTAGGATTTCAAACGTTCTGAGCCTGCCAATGGGTTTTGGTTTTTGGTTATTTACATGTGTTGTTTACTGGCGGTGCGAACGTCATTTAAATTCAGGGACACTTTATATACTAATCCAAACTTGTATACTAACGTTTGCTTATACCTTTTATGGTAACAATAAAAAGAACTCGTTTATGGTCGATTACATCCAAAGAAAAAGGAAAATTGGAATATTTTCAGGGGCCTTTTTAAAGATCCTTTTCTAGTTTTTAAAACAAAAAATTACCGAAAGGAAGGGTTGCGGACCCCCCTCCTTGATCCTGAATGAGTGTACATAATGAACCTCAGTATTGTATTGGAATGGCCAATCCGTTAAAAAAAATTAGTCACGGAAGAATGCTTGTGCGCATAGTCATTCTTTTTGACGAAAATATCCAAACTTCAAAACATATTATATGTTGAGTAACATATTGTGTCTTATCAGTTATTCTTAGATCGACTCGATGCGGAAGAGTACTGCCTAAACTTGTCCTCTATGAGGATACCTGGAACGGTCAATACATTAGCATATTACCTCATTACTATGCGACAGGGAATACTCTTGTCTTTGATCTGCTTTATCGATTCCTAGTAGAATAAGTTTACTTTGTTTTGTTCTGTTTCAATCGTTGCTTTAGGATCACGAAGAAGAACCTTTATGATAAAGCATTTCGAAAAAACTAAAGCTTTCGTATGCTAAAAATATCTTTCATAAGAGACATAACGGAACGTAACGAATATTTATTCTTGCTGAAGTTCTGATAGTTGTAGTTATCCTTTTTTATCATAAACAGTTAAAATGTTACGTTTATCTGTAAGGCTGTAGCTTGTTTAAAACTCATATATTAATAACATAATATAGCAAGTAAAAATATTTGACAACTTCTGCATTCGCTACAATCCAGCAATGAAATGGCTAGATTTTAACATTGTATACAAACATAATATATCGGGATTTAATATTTACTATAAATTAGTTTGCATTTTGGAAAAGGTTGAAATTAAATAATCCAAAAACATTTTTATTTTCAAATTATGAGTCAACCATTAGATTTTAAAGGCGCCACTCTTTGTAAAAACCATCAAAGCTAATTATATTGGCCACATCTTTCATCCAACAATGATTCTCTTATGGTCGGTATACTACCACGGCAAACACTAATTGGACACAGAATTTAAAATTTTCCTATCCTTTTTTTTTTTTATCATAAATAGTTAAAATGTTGCGTTTCTCTTTAGGCCTGTAACTTGTTTACAACTCTCATAAAATGCTAATAACATACCTAATATATCAAGTAAAAATATTTTAAACTTAGAAAAAGTACGGAAACCATTGGATAAACCATATATCGTGGCCACTTTAGCACCCTTTTGAAAAAGTGGCGGTGTTTTCTTATGTAGTCTTTCCCAAACTGCTCTGCTGTTTTGTTGGGTCGCCGTAAAAATTTCCCCAATACATATTATATTAATGATATTACTACTTTATTAAATGTGTAGGGGAAAACAAGCCCATCCATCCTATCAACTTATTTAATTTCCAATCAATAAATTATTTTTGAATACGAAATATGTCATTAATTTATTTTTAAACTAATCGAACCACATCAAATGTGCAGTTTAACTGCGTGTCGTGGCCACAAAGTATTGTAGTAACCGTATTGAATGCATTCGAACACATCAATAGTCATTACACCCAAGACACCGGTGGCTGTCCAGTCTTGATATAGGTGTTACTTAGACACCTGAAATGTATTTTGGTTTTTAAAATGCACATTTTTTATATTATTTATGAAAACGAATACTTTTTATATTATTACTATTACTTTTTATATTATTATTATTATTATAATTTTTATATTATGTATTTGTGAAAACGAAAAGTCGCCTGGACGGGGAGACCTACTTCCCCTTAGCTGCCTAGAAGATATTTGAAAAAAAAAAAACCTATAAATTTATTATTATAAACCAAATGGAAACTCATATAATTACATGAACAGGTTATTTTATAAATGTATATTTGATTTAAATGGTTGCAAATGATTTATCTTAGGTTAGTGAGCTGTTACAAATGTGTCTTAAAAAAAAAAAAAAAGCTGATTCAGGAATTTTCTCATTAGGGGCGCTTTTTTTTTTTTTTTTTTTTTTAATCCATAACACTCGAATGATTTAATTTAAATTATGAATAGTGAATAATTTAGTTAATCACACTTAAATGTTTAATTACGTCCGTTTTTCATTTGAGGACATAAAATATTACTATGCGAAATCCCTTCTCCTGGACCCTCTATACTAATACTGCTCTATACTTTATGCATGAAGATAGATTAAGAATAAAGTGTGAGAATCATTCATTGTTTCCGGAACAATCCCACCCGGAATCCCAAAGGTTTATGGAGTTCCTGAATAAATATTCAATAATTTCATATCCTATTTTAGTATATTTAAAAAAAAAAATATTTGACCGATAAAAAGAATATTTCTTTTTAAAAAAATAGAATCTATTTTTCCTCTTCAAGAAATACGAACTCAAATCGCAAGAGGAAGGGATGCTGTTAAAGGGAAGAAGTCAACTCTTTGATCTTTTCCACACCCTCGAGCTTCTTCCCTTCAAGATGGATGGGTAGTTCGCGAATAAAAAGTTTTACTCAGCTAGAATTCTATAACAATGTTTAATATTGATTATCTAACAGTCTCAAAATAAACTTTGTATTGTAATTCTTTAATTTTATCAATTTTTTGTCATGAGCAGGGCCCGGATTTTTATGAAATTGTATATTATTTTTGCGTGCTTCTTTAAAATAGTGAACCAGTTATGATTACGAATTAGAGTACGCAGATCTAATTGATCAAGTTTTATTTTGCATATTTGATGAAAACTGCATATATTTGCATATTTTGATGATCTAATAAAGTATTTATTTATTTATGTAAAATATTCGGCCTTTCCGACCGTCTGGGGCATTTTAACCCTATATCTAATAAAGCAAACAATACATTAAGAAATATATAAGTAATATCCAACGTGGGAGCTAAGATTCCCAATTCCGATCGGGGTTATTCGCCGTAAATAAGTCTTCTTCTTCGAATTAATTATTATTAATAATTAATATATAATATAATATATATAATTAATCTAGCAAATATATATAAAATTTTAAACGTAGATAATTCAATTGTTCTCAGCGACATGGACATCGACCCAATAATTTTAGGTGCTTATACATTTGCTCCAATCACATCAGTTCATGACGAAAGATCTTTTTCGAATTATAAAAATACTTTAAACGATAGAAGGTTAGGATCCACAGAAATAAAATTAAATTTAGAAATAAAAAAAGGTTCTTGGTAAGGAAGTACTGTTTATTCGTTACCGGACGTGCGGTGATTTGACCGTGATCACGCTTAACCGTCTGATTTTTCCCCTTAATATTTGAATTAAGAGTACCCACATTTAGAAATGCAGAGTACAGTACCAAAATTTAGTATAAGAGTTTAGACTTTAGAAATGCATTTAATAATTTAGTATAACAGTACCCAAATTTAGAAATGCATTTAATAACTCATTTTCTTGATTAGTTCACTTGTTTTATATATTTTTAATTGATTGTTAATGTTATTCCTGTTTGTTTCTTGTTAACCAGTAAGTTTTAGTTATTTTTACATTTTAGTTTTAAATGCCTTTAATGTTATTAGCGGAAATATGTGTATGATTAAGATTAAAAAAAAAATTAAAATCATTTCAGTTTCATTTATAAATAGTCTCCTCCATGTTCTTTTCTGCGAAATATTTTGTACACATTAGTATCTTTGAATATTACAGTTGTCTAATAGTTTTAGATTTTATGCTGCATATTTTATATTTTTTTCTGCATAGTATTTGATATATTTTGACGCTTTTTCAGCATAAAAATCCGGGCTCTGGTCATGAGGAACAAATCAAGACTTTAAGTAATGTCTTAAAAGTGTGTTTTTAATATAGAGATCATTTGAGAACAGAAGAAAACAGAAGTCTTGTTTAAGGTTACATTTTTGTTTACATTTTGTTGTTTTTTTGGTTACAAAAAAAAACAACTCATTAATAAAATTTTAAGAAACGGCATCACGGATGGACAGGGATTCCGTTATAAATATCTTGTACGCCGAAAACAGACATAAAATATGATCTTTTCTAGTGTTACGTTTTATAGAGATAAATTGGGGGAGGGCCCACAGGTGGAAATTTGAGCAACCATTTTCTCCCATGCATTATTTAAAAAGAACTCTAATAATTGTTATTAAAACAACGATTATTCGCACCTTGCTAATTCGAACTATCGTTTCATTATATAATCGCAATATTACTAATTCCTGGTCATTTCCCATTGTTAAATAAGATATAAATGGTCAAGCTTCTTACTATTGCCTGATATAGTTTTCGTTTAATAATAAACTAACACCGATACAAAGAATTATAGTAATAGGAAATGTTTAAGCTCCCGTTAAATGACTGGGCGTAACAATTCAAAGTATACATGGATATTAAAAATAAATAAAATAAGATACATTACTTCGAGCAAAATTTATGAATATAGTTATTTTTATTCTTCAAATTTCAGTAATTTCAAAAGATACCCTCAAAGAAATGAATTTTTAATTCAAAATAATATTAAAATAGAATACAATATAATTAATATTTTATTGAGATAAAAAATTTATATTATTCAAATCATAGAAGCAAACACACTATGATTTATAAATCTTATTATAAATAAATATTTGTATGTATGAATATTGTAATTGTCAAAGAATAATTTTTAAATAAATCAAACATATATTCAAGAAAAAATATGATGCCAAATAACTTTTTATTTTTGCTATAATAATGTATGATGTGTCTGGGTTAGCAGTGATGGATGGGTTTATCCATGCTTTTAGAGGAGACAAAACACTACTTTTGAATGTCGGGTCATAACACATAAGCTAATAATTCAAAAATTTTTGTACTCCTCGATTCCTGGTGATTATGTTCAAAGAGATTAATTTGTATTAATGTAAATACATTATCTTAGACGAAAAAAAAAAAAGTAATAGGAAATCAAAAACACTAGTTTTTACACTTTTTCCTTAACCAGGATAATATTCATAACTGCATTGAATTTCATGAATTATTTATAAAATATAAATTAATTAATTATTTTGTGTAGTAATATATTGTAAAAAACAAAAATCTTTTTTTTTCTTTTAGATCACAATTCCATGAAGCAGTATACTAACCTATAAATATTCTGTTAACTATCATTTAAAACATGTTTTATATTTGATCTGGATCAGCCTCAGAGTAGATATTATATAGTGATTGAAAATCAACCGGTAAGCAACACCTAGTAAGAACCGATTAAGTTGGATCGTAATCTGATTGATGTTGCAATTTAAGGTTCTGTGATCCATCATTATTAAATATTTTAATATGAATAAATATGAAATATTTAATAAATAGTAATAATAAAATAAACAGAATGTCTTACAATTTTTTTGATTGAGTTAAAAAACATAAAAAATTATATTTACTATTATGAGTATCAATAATAAAAATTATATTAAGGTATATTCTCTCTCTCTATTTTTTTTTTCAATAACATGAATTCTTAGAAATAAAGATGAAATAAATATTTAAATGATTCCTTGAATATTCGACCTGCTGAAGTCGTTATTGGAATCGATATTGATATATTGATAAAGCATTGAGGTATAATTTAATCTATGATGAGCTATGCCATCGACAGATACTAGATAAGATACTGTGGAGAGACGTACCTCGAGCGACCCTCTCTCGCTGCTCCGGCTGACCTACTGAGCCAACCACCAGTCCACTGGTCCAATACGCAGGCTCGCTCCCGACCAGTTTTCCTCTCTGTCTTAGCATATATTTCCTAGTCAATATGATGAATATATCTTTAAAAATATATATTTTTTAAATAAATGAAAATGATCTTTACTTGGTGTTTTCGTTTCAACTACAAATAAGAGGTTAATTAAAGTAAAAAAAAAAAAAAAAATCGAAATCTCAATCAAGTGTTGGTTTTTAAGTCAGAATTACATAAAGTCATATATATATATATATATATATATATATATATATATATATATATATATATATATATTTAGTAATCATTATTTTGTTGTCTTCTAAGCGGTTACTCAGAGAGTTGAATCACTAGTTAATGATCTGAGTTATGCACGTCATAAAAACATTCGCCTTGCCATCACCTATATGGTATTAACTATTTTTAATTTTTTAGTTTATTTAACGTATAGCTCATGTTGTAAAAAGTTTTAGTAAAGTGCATATTATTTTAAACGCTATGTCATACTATGATAGTCGTTTATTTTTTTAATTGAGCTCTTATCTTGAGATAAAAATTAAATATTCTCTTCCTAAGGCAATATTTAATCGATTTTATAAAATCTACCTATTAATCTATAAAGTCCGCTTCCATCATAAAACGGGCTATTTTAGATTGATAATTATTGTGCTTATTTTATTTATTTAATTTTTTGTTCCTTTATTAACATTTCTGAATAAGAAAAGAAATTATTTATATGAATTAAACCACTATGTTGGGTAAAAATTTTTTCGCGTTACATTTTCTCCCAACATAGTGTTAATTTTTTTTTTAAGAAACTCATTCAGGGTATTACTAAAATAAAAAATACATAAATTGTGCTTTAATCATGGTCATTAATTTCTAAAGAATACAAAAAAAAATATATATATGATGTATTAAGAAGCCACACAACCTATGCCCTTCACCTTAAGACCCTATTGTGATGATTATAAGATTATTAGGAATTCATGATAATATATTTTTTGTGTATATCAAATTTTTTATTAATTATTTAAAAAAATTACGTAATTATTTTTTAATATTGAAAACACCTACAATTCTATAAGTATTTATTTATTTGGTTTTTCTTGTTCCCTCTACACCGTAGGGTCATTGGCAATATTCTATAAAAATTATATTTCTATAAGTATTATTAAAAAAAAAAATTAAAAAAATGAACCTTTGAACATGAAAATGTGGACGCAGACCAAGCATTGTTTTCTCTGAAGTGATGCACCCTTCCTTAATAAGTTACCCCTAATGTATTTTTATTTACATAGGCGTGAATCAGGTGTGGTCCGAGGAAGGAAGATCTTGACCTCTCAGAGCTCAAAATGGACCCCAATAAATAATAAGTAAAAAAATTAATATTTATTATGTTTGTTTTCCTAAAATGTACCTGTACCTCCCAACCCTGCTGTACGGATGTGAAAGCTGGGTCCTACTAGATAAGCATAAAAGCAGACTAACAGCATCCGAAATGAAATACCTAAGGAGAGTTGCTGGCTGAACCAGGAGAGACCATATCCGTAATGAAAGGATTAGAGAAAAACTAAGGGCGACACCAATAATAGAAACGCTAGAAAGGAAAGCACTCAAATGGGTTGGGCATGTGATGAGGATGAAAGAGGAAAGGGAGCCCCGGAAGTTGTACGAGGCAAGACCGACGGATAAAAGGCCGAGGGGTCGACCTCGGAAAACATGGTCGGACGTTATCACCAAGCTGGGAGAAAAGAGAGGCAAGCAGCTGGGTGCTATGAGGACGCTGGCGAAGGACCGAGATGCCTGGCGAAAATGGATTGACGAGGCCCCTCCACGCTGAAAGGCACCAAGGAGGAGGAAGAAGAAGAAGAAGGTTTTCTAAAATATCAAACTAACGAACGAAACATTAGAAAGGTCTTATTAGGGAGTTTCTAAATGGGAATTTTATTACAACAAAGATAACCATATACGTATTTTGGTTAGTACTTGGAGCCCCCGAAATTTCAGATTTGCGCTCCTGAAAATACATTTATAATCGAAATTGTGGATCACCATCCCTGAGAAAGTGACAACTGAATTCTCGTCTTCTGCAATACGATTAGTTGAAAACTTTTGAACTATTTTCGTATGCTGATTCGTGGGATTTCATACCAGACCTCACTTTTTAGTATTATCATCCTGTCATGGAATGGTTTCGAGACCTCACTTTTTAGTATTATCATCCTGTCATGGAATGGTTTCGAAAACCATGACGATCTTTTTATATTCGAATATTAATGAGTACGAATCTTAACAATTTTTTCAATGTTAATCATATATTTCAAATTGTATTGACTCTAAGACGCCCAATATTGTTGTGTCATTCCCTTTGTTTTTTTGTATATTGCCAAAAGTAACTTCATATTCGTGTACGATTCTAGAGTGTTACAGTATGATTATTTCTTTTTGAAAAGCCTGTTTTAAGTATTTTTGACGGTTGCAATAAATATTATCTAATAATTATAAGTTATTGATTTGCCTAGTGTTAGCATTATACTTTTTATTTCGAACACAATATATATTTAATTCATGCTGATATTTTCGGACCCTTTTATTATCTAAAATATACTAATTAAGGGCGTCATTGCAGTTTCAGAACCCCACAAACAGTAGTAAGTATGATAAGTTGGACTCTCCCCCCCCCAAAAAAAAAGATTCGGTACAACTTCTGTTATGACACTTCTGGGACTATTCGGCGGGTTATAGTGTGTTCCCGATTTTACGTGTGTTTCATTTTAAGGACCGCTTATGTATCCCTTTTTGAGCGAAATTAGGCGAAATCTTGGATAGAATGAAAATGGGATGCGATGGGTAGTCTAGAAGTGACATGTCAGTAGTGTTTACAAATATTCTAAATAAAAATAAATACGTCACTGATGAAAATGATTTAAGCATGTCCAAATACTTCTAGTGTGTGTATATATATATATATATATATATATATATATTTTTAATTCTCTCTCTCTCTCTCTCTCTATATATATATATATATATATATATATATATATATATATTTATGTAGAAATTAAATCATTTTTCCTGTCATGGTAACAAGAAAATTCTTTTTATAATTTCTAAATATTTTGGCCGGGATTTGGACCCGGATTTCCTTATCACTCGTAAGCAGAGTTGGGCATATTTATAGTCATAAATATGAATACGAATTTATTTTTATCTTATTTTTAATGTGAATATGAATAGCAATTTATTTAAACCACAATATTTGTGAATACGAATACAAATAAATTCGTATTCACAAGTGTGAAACAAATAAATTCATATTCACAGGTGTCATGGAATAAGGCAGTATTCGTAGTCACACCTGTGAATTTATTTATTTATTCGAATATGAATTTATTTGTGTTCACACTTGTGAATGCGACTTTATTTGCATTCTTATTCACAAATATTGCGGTATAAATAAATTTCTATTCATATTCACATTAAAAATAAGATAAAAATAAATTCGTATTCGTATTTATGAATATGCCCAACTCTGCTTGTAAGGCGGTCTTGCCACAAGGGACAGACAGGCACAGGCCGGGGATGTGTGCCGACGGTCAAGAGACCTCACTAATTGGAAAATTAGACCATTCATCCGTATGAAGGCCCGGTCACACATAACCGCACCTCAGCACGGGCGTTATCGGATCTGATTCAAATACAAAGGATAGATAGTATCGGGTCGGTTGACCCGGTGTCGGGCAAATGTGATCTACCCTTCGTAAATGAATCAGATCCGATACACGCCCGTGCTGCGGTGCGGTTATGTGTGACCAGACCTTAATTCGCAAAAATTGCGAGACCGGTTGGAAAGGGGTCAGTGAAGAGAGGAAATTGACTTGACCGGGAAATATGTGCGTCGTAGCTCAAGTGGCAAGAAAGCCTTACTGGTGGAAACGAAATCCGGATTCAAATCCCAGCCAAGGCCAATCTTTTCTCTTCTTATAACAAATATTAGAATTTTATATATATATATATATATATATATATATATATATATATATATATATATGAATGAAGAGAAAAGGTTGACATGAGTGGGTTACGGAGCACAGTTGTCCAACCTGGGAAGAAACCTCATAAATGAAAGTAGCCCAAACCTAATTTTTTCTTGATTTTCGAATACTTAGATACTTGTAGAATAATGAAAAGAATATATTTTTTGAACTAGTTCAAAATTAAAATGTGTGTGTACCAGTAAAATTGAACTTTTTAATGATTGAAAAAATCGTACTTTTCTACCAACATAAAAAAAAATTTCTACTCCGTATAAGATTAATAATAAAATATTCCCCAGTACATCAGGAGTGTGTCATCTATATGTGCACTGTTATGGACTAAACATGTTTAAATTATATCAATAGTTAGAGAAGAAATTAATTTTCGAAATCGTTGCTGAAATAAGTATGATTTTTTGACTTTGTTGGGTTATAAAAAGTTTGAGTTACGTTGCGTTACGGTCGCAATGGTTTAATATGTAACTGTAGGTAGTAGAGGAACTGTGGTAAATTTTTCAGCACCAACTTTGGGATTTATAAGGATTTAAACCTTTCGCTACAGTGCGAGTGGCAAAGGCGGATGACCTGGGGGAGGAACTATTAGTTAAGAAAAATCCTCCTATAGGTCTCTAAGGTAGGGGGACTAGCTTAGAATTAAAATAAAAGAAATCACGCGTTATTTTCATTTTAATTCTAAAATACTAAAAAAAAATTGTTTTATTTTGAATTTTAAATAATCAAATAAACTACAACTACAAGTAAGTTGTTTGAAGTAGCACAGTTTGCTTATAGTGTATGGTGATCCTTTGAACTGGAGCTCTGACCCCTGAAAATTAAGGCGGTACATTTATTTCAGTTTGATGCTGTTATTGTTACAAGTTTTTTGAAAATCCTTCATTAACCGCGCAAATTATAGGTATAAATAAAGAATTTATTATGGGATTAAAAACAGTACTAGATGTGATTTGCTCTCTTTACCCGATTGATACTGCCGCATTTCGCTAGTATACAGCGGAAATGGCTGAGATGGCAGTGACGGTACACCTCCTACTATCTCCCATCGACCATCCACAAAATTCTTTTCCATGTAGCAGACATGATTGAGCACGCAGTTCTTTGTATAGGTTCCCTGTCAGAAGAGTAGCAACAAATATTATAAGCAGTAAAGGGAACATCATTCCAGGAAGATATCTCGAGTCGCAACAAATGAAGATATTTTCCACCAATTATTTGTATTGTAACAAGCGACCCATATATTACGGATTTAAGACCAGTATACAAGTATAAAAAGAAAAAAGAGCTAACAGAGGAAGCATACAATTTATTTTAAACAAGATTAAATAATTATATTCTATTTGTATTATTGTACATAAAAAAGATAAATAAAAAAAAATCTATTTAAATTTTTATTTTCCATGTCAAATTTTAACTTGATCTAATGCTCTGATTTCGTTGATATTGATTTCATTGGATTCGGCTTCTCAAAAGACATATAAGACTATATCAAACACGAACTTTTGACTTTTTGACCTTAAATCTGGTCTTGATCTGGTGGTCCTATTGCACTGATTTTGATTTAATTAGATTCGGCACCTCAAAAAATCTATATACGGGTGGTTCCAAGCCGCTAGCAATGTAATTAGAATAGATATTAGGTTTTTTCCCATTTTCAGCTTTTTTGGACCGCTGTGCGGAGTCTGGTGGCGAAACTGGTTTGCACATTACAACCGTAATGCGGGAGGCCCGGGTTCGAATCCCAGCCTTGGCGATTCATCTAATCTCTTCAGATAAATTTAATTATTATATTAAATATACATTTAAAGGTTGGTTTTACAAGCTCCTAACTTCTCTGGCGTTATTTTAATAAAAAGTAAGTTAAAAAATTTGAGATGCTATTACGTTAGATCATTAATAAAATTTATTCTATACTAAAAATCTATTTTATTCTCCACTTATTTTCGCCAATAAATTCTATTATCAACTTTTCAAATATAGTTTCCGAAATAAACGTGAAAAATATAATCGCTAAAACAATCCAATAAAGATAAAGACAAACGATCAGTCAATTTAATTTCTTATTTCTTTTTATTTCTGAAGCAAATTGTTGTGTAGTTATTGTCAGTCATATTACAAGAACTTTCTGCACGATGTCTGTTATGAAATTCTCTGATGAATTGACCTATTTCATCAATGAATGATCATTTTGACATTCTTTCAAAATCGTTTTGCGTTTAATATCTTAAGAATTCCTTTAAGTTCATGCAGAAAAGAGTGAAGTTATTTCATTATAAACTTCTAGATGATTTGAGATTATAATTTTTTATTCGGTAATCCACGCACGCACGGAGGGTTATTCTACAATTGTAACCATCCTATTCTATTCATGATGGGAAGGTCTTGGGTCCACCACGAGTAGTACAAAGTAGATATATTTATATGTTTATAAGATATAAATATATCTTATAAACATAACAATAAGTGAATATTGAATATATTCACTTATTTTATATATATATATATATATATATATATACATGGGCGTACCCAGCGGAGGGAAAGGCTGGATGCAATAATTTTTTAAGCTTTTAAGGCGGGAAGCAGTAATAGACTAATTTTTTTCAAGCAAATAATCGTAATAACTTAGTTGATAAAGCACTGCTATAATTATACATAATTTTAGTTTCATTCACTTTTTCCGCGGTAAGGTGGTACAACCTGAACGACCATAGCTTGCCCCCTAGTTTTGATCCTTGGTATGCCCGTGTCGTACCACGTACCGTATACGTGTGTATATGTATATATATATATATATATATATATATATATATATATATATATATATATATATATATATATATACCGTAAAACGGGGTGACATTGTGACTAATGGGGTGACTTTGCGACAAGCCTATTTTTCTACAGCTTTTGAATTTCCCTCCTTAAAAAGAATCAAGTTAGGCAATTCATTGTACTTTTCAGTTTGTCAGTAATGTGCTGCAACTTACTGGCCGTATATAGCTTCTTTCATTCCATTTACCATGGTGCTTTATTTCATATATGTTTGATTGTTATAATTTAGTTGAAACCTTAAAATAAAGCATCATGGTAAATGGAATGAAAGAAGTTATATGTGGCCAGTAGGTTGCAGCACATTACTGACTATCTGAAAAGTACAATGAATTGCCTAACTTGATTCTTTTTAAGGAGGGAAATTCAAAAACTGTAGAAAAATAGGCTTGTCACAAAGTCACCCCATTAGTCACAATGTCACCCCGTTTTACGGTATATATACATATTGTAAAAAAAAAACCCGGCAGACGGACAATGTCCATGTCTATACATTTTTGTATAAAACGAACTGGTATGTATAATGTATATGTATGTATCTTTATTTTGTAAAATAAACAGTTTATTATTATTATTACAGGTCCTTATTATTATTATTTTTTTTTTTTGTATCAGCGTCATATTTTAATTTTAAAGAAAATAGAAGAGTACGTTTAACCTTTGTTTGTTTAACGTCCCTTTATGCTACTAAGGCTAGCCGGACGATGCTACAGCGGGAGTCCTAAATTTTGCCTATCCAAGTATAATTAGGATAGGGATCTTTAACGAGTACCTGACTTCGTACAGGCTCGAGACCTCCAGTTTACGTCCTATCCGAGGGACACATTTTTAGTGAAGTAAATCATCGTTAATCATTTTTTTTTTTAATGTGAGACTTTGAATAACGACTTTTAATTATTAGTTGCAAAGAAAACAATGCCATCTTAACTGATATTGCAGATGCTCCCTGCTACCAGGGCTATTCAACTTCCTTACGCAAGAAAACAATGTATAGGAGAAATAAGAACTGAGAGGATAATGAAAGATGCAGCTAACAATAGGAGCAGAGCTCATTAGGCAGAATGGAGTAATTTCGGGGGTGCCCACCTGGGTGCCGCGCAAGAGGCTGAGGAAATGTGATGTACCACATGCGTCACATTAGCGCGTCATGCAACAATTACATGAATCATGATCCTCATCCGTCAGCTATTGAATTGTATGACATAATTTAAATGCTGCAACAAATGTTATGCTTTAAAAAAGTAACAATGGATTTACTATTTTTTTTAAGTTACATACTATTAGGAACTGTTAGGCACTCTACTGGGAATATAAAACGAACGTTAGCATTTATTATTAAACTTTTCCGATTGAAAGTTTACCTTTTACAATAAAAACAACATGTGAAATTTTGGAAGAAGAGTGCGTAATACGATTTTTTTTATTTATTTTTTTTTTCTTAAAAGACATTCTCTGAGAAAAATCTAGAGTTTTAAATGCAATATTTAATTCTGGAGAGCAGTGAAGGCAGTCTTGCATAGAGTTGGGAGGTGGTGACATTTGTTGACCATCATTTACAACAACGATCCAAGCATATTTCTTTATTAAAATTTTAGTTTTTTTATTGTGGCAGCCTTCTTCCAAACGAGCAAAATATATTTTATTCATTGGTAGAGATTATATAAATATGTCTTTATAGTTTGAAACCTAAGCCTCATGGTTGCATCGTTTAAATTTACATACATACGTTTAAACATGAAATACATGTATCGGTGGTCGGCTAGAATAGTGCGCAAGTCGATATTTTCATTTTTTCAATTATGCACAAAATAAGTTTAAGGTTTTGTCATGATGTTAGACGCTATATCTAAGTTATTTTGCTCCCCTTTGAAGATTCAAACGTTTTTCCATCTTCAATAATATTGGTATTGTTCTGCTCACTGAAACTACTCACTGAAACTGCTCATTTAAAAATATCCCCCTTAAGAGTTGCCTCTGGCCCCGTCCATGTATATTCTGGTGTTATACTCTTTATTTCTTAAATCATGGTTACCCTGGGAACGTGATTATTCATGGCTAAAATGGCATCTTTCGTCTGGTCTCCTGAATAGCCTACTATCTTTTCTTTAGTTGGCGGCAATTGCTAAAATACTAGTTTGACCATGACACTGTAAGTAAAATCTTTCTAATTTACCAAGCTAAAATTCCTATAAAGTAAACCAGCTGAATCTTCCTCGAGATCGAATATAAACTGTCTCAATTCATGACCCTGATTACCTTGCTAGGCGGTGTTTGTTAGGCCTTACCGCCCTTACTTTTCGGACCAAGCCGACTTTCTAAGGCTTCCCTAATCCAAGTTGCGGGGTTGGTTCAGCGGTACCTGTGTTCAATATAATATTATCTCGTTATTAAAATTATGAATTTTTTTCCCACCATGGCAGCGTCTACTATACATGGTCTATTGTACACAATTCACCATTTTATTCAAACTTATCATGCATCATCAGCCTGTAATATTGGAGGAAAAAGTTTTATGTTTCATTCATTCATAATGTTCCTTATCATATTATTGATTCGATTTGAAAGTAACAACTGTCAGATAATTCATGGCGATAACTGTTAAAGCTATAAGAAATTGCGCAACCGATTGTACTGATAAGAGAGTGGAAACTCCGCTTAAGTGACACCAGATATAAATCTATAAAGAGCTCCTGGCAGGAAATTGGAAAGCCATTTTCGGATAATTGGCTATTTTGACGGTTCTTAATGATTTCAGAAAGTCAATATTTAATAATCGGCTACCGTGGTTAATGCTTTAATTATTTTTTATAACTTTTCACAATTTCAATGTCATTGCTTCCAACCTTTTTTTTCAAATTTAGCGTCCACTTTTAATATTTGTTGTTGTTTCATTATATTTTCGGAGCAGCGATAAAGTGTTGATTTTTTCTCACCACAACACCAACCAATTTCATTGCATCTGTTTCTACCCTCTACCATCATCACAATTACACTATTTTATTGATATTCTGTCCTTTCTTTTCTAGTATGAGTGCATTAGTGACAATCAGGTCAACACAATCATGATTATTTCTGATATAAAACATAAAATTGGAATATTTTCCACAATAGCTCTAGTTACTGCTCTGACCAATCACCGTATTACCCATGATTGTTTTGCCAAGATTCAAGAGGCTGATGTGAAACAGCCGAAATGAAGCCCGCCAATTAGCCACCATTACCTTCTTTTACTGAGTTTGCTGGTTTGGAACATTTTTTGCTGCAACCCCTTTTTCAAATGGCTGTCCTTAAATCAATGGGATAGAAGTAGAAAAGAGTATTTTGTCGTGACCATGATTTTTCTAAACCACCATTGAAAGGTGAATCCCAAAAGGATCTTTCTAGTTTTTCTCAGTTCCGTATTAGTTTGAATGATAGTTTGACCTGAATTGAAATCATACCCTGTTGACTTTAGAAATAAGTAGGCCCTCAGGTCATCAGGTAACGCTGAAGAAGATTCAGTTGGTTTACTTAGGATTATACCCTGAATTCTAAGTAGCTATGAAAACTGCCAGGCCCATTTTTATTTAGATGGTTTCATGCAATGCTTAAGTCCTTCCATAAATCCAACTAGAATCGGTAGAAACTTCAAGCTCTTAAAACCTTATCGATAATTGTAAACTAAGTCATGTGAATTATTAAAGAAACGGCTCATTGGTGATGATCCACCATCAATGAAAGAAGGGGGAGGTTCTGTTTGGGTGGAAAACAGGCAGTTAAATTGAATTATTAAATTCATTCTCCTCCAAACTTTTGCAAAGTGAACCAATCCATATTGAAGTGACATACACTTATGACCCTTGGATTCAAATCATTTAAAAGAAAGATATGGGATGGGTATTTTAAAAGTACATGAAATTTTGATGAATAAATAAAGAAGTAATAACGCCACAAATCAATACTAGATACGTATTGATTAAGTAACTAGGTAGGGCCGGGATAGCCGAGCGTGTAGGAGCGCGACCCGTTGTTGCACGCTCGAGCCGAACGGCGGCGGTTCGAATCCGCCCTGGGAGGGTTGATTTTTATTTCGTGGAGGCCCCACGAAATAAATCTCGACCCTCCCACCATGGTTAGAATAGGTTCGTTACACCTATAGAGTAACCCCCCGTATGCCACACATAGTCCAGGTAGGGGTACCGACAAAAAAAAAAAAAATAACTAGGTGGATTAAACTCGCTGGGTGACATAAACTTAGATTAGACACCTTTCTTCTTTGATATTTTTGTACCTCTGATGCTATATAGCTATATAGCTTTGGTTTAAGTTTATGACATCTTTCAATTTCAAAAAACTTGTTGATTTAGGCTTCCATGATCGGAATCCATAATTTACATCATCTTTAAAGTTTGACCATGTAATAGGTTTTACAATCGCAATGCTTTCTCCCATCGTCCCTTTCTCCACTCTTTCTCTGTCCCTTTTTCTGTCCCTTTCTCATTCTTGTATTAACCCTGAAGAAACCCACATCATGATTGGAGAAAGCTTCGCGATTATAAAACCCGAGTGCTGCCTGCAATTGATTAGGGATTCCAGACGCGGTGTCGAACGTCTACCACGTTGAGCTCAAGCAGTCCATCACCCAGCGAGTTTAATCCACCTAGTTACTAAATGAATAAGTGTCTACTATTGATTTGTGGCGTTATTTCTTCTTTATTTATTCATCAAAATTTCATGCACTTTTAAAATACCCATCCCAAATCTTTTTTTTAAATGATTTGAATCCAAGGGTCATAAGTGGTGACATACACTTCCTCGTTGTACCTCTTATACGGTGTCGTCCAACAGGACTAGGGGTTCTTGGGGTCTCTTCTTACAGTAATTCGCACACTGACTGGGCTAGTATTTTGCGAAAGGCGTTAGCTTGTCCTGCAAGTTACTGAATCTGAGGCAAATATCAAGGTAATTTTGTCTTTCTTTTAATGCCTACAGGATTCCGCGTTTTCTTCCTCCAAGCGATGCTCTCTTAATGCTATCCAAAACGATAATGAATAGAGTTCGTGATATTACGTATTGGAAATAAACCGTGAATAAAAAAGCATTGACCCGTGGCTACCGGCTACCGTCCGAAATGTGCATGAAAAGATTCGGGGTAAGGGGGAAAATAGATGAATGTCACAAGCGCGGATGGAAGAAAGATGAATGTCAATTTAAATTCCCGGGCTACCGGTAGAGGCCAGCAGTGTTGCGGAAACCTCTTCGCAATCAGCTTTTTACTTTTTGAATCGTGTAGCGCTAAATTCATATTGTTTGTGTGGCTTATTGTTTTTCCTGAATTGTTGGTGTATAAAAAAATAATATTGGGTACCAGCATCATGGATACTCTGGATTCTGCAGAGAGTAGTGATGAGGTGGGGAAAGTTCCGACCAAACTGACAAAAAAGAGGAAACCGACTGGGAGAATGATTGAGGTTATGAAGAAACTGAGGCTCTCTTCGCATGAACCAGGACCTGACTGTAAGTGTTCTCGGCTTAAATGTTTTCAAACTGTATCTGAATTTGCGAGGATGAAATTGATAAAGGAGTTCAACGAAATTAAGTCCTATGACGACAAAGTTCCTTTATTTCTGGTCTCATTACTGTGCTACCCGTGCAGAAACATAAGAGCATGGAAGGCAGTAGTCGCGAAAAAAAGGCTTCTTACGCTTGTAGAGTGAGGGTCGATGTTGATGGGACCAACAGAGATTTACCTGTTTGTTTCAAGGCGTTCACGTCTATTTTTGGTATTACGCCTAAACGAGTTCAGACCATTCAACAGTCATTAACTGAGAAGGGTTGCAGTCCCAAAGATAATAGGGGTAAACATGCAAATCGACCTCATAAAATCACGGATCAAACTCGTGATCTTGTGAAGGATTTCATAAATTCGTTGAAGGGACGGAAATCCCATTATTCTTTAAACGATTCGGACAAAATATATCTACCCGAAGATCTTGAAAGAAATTGACGAAGATGTATAATGAAATTCACAAAGAGAACATCGTACATTATGACACATTCCGATCAATTTTCAACAATGAATTTAATATATCGTTCGGCTATCCTAGAAAGGATACCTGCAGCACGTGTGATGCCATCAGGTCTCAGAAATCAGCAATTGAATCAGGCACCGCAACCACTCTTCCAGACTCGCAAAAAATATTTGATCCCAAAAAGGAAATAAAAAAATTGGAAAATGAGCACAATTTTCACCTATCGAAAGCTGAAAATTTTTATTCAATTAAAAGGAATTTCAAAAAAATTAGTAAAAGAAATCATGCTGTTGCTGCCATTGCCATGGACTTTCAGAAGAATCTACCTACCCCCAACATAACGACCAACGACGTTTACTATAAAAGACAGCTCAACTTTTACAGCTTCAATATCCACGTTCTGTCTACCGGAGATGCAGCTTTTTACACGTACGATGAGAGCGTTGCCCGTAAAGGAACCAACGACGTTTGCTCCATGCTCGATAATTACGTGTCCAATTTTTTATCTGAAGTAGTTCGTAATCTCGTCATATTTTGCGATTCCTGTGCTGGGCAGAATAAAAATTATACCCTAATTCGATACCTTCATCATTTAGTGACTGAGAAGCATCGTTTCGACAGTGTTGAAGTATATTTTCCCATTCGAGGGCATTCATACCTCGAATGTGATAAAAACATGAGTTACATCAACCAGCAGACTTACGTTGAGTTGCCCGATGAATGGAGGGATGTTATAAGAAATTGCAGAGAGAGGCCGTCACCCTTTGCTGTGATCAACTGCCAGCAAGAACTTTTCAAGACATGGACAGAATTCTTGACGCCTATGTACTTGAAAAATTGCCCCTTTCCCACTAGGCCCGTGCGTTTTTTAAAGGTCATGAATGAACATCCTTCAAAAATTTTTCACCGAAACACTTTTTCTGGTTGTTACATGGACGCTGAAATCATTTGGAAGCCACCAAAAAGGGGAAAAACCGCAAGAAAACGTCCTGCTTCACGTAGAACTTTAACTAACCTGTATGATGGACCATTGCCGATTTCTCAATCAAAGTTCAACGACTTGCAACAACTAAAAAGATTTTTAGTTAAAATGCTGCGAAGGCGTTCTTTGAGAATTTGCCCACCATCAATCCAGCAGCTGTTCACGATGACAGCGAAGATGTATACCTGGATTACCCAGATGAATAAATTTTCATAAAATTTTTTGTTCATTGTCAGTAAAATATAAGTTGTTCATTAAATTCATTAAGTTTTTTTTTCACCTTCATCATTTCACCTAGGAGCTACATGGAACTGCATATATTGATAACTAACAGCTATTAGGAATTGATACATTAAAAAAAAAAGCTATGATTATATTACAAAAGGAGTTAATAGAAATCAAACTTTGTTTTTCATTTTTCTCGAAATCACTTTTGGACACTCATCATTTTTTCCCCCTGGCCCTTCATATATATATATATATATATATATATATATATATATATATATATATATATATATATATATATATACATATATATAAAATACATATAAAGTGATACTTTAAGCGAAATAAAAATTATATTAGATGTCTTAATTTTTAATTTTTATATATTTTTTTTATGACCATTTGAAAAAAATAATGATATAAAATCGGCCTAGAAAAACTTGCGATAATCAAATAAAGAGATGTTTGAATGTTCACAAATGTTAATAGTATTATTCGGCCGAGAAAAAAAAAAACCCCCAAAATTTTGATTTTTAACTCATTTGACCATTTTGGAGCAGTTAGAGGAGTTGATATGCAGCAGAAAAAGAGAAAACAAAATATATACATTCTAGGGATTCTGAAACGGAAAGAAGACTCATCCCCACTCCTCGCTGATAACTAGTTAAAATGCTATATTCAGTATATATCAGGAAAATATGATTAAAAAATCTTATTTGTTTAGTACCAATGTTTTTTTTATTTCTTCAGCAGCGTATTTTTGATAAACTTCATCATGATGCTTGGCGGGTTACTTAGTGGTACGCTCCTTTTTAGTGACTAACTTAACAATAACAATAACAATAATTCGTTTATCAAATTAGTATTTAAACCTAATCTTCTTACTCTTCCATGTTATCAGAATAATAAATATTCATATTGTCCCTTAAAAAAAAAAAATTACATTATACTTCACATAATGTCAAACATATTCACGGCACGATATAATATAAACCTCTTAAAGGAAAATACAACTAATTTTAAAGGTTGAAGGAAAATATGACAAGCAATATCAGTTTGATGCTGATCTCCACTGCCGCCTAAGGAAATATTAGGTCCCAGGACAATAATTAGATTTATCTGGCTATTCCTTATCAGTTCCCCGGCTTCCCAATATCTGGTTATCTCAGCCATCTCATCGGTGTATCGATTTTCGATAGGATTTAATACAACTCCGAGTTAAGCGCCAGTGCAGGTTATATCATCCTCAAGATAGAAAAATTCCAGGGATTGATAATTGGTAAAACATCAAATCTAATCATAATTTGTTAATTTTTTTTAACTAACATAAATAGGGTAATGGTAATTATTTTTACAATAAATAGATGTATCCATAATAACGTCTTTCTTTATTTTCAACATCCGGAAACAAATTCACAGTTTCCAAGGCTGGAACAAGATGTTCTTTAAATATCTTTTTCAAAGATATGCCTTTCATAAAACAAGTCTATTTTGAAATAAAATATTTTAATTTTCTCTTTGAGTTTGAATATTTTACTAACCTGTTACGAATGCAAAAAAATTAACATTTACTCATTTAACCAAAAATTAATTTCCTTTCTGTATTAGCACAAGACTGTATCGATAAAATCGATCTGATGATCAATTTTATCGATTGATCACCATGGGCGTCGGCCGAGGGTGGGGGTAGGGGAGGGCAGCTGCTCTCCCTAGTAAATATGAGAAACAAAAGCTAGAAAATAGCATAAATAATGAAAAATAGATTAAATAAATTCTTAATTATTTACTATATGTAATAAGTTTTAAGAATTTTACCAGAAGGTCATAAGAACGTTACCAGCTTGTCCACTAAATGAAATCCTGCGAGCGCCCTTGTATATAAATTTGTAATTAAAACTAAACAATATATTTTATTACAGTTTGATGTAGCTTCTCATATTGACCATCTTTTTATATTTTAAAATTCGTCGGTGGCGGGAAGAGGGGGGGGGGTTTCCTCTTCCATCTCGTCGACGGCTCCTATATATTCCTAATTTATCAAATTAACTACTCCGTTAGTTAATTTAGAGAAAGAAAGATTGCAGTTCTCTGAATTACTTATTTGAATATACTTGGGTAGTTAAGTATATTCTAGCTGAGCTAAAAAGGTGTCTCAAATTTACTATCATACACTTTAACGCTAAAACTAAGGTAAATGTTTACATTATACATTATAGTGTCTGATATCAATTTTCCATTGCCAGTAAAATTATTTCCAAACCATGAGGAAACCTTAAAAAATATATATTAGGAAAAAATAATAATTTATATGTAAAACTAGAAACGTAAAGATATACTTTTAACATATTCTATTGAAAGGTGAGACGTAACCAACGCCACATGTGCAATAAAAGATGAAACGTAAAAAAAAATTTGTGGTACAAGTAGAAAACTATGATGGAATGTCCGAAGTTGTGAAGGCCCATCCAATAAAAGAAAGAGAAAAAAATGCAGGAGATATCCCCTAAAGAGACATTCCGAACTGAAATATAAATTTGCTACAAACGCTGAAATATTGGGCCTCTCTTCCATTCCAGGATATTGGCCCATGTTTTTATATCTCACAATTCTCGGAAAAGTTTTCTTTTTCCTCCAACCAATTGCAGGCATAATAACTACTAGTTGATAAAAAAAAAAAAAAAAAAAAAAAAAAAAAAAAGTGTTACCTACATAAATTTATCAATATTTATGTTGAACTCAATATTTTCAGTATTTTCATAACTGATTGAATATTTGTTATCAGATATCAACAAAACAGCATTGCAATATTTTTCTTTTAGTCCCCCTTCTCTTTCATCCTTTTCCATTCCTGTTACATTCTTTTCGTGCACTCCTTTCTTCAAATTTAGCCATTATTCCATAACAAGGACTTATATAAATATATATTAAGTTAAATCCGTGAATCAGACGGCACATAAAAATTATAGAGATATATTTTTGGTACTAAAAAATAGCTAAATTTGCTGAAGGGGACTGGTATCATGTTTACGCCGTAGTATCCCCGCTGCGGCGAGGGAAAATTCAATTTACAAGCAACTCTGACTACGTGGAAATTTTCCTTGTGCAAACAATTTATCTGTAATTGTCTCCTTGTCAGCTGGTTATTACTACCAGTGTGTTGTAAAGAAGAATTGTGTTGTAAAGCTCAGTTAACAGTGACTTTATAAACAATTAAAGATTTTCTCAATCAGATCTATTGAGGTGAGTGACTGTAACAAACATCTGATGAATCGCGAACCTAAAACGTGAATTTCCTTTGAAAAGCGGAAGTTGAAATTTTTCACGATCGCAATACTTTCCCTTACAATATATTTATACTTTCATATATTTATATACATTCTATATATTTCATATATAGGTAAGTGAAAGTAAAAAATAAAACTGATTAGACGATACTATTATAAGTCATTTATCCTACGCTGTTGTTTCTTACAGCTAATCTATACACTAAACCAGGAGTTATTTAAAAATACGGTGCAGAACCTTCGGAATTTAAACCGCACAATACAAACAATCTTTCGAAAAATTGTTTATATTGTAAAAACATAAAATAAAATTAAATACAAAAAATTCTTCCGTAAGTCTGAATTTATCAATTCCTTATATTGCTTCAATGCATTTTCGCCAACTTTATTTACCTGACAAATTTGTCGATTTCACCAGACCGGTAACGATTTGCTTGCATCCATACACCTTTGAATATTTAATCAGAAGCAACCTTGGGAATAATTAGCTGTATACAGCGATCACCAAAGGTGTGCCGTGCCATAGCCAAACTAACTACACCCCCGTTAATTATAGGGAGTGTATTGACCCTGGGTGGGGTGTAATTAACCTTGGTAATTGGGATTAATTCGGATGAGGTTCATGACTCACGCCTTCTTTCCGAAATTAGGTAGCATCATGTTGCACCTGAGGCCATCACCGCGCTACTTCGTTAGCTTGATTAACTTACTCACACTTGAAGGCTTACAACTTGTTAATAACAACTTGAGCATGAGCCCATTGTCTTGCGGTGGAAGTTTAGCGTGGAGCCGTTAAACTAATGAAATTGGCTTCTATTCATCTATTAATTTAATTAAATTGGTGATCATCATTTTTAATGATTTAACAATCATTTTATAATAAGTACATTTTTAAGCATTTATACAAATATGAAAAAACATTCTTTAAAAAAATCAAAACATTTAGACGGATACAGCTAGATAGCTGACTGATGGATCGGCACAAAACATTGATTAGATATATAATTCAAATACGATTTATTAATTGATTGTTTGATATTATTATACGAGCAGACCCGGCCACGGGTTGCTGTGGCTCAGTAGCTATACTGCGTTGAACTTATTATATTCTATTCTTTTTAATACAGTCAAATCAAAATTCACTGATGAAGATAAAGAAGTTTCAGCTAGTTTAAAAACCAACGGGATTTAAAATAGAACTTTATTTTTTACATCACTTATTTTAATATAGTAATTATTAATGATAATACATATTAATTAAATTCAGAATATAACACATGATGATATGAGATTAAATATCATATCGGTAGGTTCTACCTGAAATAGGTTACCAAAATGAGTTTTGCTAAAACAAATAGATTCGATGCTTTCCCCACATGTGAAAAGCCGACACAAAAATGCCTATTGGGAAAACACGGATTTCTCTAGTCCAAACCAGAATAAATAGATTTGACTACTGGATGATTACCCTCCCTAAATATTGAAAGAAAATGTTGCGTCTATAAATGGAAATTTATAGAACTTACAAATAAGCACACTCAATTGTAGTATAATAAGCACTTAGTTCGCAATAAAAGAAATATTTGGGTCAATAATCGAGATAAAAACTATCCTATCTTTAAAGTTGGACAAAACTGCACACAATGAGCCAAGTTTTATGAAGATCAGTTGAGTAGTTTCTGATTTTACCCCCGAAAAACATCGTGACACGAGATTTTTATATATATACAGATAATAGTAAATATTACACGATTTTTATTGTATGAATTTCCCAGAGCCATTTTCAAGAAGGATGTCCAAAATTAGATATTGATTTTGAGTAGCAGACAGGCTGTAGTAGGTAGTCCGAAGTCCTCCATATCCAATCCTGATGAAATTGGTAGATAGGTATTCCATGAGCTCACCAGGGAATGCTGTAAGAGCAACATCTTCCACCGATACTTGAATGCATGATGTGTTCATTGTTAATAATTTTCAAGTAATAAAAGTTAATTTCTAACTTAAAATTGGCCAAGAATTGGCTCAGTCATGAGATTCTGTATGATCATTATTGTTTATACCTTACAATTTAATATGTAGTTGAACATGACATCGTGTCCTTTAATAACGATGTTTTATTTTAATAAGATCACTAACTATGTCGTAATATCCCACAATCGTCGTAAAAAGCATGTTTTTCAGTGATTGTTTTAGTCATACGCATTCTTACTAAGTTTACTAACTTTTTTGGGTATTGTATCCAAATTGGGATCCTGTTTATGTCTACAACTTAATTTTCGATTTTTTTAATTTTCGGATAAACCAGTAAAATTCAATAATTAACCTCACAATAAAAAACCTATTTATTTTAAAAATTATGAGGAATTGGCCTTGTTATTTGACTTGAGAACAAACTTTGTTTCATATTTCGTGACAATCGGATATGGCGATAAAACTTAATTGTATTTAACACTCCACCCCAAAACCTATGCATAAAACCATTCGTGTGAAATGAATTCATTAGGCTACTATTTAGATAATCAACAACCACCAATATGACAAAAATTGTTGATATAGGATGAATTGATACAAAGTTAATAATATCGCCCCCCCCCCATAAAAAAAAACATCAAATTGAAATAAATGTACTTGCTCAATATTTAGGAGTGAGAGTTCTAATGCAAAGGACTACATTATACTATTACGAAAATGGTTTAACTTCAAACAATCTACTTAAAATTTAATTTATTTGATTATTTAAAATACAAATGAATTTTTTTTTTATTTAGTTATTTTAGAATGAAAATGAAAATAAACATGTGATTTATTTTATTTTAATTCTAAATTACTAAAATAATAAAAATTATTTTCATTTGTATTTAAAATACTTTTATTTAAAATAATGCCCATGTCTGGTTTATTACAACATCGACGGGACGAGAACTGCATGACGTAAACATAAAAGTTTACATTATTTATTTTTTATTTTTTTAGTAAATTGGCTGGTAGAAGAATAGGAGCTAAAAATACAACATACTTGTTGCTTCCACTACTTCAACAGGCACTTCTACTTCGCCCACTTTAGAAAAAAGCTATTTCAACTTACATTTCCTTCATAGCTCCATCCTCAATGAGTTAAACCGATATAAGCATTTCCTCATTTAGTTAAAAGTTCAATAATAATTTTACATAAAATATATGAATTATCTATAATACAATAGAGCAATCTATAAACTAATGAGGCAAATGGGAAAAGTAATCTCAGAAGTAAGTTTACATTTGAAATATAATCAAACTCACGAAAACTCCGTCTTACTATTCATTTCGTTTCAAGAAGTAAAGGTATGATGGCGGTTACTGTTCTGAATCTGGCACAATCACCTCCTCGTGATTTTTATGGATTTCTTTGTCCCTAACATGGGGAGTCCGTCATTTTCCCCTACAATCCCAAAATGTGGGTTAAATTTACAGGTAAGAAATTAAAACTAAAATGTAAAAAATATCAAAAATTGTGTGCGAACAAATAATATTTTTTTAAAATAATTCATTACTATGTTAAGTTATTAAAATTATTCTTTTTTAGCTGAGCGTTGGGATCAAAATTTTGGTCGTACTATTGACTGGATAAAATTATAGTACTGACCCTGATATCAAGCTTCTATACAAGACTGTTTAGAATTACCAAAAAAAATAGCGTCATCAGTGCCGAGCTGCAAGAGCACTGTGACAGGAAAAAAACGCATATAAAGTGGGGAGAAATAGAAGTAAAACTGAGTATGCAGCTACATTACATAATTTTCGAAGACTGCGAGATTAGTCATATATAAACAAATCCAATATGGAAGACAGGAAACTACTACCATGAGAGGCAACCGACAAAATGAAGAAGTTCGGATGAATTTGACCAGAGCCTAAATGAGGATCATCGGGAGAATAAATTGTGGACATAGAATATCAAGGACCCCACCACTACAGTCAGATGCAGGTAGGGGAGGGTAACGTAAAAAAAAAAAAGTACTTTCGAGGTTTACAAACTACTATAACAACGCATAACAACTAACACAACCATGCCCGCTGTTATGTCCAACGACGAGTCCAGGTTTAACCTTTCTCAAGTTATATTCAAGATGATCGTGAAGAGAAAGGGAAGAAAGGTTCATTCAGTGCGATATCGCTGAAATTATGTGTTTTAAAATAAGTTTTGTTGAATTTATTTTTCAGAATTAGTTTATGTAAATAATTCTTTCATAATGCATAATTCTTAAAATGCCTGGCTTTTGGTTTTTAAAGTAATCGTTCCTTGAATTGAATCAATGGTGATGTATGTTCCAAAAGTAGTTTAGTAAGAAGTAGGTATCTTTTTCTATACTAAAAATAATATTTAAATCGTGTAGGATATCATCATGGATGTCCGAAGGGATGAACTATCTCGAACGATCGTTGAATCCGAAAAGAATGCCACTTGGTAGGGAACCCAGTCGACGCCCGGCTCCGCTTTGTTGCCCTTTCCGACTGATTGTTTGTTGTTTTGCGAAGGGAAGATTGCTGACAAGATAAAAGAGGGCATCCTTCCCCCTCGAGATAAGTCAATACCCAAGAGGCGCGTGGTCGAAGAATCGTCTCCTCGGAGTATCACTCACTGACAATGCCTTCCTCGTCCTCGCTAATTTAGTTGCTGGCAGTTATAAACTCACTTATCCTTCCTCCCACCTGCCTTGGTATTCCAATATTTCGTGAAAGCTGATTGTCAATCGGCATTATTCACTAAATCCCTTTGGGGATAAGTGAAAATAAATTTTTGAATAACTTCTGCCTGCTTCACTCGAGTTATTTTCATCATATGTTCATAACTAGAGTTTGAAAGTAAAATGATGATCGGACGAAATTTACTTCATTATCTTATAAACATTCTGTTTTTCAACAATCGATAAAAAATATATTTAACTTCAAAAAGAACAAAACATTTTGAAGTACATCAATAGTATGTATCTGACTATATCCTATAAATTATGCACACGCGTTCTCTACAAAATTATGTTTATTTTTATTTCCCTACGGATTATTAAGGTCAAAATAGCTCCAACTTTCTAGGAATTATTAATGCGTTTTTGTTTTTTGTTTTTTTAATTGTTAAGATCTTCAAACAAGACCGGAAGCTCCTTGTTTTCCTAGCTTGTAGTACTCATGTCCATTATTTGGTCAATTCTAATTATTAGAATACAAAATCATCGAAAAATACTGAATTCCATTTATTATGTCGCAAACGAAATTATCCATAATCCCGTTTGAGATTTGGCCCAAAATATATACATATATATATATATATATATATATATATATATATATATATATATATATATATATATATATATATATATATATATGTATGTATAAATATTTTAAGTCCAAACTCCTTGGTCATCCAGAGCCTTTTATCATAGACTATTCCTGAAAGCCCTCCTATCTCACAAATTAAAATAATAAAAAAATATATTAAATTCAAATTGGCAGTTAATACACAATCCTGGTATTTTATCTTTCATAAAGCAGATTCACTAGGTATATTTGATTATAAAATTGTATATTTCAAAGAATAAATACTTTTTTTTTAATTATTGCTGTAGGCACTTTAATATCTGACTGGTTTGAATATGCAATGTCTTTTCTGTTCTGATCAAAAGAAGACATTTGAGTTGACATTAATATTTATAGAGACATCATTTCAGCATGTCGCAACATCTCACTTCAGGTCAAGGTATCCAACTTCCTCCCATCAGTGATAAAGGATTCCTTATAAGTAATAATTGTAGTTTTAAAAAATTGGTGGTTATAAATGACGAGAGTGCTATATGGAAAAAACGCTTTTCAATGAGCGTTTGATAATTAATATCCTACAATGAATTTTAGGATTAAAATGAATTTATGCATATTATTGCTTCATAATCCACATAGTCTTTTCTAATCATGAATGTAGAAAGACTCATCCGTTTTACAATTCATATCTTCTATAGATCTTCTATACATATAATAATTTCATTTGAAGCTTGGCCTTACATATAATATTCTTTTAATTTTAAAGAAAGGTCATAGTGGTTCATCGAATTTCAATGTTTATGTGTAAAACATGAGAAGCGTCGCATAATGCGGCTAATGTTGCAAAGATTTATCGTCCAAGCACTAGAAGCATCCCATCCAATCTATTTATAAGGACTTCTTACAACGTACCTTGTACTGCATCATACGGTAAACGTCGGGCTCAACACCGAAGCCGATTCAAATTCATAAATTTGTTTTTCTTTAAAATTCTTCTTACCATCTTACGTTATATACAATAATATAAATATCTTATGCATATATAATAATATTAAAGTGCAATTAATGATGTTAAAGTGTAATAAATGTTCAATACACTTCAATCCCTCCCCTCCGACCAATCATATATCAGTAACAACTCGTGGGAGTTATATTTAGAATTATTAAATTTTAATTAAAATACCAGGAAAACAAATTTATTTTCTCTCTTCTTCCGTAATATAATTATATTTCAATGAAACATAATTAGTTTTAAGCATATTCCGTTCATGTATACTGCTTTTTCCCTTCCTTTAATTGAAAAAATGAATAAACCAGTAGCAATAAAGGTCTCTAACAAACAGGGAGGATTAAAAATGTTTTCATGCATGTTTAAAGACAGCGGATGTTATATAGATCGGAATCAGGAAATAAATTGAAAAATAAAAATATTAATGGAACTGAAAATTATGATTAACTAATTGCGCCCAATGAATTATATACATGGTTACAGCAGGCACTTTGTGTGATTTCAGGTGATTGGCCGAATGCCTGTACCACTGCAACCCATGGAGGGTGTTCGGTACAGAAAATGCCCAGTCCTTTAACTTGAACACACTCTATTCTTGACTTTTCCCCATAATTAATTATAAAATTAAGATCACACCGCTTTATGGGCCCAACGCGCGATATGGAAAAGCCTTTGGAACTGCCTGAAGTTTCTACATGGCACTAAAAATATAGAAACTGTCCAGTCCTAAACCCTGTTTCATGTCAGTATATAAAAAGAAAAAAAGTTAAAAAATCTATCAGTTACATACATAATTGTTATTAAAATGATAAAAATCTGTCAACATCATTACCATAATCTTTATTCCTCGCCACCGCTCCGCAGTGTAAGGTTACCCTTGTAGAGGCTGGACCAGGTGAAGTTCTAGGGCCAACACTTTTTTCCTGATCCAATCCATAGTCGGCTTTCTGAATTTTGGCACTTTCTTCTCAGGCCTCTTCTCTATAAGGGTATCTTAGGTCTTCTTGACTGTTCGTAGCCATCGCACAGTGTCACGAGTATACGGTTTAAGAATTCAAAAATCCTATCCTTTTTTTCACATGGGGTATTATATTTTTAGGCTACTAAACAACAAAAATATGACAGAACTAATAATTTATTAAGATATGGAATTACATAAAATGAATATAGAGTCTTATACGATATATACAAATTAATACGAATACAATATTTACAAAATAATACGATATTTACGAAATAATACGATATTTACAAACTTACCTATTAAAAAACATATTCCTCTTGAGAATCACTAGATTGTAAACTAATACTATCATTTTCTATTAAAATTAAGTGGGTTGAAACATTTTCGTCAATTTTTTAATATTTTTCGAAGCTAACCTATCTAAAAGTTGACAAATGTGGTCCGATGAAAGGAGAAGCATTTTCATAAGATCCATATTTGTATCAATACGAGAAGTTTTCCTTGTAATGTGTTCTCTGAGGTACCTTATGTCCTTTTGTAGGCCCTCCAATGCTTCCTCTGATAATTGCCCAATTGGAGTAATGAAAAAAGAAATAATTTCGGGTCCATGTAAAAGCAATTTATGCAAAGATACTTGCACAAAATACCACGAATAATGCCTCAGATATAAATCTTTAGTTTCACTAATAAATTCTGAGAATTTCGGTATCTTAATTTCTTTTCCACTAGAAACTACTTTCAAAATGGTGCCCAAATTAATTATTAATTGTATGTCAAGGCCGGTAATTTCACTGCTTAGTTTTGGATTTCCGAAAAATCTTCCGGCGGTATTACCGTCGTTAGTAGATCCGAAAGAATATTTTGGTAAATCTACTAATAAACCCATTTTCTCTTTAAATGCAGTTTGTATTTTCCACGAAACATTTTTTCGCATCTTCTCCTCTGACTTGCCATGTTAGAAATGGAAGTCTATAAGCAGTGTGAATTAAGCATTCGAATGTTCGTATCCAACAGTGTAGAGTCGACAAGCCAAATTTATAATGGAGTCGCACCACAAATGTAGCATGTTTGTGTAGAATTGGTGCCACTTAAAATGTTACTAACACTAACATCGATCATAGTAAATATCATTTCGTGTGCTATTTCCCAAGTATCTCTATCGACTCGCATTATTTACATCAATTAGACGCAAAGGTACAAACGCAATAAAAAAAAATCTGGTGCGTGCGCGCAACACACAACTTTCACTTACCAACTTACTTAAACAAGAAATTGACGTGTTTTGTTAAATATCATTTCCCAAAGTCACACATTTTCCTACATTCATATCTTATTTTGGTTATTCGTTAAAGCCGTTTTTGAGTAAATAAATAACCCCGTGAAAATGATACAAAATTTATTAAGTAAAGTCCCCCCTTCGGTTGATCAATTTTGATGAAATGTTGGCTATCACATATTTGGCATATACATACATCAAATACCCAGTTTGGTCACAATTGTGAAAGCCGTTTTTGAGTAAATAAAAAAAGCACGTAAAAATGATACAAAATTTATTAAGTAAAGTGCCCCCTGCGGTTGATCAATTTTGATGAAATTTTTACAGACATATCTCGGGCATATAAATAGATTAAATACTAAGTTTAATCAAAATCGTTAGAGCCGTTTTTGAGAAAATCAAAAAAACACGTGAAAATGTTACAAAATTTATTAAGTAAAGTCCCCCCTCCGGTTAATCAATTTTGATGAAATTTTTACAGTCATATCTCGGGCATATAAATAGATAAAATACTCAGTTTAATCAAAATCGTTAGAGCCGTTTTTGAGAAAATCGAAAAAAACCTAAAAAGTTATTAAGTAAAGTACCCCCTCCCTTTGAGCAATTTTGATGAAATTTTTGCTGTCACTTCGCGGGCATAAATACCCAATTTATTACCTACTCTAAATACCCAATTTCAGGTTCCCACGGTTTATAGTTTTTGAGCTAGTCTGTTCACACACACACACACACACACACACACACACACACACACACACACACAGACACACACACACACAGACCATTTCGTGGGACTTGGTCATTTGGACTCAGGGGACCCCAAAACGTGTATTTCCGTTGAAAACCGGAAGTCGAAATTTTTCACGATCGCAATACTTCCACTTACTATATATTACATATATAGGTAAGTGAAAGTAATAAGAAGAACTCATCTGTATTCTGCGGTTCATTAATTTTTTGTTTGTACCTGCTGTGTCCCCAACTGCCGTAAAATCCCCATTTACTAATTAATGTTAGCGGCCGACAGGAATAATCATCGGGAAGTTTGATTATGGACTTGGCCGTTTAATCTAGTGTTTCCTATCGATTTACTTCACTGGGGGTTTCTGATGTTTCAATCAGTGATGGCTAACTATTCATTGTGTTCCTTAAAATATTATATTTACGGAAACTAAGTCTTAAATCCATGTAAAGAGCCAAAGCATTTAGTGGTAATAAAGCTGGATTTCTGTTTGTTTTATTCGTAGAAATAAGCATAGCGACAAACTTTATTTCTTCCGGAGATTTCGTCGTACTAAATCCGCAACTCGTCTCACTTTTGTTGAGTATGATGCTTCCGCGAAACTTACTTGCGGTCTTCCACGCGAAGGTCCTTGTTGATTATTATCTTGGTTATAAACTTCAAAACCTTCATCGGTCAATTTAATATTTTTATTTAACAAATCTTTGTATTTGGTTTCGAATTTAACAGAAGACCTGCTACATCGGTCCCTCTTTTTTTGAATATCTAGGCAAAACAATCTCACGAATTTTCTTATATTCTCCTTAACTTTTACGAAACATTCAGATAAATTATAAACGCATACTAGTATATCAAATAAAGCTTCGTTTATGGTGCTAAGGTCAGTACTTTGCCAGATATCGTACAGATTCGAATTGGTTTTGAAATCAAAAACCACAAAATAAACGTAAGGAGCAGGTAGAAGCAGATAAACTAGGTATAAAAATAAACGTGAAGAAATGTACTATTTGTGGTCAAAGAATGAAAAAACCGTTTTTTTACGTTTTTTAGAAAATCGACTGTAAAGTTGAAATATTGAAGAAAATTTCTTATGTAATCTTAAACAATAGAACTTACCCGTTTTTGCACTTTTGGTCAAGATTATTCACTGAAAAATTCAATAAAGACTTACACGATAACAGGTAAAAAGAAGAATGATAATGTTTCAGTAATAAGATAGTAATAGCCAAAATAAATATTTACTAACCAATCCAGTTTTATTCTTTATATTTTTGTCCATACTTTAAGTTAATCCTAAGCTTTAATTCTTTGTTTTTTTATTGGAATTCTGATGTTTTCTTTCTGTTCTAAGATTCTAATTTTAATATTAACCCACATAAATTTTTTTTTTCAAACTTCAATTTTTTGATTTTTGAACACTGCTCGTGACACTGTGCATCGTCTGGAAGTTTCCAATACTTGTAGCTATACTAAAACTTTACTAGCTTCTCTGTGAGTCCTATCTCGTCGAACCTTTCCTTACTAAGTCGTTTTACTAAGTCATCATGATGATCATCATCATCTAAGTCGTTTGGATTCGATTTTTATTTTTCGAGGTAGGAAAGAGTAAGAAAGAATAGGAAGAAACGTCGACTTATTTACAGCTATTTTTGTTTTCTTGGTCACTTCTCATTCATCGAAAAAATCCTTCCGAAGATAACAAAACATTCTCCCACCTGCTCGGAACCTCAACCTCATCGACATAAATCGGAAATTGTTCACCAATCTCTCTCCATCTGCGCGATTTAGATATTAGTGGAGGACTTTCACAGAACACTTGGCTTTAGATAACCGGAGGACATTATACGAGCACCTCTCTCCCATCAATTCATCCATTTCCCTACGTTTAGGACTGATGTACCTTTGAATTAACATCAATACTAGATTAAATATGGAATATCTAATCGGTTTGTTGTATTTTTTTAATAATACACCTGCTAGGATTACTCTGTTTATTATGTGAATAAATTAAGCTTTACCTAACGAAACTGTATCACGAGGCAATTTAATAACATGCAATACATAAGAGCCATGTCTAGTGACCTTTTTATTGGAACTGATTTCTTAAAGAGCATCTTAAAAAATTGCAGGTGTACTAGAAAATCATATTTTTTCAAACGAGCCAATTTCAAAATGGATAAAAGCCTTGCATAACTGGATAGTCTAATCTATTATAAAAGACTTTCGTGACCACAGGTGGAAGACCCTTGTTCTAAGATGGATGGATATCAATTGGGTGGGCGTGAGATCATTGTCACAACGCTACACTCACTGATCCACATGCCAAGCTTAAATTATTTTACAAAATAAAATATGTGTTTAAATGGGTGGTGAAGAATGATTTATATTTTTAAGAAATACTATACAAAGGTTTGAAAATAACTGCTGTAATATTTTTATTGAGACATGCGCTTATTTAAATCATATACAGATAAATCTCCTTGTAAAGAATAAATAAAATGATAAAATCATTGGAAGGAATTGCCCATTGGGTGAACTCCTTTGGTTATTTTACTTTTAACTTAAGAGGTCCCATGATATTCTTTTCACACGTGATAACTTAAGTATAAACTGCATGTGGCAAGACAAAAAAAAAAAAAAAAAAATGAATCATGCGACATAGGGCTGAAGCTGTTTGTGATCATCAGTATTAGGAAGCCTGTTTGAATTAGCAGTCAAAGCTAATAATAAAAATTAAAAAAAAGAGCGTTCACTATCAGCTGCATGAAGTTCGAGGTTCTCCCCTCTTGAACGCATCAGTGCTTCTTCCAGAAATCAGGTCATGACCTAAAAATGAAGTCAGTAGATCGTAGGGCATCGTAACCCTTCTGCGTGAAATACCGGTACCTCAAAGGGCAAGAAGGGTAGGTGTTATTTGTATTGGGAAAACGATTCGTCAATACTCTCATTCTTCTGAGGTATTTTATGCTCATTATAAGCAAATTCTAATCTCTTTCATCTACTAATAGTATATTGTATTCTTTCTAGTCGAAAAAATTGAATTATTATTAATTGAACAATCTTGATCATATCATTCCCACATTTTGCTTTCTGTTTCTCTGAGGCTCTTTATTCATCTTTTACATATAATCAAACATTTCGAACCTTTAATTTAAGTGTATATGGATTAATAATGACATCCTTTTCAGCAATACTGATATCTAAGGATAATCTTGTGCAGGAAAAAGGTTTTATATGTGGCGATAACAGTGGACGGAAGGCGGTCAGCCGGGGCCACACACAAAGGGCCTTCTTGTTCTTTGTTCCAGAGGACTGTAAATTGGCAATATTTGTCCAGCCCGCTCCGCTCTTCTGGAACGGTGGCTGCCCCTCAAAGGATTCACTTTTCACAGTGAGGGCATGCCTCGGTAACCTCACTGTCCCAGTCACCTATTGCCGCGCCCCTGTCTCCTCTCCAAATGCGCAATAATTGGAATTCGGGCAATTCCACATTTGTAACATTCCCAGAAGACATGCTAGGATATTTTTATTGCTGAATTAGGAGAAGCATAAACTAGTTCAATGTAATAATACAAGAGAGGTAAACCTCAGAAAGAGATATAAACCGATCTTTTCGAATAAAATGTAAAGAGGGAACACAAAGCCATGAATCCCTAATGCTGCTAATAGACTAACATGACAACGTTTAACTAATTCAGAAATTATTGTAGGAAGAAAAAAGATCTCATTCCGAAAACCAATAAGCTATCTATAAATTGTTCAAATTTGGTTAATCAGATCCTGTAATTGTTTTGTATGCATACACAATCTTGTTGTTACTGTCATGATGATGCCTGAATTGGTAAAACGTAAACTGTTTTGTTGTCTATTAGCATATTAAAAACATGCTGCTAGAATTATTTGTTACTATGTTTGTATATTTGTACCACCAGGTCCCATTCCGACGTTTCCACCTCTAAGCAAAATTATGAACGTAACCAGCGAATGTGAATAATTCAAAAATAAATAAGAAAATTGAATATTCATTAAAATAAATTCTTGCGTAAATATTATCATTCCCCTGCCTTGACATGGTTGAAGCTTGTGTAGCGTTTCAGGCTTATCTTTAAAATCCTATTTATTTTAATATTTTTTATATTGTAAATGCAAGTAAGAATTTCTCGATTTCACATTTTTAATGTAATTCAACTCATTTATTATAAAATCAGAGGTAAAGAAATTTTTCATAAAACAATCTTCATATCAGATATATGGCCGAAATTGGAACATTTTATAAATAAATATAAAGGAGTAAAATTATAACAGAAGCAAGCAAGCGATTCTTTGATTTGGTTGCTTGGAACTACAGAGGGACAGTGAAAAGTATCGCGATGAATATTAGAAATAAGAGCAATGGTCCAGTCGGAAAGAAAATGTAATTTGTGGACTTAATTTTTTCTTGATAAGTTTATCTAGTGTTAATAAAAAGTTCATTCGGATCCTTCAATACCAACACATTAATTTTAGGGAACAAGACATGTACCATGAACGTCTTTTTTAATTATGTTATTTTATCACTTCATCGCCATAATTGATGTCTATATTCGAAAGCAGATATGCAAAACTACTTTACTTAATGAATAAGAACTTCCAACGTGCTTATTTGCGGTTGAAACCCGATAGGTCGTAAGTACGAATAATAATTATATAAACAGG